>CM032626.1:11803116-11893366 GCA_019097785.1 Fraxinus excelsior
AGTAAAGTTGTTGCACTTTAAGCTTTCCAATGCATCTTGAATAATCTCAATCGGATATCAGGAGAAATGGTTATGATAGAAATACCGAAGGACGTGTAGTGCTAAATTTTCGTCCGAAACGAGCACCGCAACGCCTCCATCGCTGAAAATCAGCAGCCTCATGGACACCGAGGCACCGCCTGTGTGAAAATTAGGTTTTTGAATTTTTGGACTCTTTTCTTGGCCCAATACAACTCCAACCCGTCCAATATTTCATGATAATATAAATACAACGTCAAAGACCACTTTTGAGGGGAATTTCAACACACAATTCAAAGAGGATTGGAATGGGCAAAACATCAAAAGACTCGATAAATCAATAAAGGAGGCGCGAAGAACATCAAGGGGAATACCAACTAAAACTTCAAAAGAGTTTATCTTTCCCTTCTTCCTTATGTTCTCTCATATAAATTGTATAATTTTTTTGAATTATATCATGAACTAAACAATTTATCTAGAGTTTGATGTAGCAAAACTTGATATTATGATTTAATTTTGTCATAATTATTTCTATTTGATTTTTCGTATATGTTTGACTGTATCATAAAATTAATGCTTTCAATTAATTGGCCACTAATTGAATGAATAGATGCTAATCAATTTCGGCACTCGAGAGAGAGGAATTTATGCAGGATTATAGGATTGACACAACGTAGATTTTATGGGTTTCTAGAGAAACTATAAGATTTATGAAGCTTACTCCATAAAAGAATCATGAACTTGATAAAATCTTTGATTTTAATTCAAAATAGAGATATTTGAATTGAATTCTAAGATTAATTTCTAGCCGGCACTCGAGAGAGTGGAGAGAATTACATTAAGATTCTTGCTTTTAAACATGAAAAAATTGACTAGAATAATTAGACGCAATTGAATTATAATTGAAAGTTATGTGAAATCATTCATTGGGCTTTTTTATATTGAGTCATCCATTTACATTCGTTAATAAAATCCTTGTTAGATTAGTTAACAATATTGATTTCAAAATTTGTTTCTCTAAATAAATTATAGTACTTAGTATAAAATCAAACATTAATATCTGTGGGTTCGACATTCTTACTCCAATACTATATTTACAAAACTCGACACCGTACACTTGTATTAATTTCACATTGTATAGAACGCGTGACACGAATATCACCGAATCTGATGTCATGTCTGATGGTATAACAGAAAGAAACTTGTTGGTCATTGTCTTAGAATGCAACAATGTTGGAAATCCCATGAAATAATGGTTGGATATGAGTGCTAGCTGTCATATTTGTGTCGATAAAGAAATGTTCTCAATCAACACTTCAACCGATGGTGAGATATTAATCCTAGGAAACTCTTCAAGTTCAAAAGTTGAGCGACAAGACAAAGTAATATTGAGAATGACAACGGGCAAAGAACTTACTTTAAATCAATGAGTTCTGCTTTCTTTAAAAATATCTTTCCTTAATATTGTATATGAAAGCCATCAAGAAGATGAAAATCTCAAGTAGATGAACAATCACGACGCAATAAAATATAAAAAGTTCAACTTTTACCTCGACCAAACTCCTATTCACGCATTTCTCATTTTTACTTTACATAATTGGTTTCGATAAGTTAAAGTTATGTTCAATTTTATGCATGTAAAAGATACTTTATTGAAATATGATAGATGCACGCAATTTTCCTAACAAACATTGGATTATGTAAAATTAATATTACACTAAAATGTAAAAAATAAAATAAAAATGCCATCACAACTCGGCTTATGCAAGGTTTGACCCGTAGCCACCAAGTCAACTCATCATTTTCTCAAGAACTCACTACCTCAAATTTCCAGTTATCCGTCTTCATAACTCGTTGCAAATCATCGAACCCAACTTCAGAACATGTGAAAACTAACCTATCCTTCATCCTCCCATCACGGGACACCATTTTTGGCACGCTCCACCACCTGCAACCGCCGCCGCCGCTTGTCAGTTCACAGACCACTACCTCCCCCACCTCCCACGAATTGTACATGTACACGAAATTCCTCGCCACAAGAACATTTATTGAATAGAATCCAAAACATTCACTCTTCAACTTCTCAACAAACACAAAGGGCATTTCTCCAATCTGTTTGCAGTAAAAATTTTCGGCGCTTACTTTCCAAATCTTGAATCGTTCAACGTTTTTACACAAACCCACCAAAATCAAATCGTCGTCATAGGACCCAATATAATAATTGACAACGGGCTGACCCGGATTCAGATTATACGGTACGGACCACGATTTCGTCTCCGAGTCAAACCAGTGAGTCACACCGGTTTGTTTCTCTGTAACAATGAGTTTCCCCTTTGCAGTCGCAATTGAAAGCCAAGCTGAAGCTGCCGATTCCTTCAAACTCCTCGGCATGGACTCGCACGTGCACCACGCACGTGTATTGAAGTCATACACTTCAACCGCCAATGGATCGTCCTCGAATTGACAAACGCCGCCTGCAACCACCACGGAATCCCCGACACGTGCAACAATCGGATCCGCCCGCCACACGAGCGGGGGATCAACGTGACACCATGTTGAATTCAACGGATCAAACGAGAAGGAGAACTTCGAAGAAGACATCGTGTAAAGGAAATTGGATTGAGAAGATTTGAGTGCCGAGAAGAAATTCATCGACGGCATGGATACTTTGGTCCACTGATTGGAACAGGGGTCGTATGTATATGTGATGGCGGAGTACGGCGAGTGAGTGGTTTGCTTGTGGAGGATCAGCCATGGCTTCGGCTTTTTGAGGTGGCGGAGGGAGCACGCCACAGCGGAGCGCCACGACTTGGAAACACTGGAGGCTGGAACCAAATCGATTAATGGTACGTATGAGAGTACAGCTTCCAGAATATCTCCATGAATTTCAACTTCTTCATCTTCATGTGAGATTAATCGAATTTCTGTGTTTGCCATTTTGGAGATTTTATAAAGGACCTGAAATAGATAAGGTAGTAGCTGAATGTATTTATACGTGGCTCATGATGATGGATTTTTTGTGGATGTCATCGATTAGCCACTCCAGTGTGGGCCATGTTTGTCATTTTTTTTATTAACAAGGTTCACTGGAAAGGCGTTGCATATGTGGTTCATTTCAAACAAAATCAATTTACCGTTTTATCCCTCAATAATATGGTTTGAATTGGTTCTCCTCATTTGTACTCCAATGTTTCCAGCAATGGCCTGGGTGGCTGAGCGTGAGATAAGGAGGGAAGGGGAGTGTAAATGTGTGATTGCTGTCTAAATATTTGTCGGACATTTTTTCAATTAAATATATCTAACTCTAAATCAACGGTCGAAATTGTAATTTTCAATGGTCCAAATTACAATTTTCATCAGATGTGTTAAGTCTACACCGAGGTTGACATCGTGGGCCCTCGTCTGTACAACGAGATGTCACAAATAGAAAAAACCCATGACAAAATTTCCAATCTTGATTCGTTGCTCCTTGAGCGAAAAATCGTGTTAAGGACGAAGCTTGGTCCTCACCTCGTTTTGACTTCACTCAACTCTTATATTTATGTTATTAAAATTTAATAATATTTTAAAAATAAAAGAATAAATAAACAGTTTTGGAAATGAGAATAGGCAATAAGGATCGGAATGGCTTCTTGTCATTTTTATTGTGGGCTTAATTTGACTCTGATACATATTGTCCATTCTCGATGTGTTTATATTAATCAATAATTTTTATAAATATATAGAAAATGAACCATTGAAAGGATTTGTTTGGCAAAACTATTGGAGTATCCGTTACGTGAAGCAGATTTTCCTAATAAAATAGTAGAGAATAACGAAAACAATATTGTAAAATTGACCTTCAAATGCGTTGATACTTGATTTGCTAGTAATAAAATGCTTGGAATTTTAAGGCTATTAGTAAATCGTATAATGAGATAAGATAGTCATAGTAAATATTTGTCAATTATTATAAATTTATAATACTATAAATTGTTATTTCATTTAAAATCTCTAATGTAAGATCGAGAAAATATCGAACCAATTAATTGCTCATAGAAGATGTTACAATCAGAAAATGGATTGGCATAATACCAACTCGATCCAAATGTTTATCCATATATCCGTTCCTGGTTGTTCGATTGATGGATCATTTTATTCCAATATCTTACTTAGGTATGCATTAATGCTATTTACTCATAAGCATTTTCAAAAGTGAGAACCCGTTTGATTGCAAATGTGGAATTTGGGTGGAAAGAAAATGAATTACATGGAATTGAATTGCCTAGAATTTGTTGTACTGAGAATTGTAATTAATTGTGTTTGATTGATATAATTTTCTATTTGAAAAATATTGAAAGTTTGATATTCGTTTGACTTTATTTTCATGGAAATTGTCTATTAAAGGGATAATTTTTTTACCATTGGGTCTAGAATTTGTTCCAATTACAAAAATAAAAATAAAAATTATCATACCGAATATCATTCGTTTGAATTTGTTTTGCATGAAAATTGTCAATAAAAGTGATAAAAAATTTTATCATTGTGTCTAGAATTTTTCCAATTGAAAAAAAAAATTGGAAAATCAATTTCCACCAAATTGGTGGAAATTGGTTTTCCACGAAATCAAGGAAAAGGTGAACGCGTGAGCCAAACCAAGAAAATGAATTCCATGAAAAAAAAAAAAGAAAAAAAGAAAAGTGTATCAAACAAGATAAAAGTGAAATTTGGAATTTGTTTTCCACTTTCTATGAAAAATTTGGATGAATCAAAAAGGCTCTAAATGTATAAAAACTGGAAAGTGGGTTTCGCTTGCAATATTTCCTTGGAATAATCTACTTATACCAAATTTTTTACATAATGAGATTCACATAATTGACCACTTGTCAATTATGTGAATCATTATGTAAAAAATTTGGTACACCAAGCATAACCCTATTTCCTTTACACATCTGTATTCCCTTTTTCTCTCTCCAATAAACAAATATGTTTTCCCCTCCATTTTTTGGATTTGGAAAAAATATCAATGTCAATCTACAAAGCCACCAAACATTTTGTCTTATCCATTGATTAGTTTATAAATAGTTGGGATCACACATTAATAATTGTTGCTCAAATTGTCTAGTTAAAATAATTCATATAATAATCTTGGGGTGACACCTTATTTTTTGTGCATTATCATGTAAGATAGTTGGTATTGGTCGCTTCCGACTTAGCTTAGTAACTTCAACGTTGTTTTAGACATGTATTCATGTTTAATAGATATGCTCACAATCGAAGACATACATGTAGAATTAATATCAAGAAGAATTACACATTTAGAGGATTGATGAATACGTTAACATTATTGAGTATCTAGCTATTGTAAAGGTCCTATTTCAATTATTTCCTTAGTGTCTGTCCGGACGCAATTATTGTAGAAAAAATCGATTTTTCAGTCACCTCATTAGTCCCACACCCGTTTGAGATATAACCAAAGTTCTGCCAATTTTTTCAAAGCACAATACTTTAAAATAAACCAAAAAGTACATTCTTCCATTTTTATTTTTTTTTAGGATTAATCTACTTTTACTAGAAGGAAAATAACAGAAAGGTTGAAAGAAGTGTATGCGGTAGTAAATGATTGGATGAAAAAACTAATTTCGTGTTTAAAACTATCCAATAATAGGATACCATGTGATATTATGTCAAAGATGAAAAATTCCTCGAGTGCATGGATTCTTTCACAGAATCCCTACAACGGTACCTAATTTCCTGATAGTTTTTATTTATTTATTTTTGTCACTTGTCAATGAATCCGCGTCATGTTGAATTATGTGAAATTTCTGTGAAAATGTCCATATACCTATAGCATTACTCTTCAAAGATTACGTCAAGATATCGGCACTGTAGAATGATTACATTTTTTTTTAATCTTAATTGCCATTTAATCAACCCCATAATCTTTCTATTAGAAGTTAGGTTGATTTGGACACTAACTCACCTAGTAATGGCAACGGGGTGGGACGGATTTTTGTCCTGTTTAATGCCCCATTTAGTTTTTTTTTTTTTAACCAAAAATTTCCAATTAAATACAATTCAAAATTTCATAATCCAAAGCAAATAATACTTAAAATAATTATATCAATATTCAAACCAAAGAATGTCCAAAATTAAATAAACAACGTTTAATTTTTTTTTTTAACTAGGCGGGCCGAGGCACCCTTGCCCCGCAACCCGAGGCGGGGCGGCAATCCCCGCCAACCCGTCGGGGCGGGACGGGTTTTTTGACATCTTTAAACTCACCCAATGCTAGCATATAATCCATGGTCCTTTCACCGCTTGCTTCATCCGCATGAAACATGTTGAATATTTTAGTATAAAATTGATTTTTTCTTATTAAAATAAAAACATTAATGGTTAAAAATGAAGAATTTTTTTTTTTTTTTGGATTGTGTGTAATATTATTTTATTGAAAAATGTGTGGTTGAAAAGAAGAAAGAAAAAAATTTATTTTAAAAAAATGAAGGTCAAACAAAATCTATAAAATATTATGTAATATGTAAAAGTGCAAGAAAATATGTTTGAGTGGTTAAACACTTGAAAGGAACACAAACTGCTCATAAATCCTCTCATATATTTGGTAGGTCGTATTAAAAATTATTAATCGATATAACGAATAAGATTTTAATTATTTTTTTTCATAGATACTGACTACAATATCAAGTATTCCAAATAAACATGTCAAAAGATATTTAAAAGGAAAATGAAAGTGACGAGGTTTTAATATTCCGGTCTCTCTATATTGTATATTTGTGTAGAATCTAAGATATATGTATCTTTTTTTATTGCTCAAGAATTCGATTAAGGGTTCTCTTTAAAATTAAACCGCAGAAATCTATATTTATTTTTAGCTACCTTAGTCTTCTTTAAAAAATATTGGATCATACGGAATTTTCTTGTTCTCTTTCCTGGTTGAGGATTCTCAAGTTTAATCCAAAAAAGACAAATAAAATCATTTTAAAAAAAATAATTGAAATGTGGTGTGATGTGCAATTAAATTTATGGGACTTTCACTACAACTCAATCACTTCTCTCTCAAATTTCGTGTTGATGTGACCTTAACCAGATCACGGACACACGCCCATGTTTGACACCCATTAATTTCTCTTTCTCTTTCTCTTTTCAACCACACATTCTCCAAATAAAATAATATTACACACAAATGAAAAACTTGTAATCACTTTTTTACCACACATTCTCACTTCAATCACCATTCCAAAATTTCTATTTCTTCCAAAATGAGTTTCAAACGGGGGAATTCTTTTAGCAATTCATTTTTTATTGTTTCATAAATAATTTTTTGAGGTTGTCTTCTCATGTATTATATTGATCAATTAAAAATGTCCCTTTATAAGACCTGAATAATTAAGGACTAGTGATTCATGTGATAATCAAAGTCCAATCAATCACGACCTTACTCGAACAAACAACAAATAAGGCAGAATGACTAGGTAATCTGAACCAGGGGCGGACCCAGCCCACCAGCCCAGTCCGAGCGGACGTTGACCGGTCAACGTCTACATCAGCGATCGGTCAACGTCTACAAGCGCCTAGAACTGCTTGGGGTATGTTTAGTTCGTGTTTATACCTTCTCCTTACTTTGATTATGATATTAATTTTTCTTGCAGAAGGTTGGGGGTTTGCGACGTTGATCACTGTTGTACACATGGACATGGTTTAATTGAGTCAAACATTTTCATTTTTCACCATTCATTTTTTTCACTTACCCCTAAATCATAATTTCCTAAAACCCTAAATTCCCAAATCACGTTTCACATTACACAAACTGACAAACACAATTCAAAATTATAAATCCTAACACTCCTAACTCATAGCCTCAATCTCTCAAACAATAAATCAATAATATAACATAAATTCTCATTTCTCATAATTCACATTTCACAAATTAACAAAAAATTAAAAAAAAAATAATAAAAATCGAAAATAAAAATATGAAATACAGTGTGCAGATTGCAAAATGCCAAAAATTGGACATACTAAAAGTGAAATACGGGTACGGCTGCAGTCTGCAGAAAAAAAAGGAGAAGCAGGGATTACCGAGCTAGAAGAGACGAACGATCGAACTGTCGAAGGCTCGAAGTCGGAACTGGAACCCGGAAGCTCCACTCCACTGCGCAGCTCAAGCCCAAAAACTCACAGCTCCACCGGACCATCGCCTACGTCAAAAACCCCAAGCCACGGCCAAGCCCCAAAACAATTTCTCTCCCCTCGTCGCGTCGTCTCCTCTCCAACTCTCCTCTCAACCGGACCAAAGCAAAAGAAGAATGGGATTGGGAATTTGGGATATTGGATTAATTGGTTTTGTTGTGGGCCTGTGGCTATTGGGTTGGGCAGTTGGGCTCATTAATTGGACCAATAAAACAAGGCTACTCCACTTCAAGCTCCAGCTCGGTCCAGGCGTCCAGGTCCAGCAGACTCCTCCTTCTTCTTCATCCTTCTTTAGTTTCTGATCTTCAATCCGGCTCCCAGTCCCGACGGTTCTGAAACTTCCGACGAACCCAGCACGGGCGGCCGCGGGGGCTGGCCAGGTGCTGGGTCCGCCCCTGATCTGAACTACTCTTTTTGACAGAGGAGAATAGAGTAATTCGATAAAATAGACTCGTATTTTTCATTAGACAAATATAGGAAAAAAGATTCCTCTCAATGAAATTTATCATGTTGCACTAAGTTACATACGAATGTATGCATACAGGTCAAAAATACATTGGGATAAATATTCATTTAGACTCCGACACTCTTCGTGCATGTACAAAACTTTAATACGAACAAGAATAATAATATTTTCTAGTTTATCTTATCAAATATTTTATTGTGGTTTTCTTTACTGGTAAACAGATTTAGCCATCTTCTCCTTATGTTGAACGAAGTACATTCAAATAGCATTTTAAAAATTGTAATTATATTATCTTTTCTACTCGCAACCATTAATATGAACCTTGTTCTAAAAAATGTAAAGCGTGGCTAGGTGCGGAAGTCGAGTTTCAAACTTTACAAACCTAGACGAAGCAGCCTAAACGTAAAAAAGTTACTTATTTTAAAAATTATTTAATAATTAAAATAATATTAAACATCTAAAATTATAAAATATTATATTTACTTAATAATTTCTACAATTAGTCAACTATACATCTTTCAAATTTTTAAAATGCAAAAGTTGGACTATATTTCAGAGTTCCAGCTTTCAATTAAACAAGTTCTAATTAATAGATTTATATTTATTTTTCTTTTCTTTTTTAGTGTTTTTTTTGTTTTTCTTTATTTTATCTGTGTTTTTGTTTTATTTAATTCTTGTTATTTCTTATTTTGTTTTTTATCTTTTATATTTCATTATTTTTTTTTTTTTTTTATTGATTATTACTTTGGTTTTATTGTTCTTTTTTGTTTTTTATTAATTTATTTTTTTTATTGTTTATTTTTCTATGACTTTCTACTTAGTTTTTTTTTAGTATTTTTTCTGTTATTTAGTTTTATTTTCTTTATTTTTAACTTTATTTTTTTTTCTTTTTTAGTATTTTTTTCTTTTTTTTTATTTTTTTCGTTTTCTTTATAGGAATTTCATATATATATTTTTTTGTTGAAGTTTTCAACAAAACAATAAGTTTCAAAATCATAATTATACAATATAGATAGTGTCGTAACTTAAATCTTATTATCGGGTAAAGTCATTTAAAAATTTAAAACTAAAGTCAAATAAAAAAAATTTTAAATAAAAATTAATAAACTAAAGTCAAATAAAAAAAATTTAAAAAGGAGAAAAAGAAAAAATGAAAAATGAAAAAATTAATAAAGCCTGCCTAAGTGCGTGCTAAGCGCTGCTTAATTCGAGTTTACTGCAAAGACAGAGCATTTTGTTCGCGTCTCGATCGTCAAAGAGTATTTTTTAGAACTCTTAATATGAATGTTGTAACTCCTAGATATTGAACAAATTCCATGAGAGTACTGCTAGAATTCGCATTATACTGACCACCAAAAATATGAAGGCGGACCACATGAAAAACATACTTGCGCCACTACCTTAAAGAATATGACACGACGAGTAGAGAAAAATAATTACTTTAACAACAAATTAAATCTAATTTTAATAGATATGAAATTGACAATATACATTATTTTGAAATTAAATGTGCTACAAAGTTGGGATTCAACAAACGGGTTGTACTGGTACAACTTGGTTTTCATTTTGGGAAGAATACATAAGTCAGGCCTTAACTATATTCTAATTTAATTTTAAGAGAAAATGTTTAAAATTTCAAAACTCAGATGATAATATATTATATATATATAATAAATATCTATCATAATATCTCGATCCACTCCAATCTCTCAGACTCGCCCTAGTCACAGTCACAGGCATCCACCTGTCACCATTCCCTCTTATACAACGGTGGTAGTAGACATCTAGGTAAAGGAGTCAAATTCGAGATCCATGAGTGCATCATTGTAAAAATAGTGATTTGTTTGGAATTTTAATTTAGCAAAACATGAACAAGAATTAACGGATTATCTAACTAGATTTCAATTTAGACAATCGACTAACATAAAAAATAACTAAATGAATGAGATTTTTGGCGATGTAATTTAAACTATTGTAGAGACCTTGTTTGTTGATGGAGTATAAATTTGATTCAAATGCTTGATTTATATAAGATTCAGTGTAAATTTATAATTTTTTTGGCGGTGTGATTTAAACTACATGTAGACTATTACTTATGATATTGATCCAATGGCCCGTGACTAATTCTCTTGAATATGTAACCTTTGGACATTGATATTTTACCTGTGATATTGATTTAATGGTCTGTGACTAGTTCTCTTAAATTTGTAAGATGTAGATATTGATATGTTACATATGCAAAGTGACATGCGACTTGTGAATTTGAATATGTGACCTATTATCAGTTCACAAAAACATGTAGCATCTGATACAATGTGACATGTGAACATAAATCAGTAATTTATTACTAGTTCTATTTGATCAATGACTTGTGAATATTGATTTGCGACATGTGCACAATGACCTATGACATGTAACTACTGCCTCTATTATTATTGTTATTTTCAATATGACCCTTCAGATCCAATTGAACCACAACAAATCCCAGAAGTTTATCTCTCTTTATAAACCCACAATTCTAAATATCCACTCTTCTCCTGTATATCTCAATCTTCAAAAAGGGTAATTTCCCTACAGTATTTTTTGGATTTTTCTACTAATTTCTCCATATCTAGTTCGTTCAAGCTAAAACATGCATGGGTTTTTCTCTCAACAAAACCACTTTCTTGAACTAACAATGAGATATTTAAAACCTCAATAGGAAACCCTTTAAGCATGAATTTACTACATGGAAAAGATCGATGATGAAAAAAATTTACTTCAAGATTTCTTATAACGATCTGAACAAAAGGACATGGATCCATCTTTTGTAATAATTCAGGGTTTGAAGAGTCAGAGACTAAAAACTAGCGAAGAGAATAGCATATATATGTATGTTTATATGTGTATGAGAGAGAGAGAGAGAGAGAGAGAGATGGGAGTGTATAGACGTGCGTGCGAGATGAGCGATCCCTGCCGTGTGTCATTTGGTGTCGTGAGCGTCGTGCCGACAGTGCCTCCGATGGTGGTGTTTGGTAAAGAGATAAGATAGCGATATATAGAGAGAAGAGAGAGGAAAAATGATTATGGTTGGGGGTGAATGGAGGTACAATAGTGGATATATAGATTAATTTAATTTTATAATATTATTATTATTACTAAAATATAAAATTATCACATGATTTTTGAATAACCAAACCTTAAACCTTTTTTTTTTTTAAATTGTACTATTTGAAAACCTATGACAGTGTAATTTCCACTTTCATTTTAGAAACTAAAGGCCCAATCCCTTTCCAATGGGTATGGCTTTTAATTAAAGGAAGGTTTCATAATTAAGAGGATAAGTTTCACTAATTTCAAATTTAAGAAATTAAGGTTTAAAATTTCAAATCTCAAATTTTTTTTATAAATTATTAGTTAAACATATTTTTTATTAATTAAATATAATTTGGTCACAAATTCTATATAATTGGTGACATATTATTCATTGGTTACAAATCACAGATTTTATATGTCACAATTTGTTCATCGATCACAAATAAAAAATTGAAACGTCACAAATTATAAATATTATAAGTCACAACTTAGTAGACAGTCACAAATTGTCAAATTATTAATTATAAATTAATAGTTTTTTAGGTCACACATTATTTTTTGGTCACAATTTATCATTTTCATTGGTCACATATTGTTTATTGGTTACAGATTAACCAATTTAATGGTTACAATCAACCAAATAATTTGTGACCACAACCAACACTTGTGCTACCACCACACCACTCCCTCCCAGTAGCACCACTACTACTGTCGCAGCCAGAACCACCACTACCACCTTGCGACAGTAACACCACCACCTCAAACAAATCAACACATCACTGAAAACACCACTACGTCGTCGCACTGATCCACCACCACTTCGATAGACCCGTCGCCACCAACATCTCAACACCACGCCATCACCAAGATCCACCGCCGCCGCCACCAAAAAAACCACAGCCACCATTACATCCAACATAACCTCCGCCACAGTTGGATCCTACAAAGTCACCGTCTCCTAAATACCACCACCACAAGAATCACCACCACCACAGCCCCCATCCACCAGCTGAAAACACACCCAAAATTTCACATTAGATCTCGGAGCCGTAGGTCCCGGCCGCAGCACACATCAGATCTCGACCACGTGTGCGGCACGATAACTGCAGCACATCGTAGTGGTCGCACGTAGTAGCACCACTACAGCCACCAACAAAAAATGACCACCGCCATCACTTGATCTAACAAAATCACTTTGTTGCGTCGCCACTACCAAATCCAACCAGCTACAACAACCACATCATAGAGAAGAGCACGGGAGAGAGAGAAAATGTAAACACAAAGACGAAAGAAAGAGAAGGTGAACCACCTGGAATTACTTCGTCGTCGTTGCCATCACTACAGCGCCACCACCAACACCAACCAACCACCACAACCACTGTAACGCCGCCCCCACGCTACCAACACTACGAGAGAGAGAGAGAGAGGTATGTAGAACCACAAATAGAAGAACGATAAATTAGGGATTTAAAATCGTGGGTGGATGGGGTGGGGTGTATATAAATAATTTTTAGTTTTATAATATTATTATTAATATTGAAAGATGAATAATTATCTGATTTTTGAAAAGAAATTCTTTAAATCTAAGATTGAATCTTTAAAATTTTGGTTTGGTGTAATTTTCACTTTCATTAATAAGAAGTTGGACTATAAGTGGGCTAATGAGTTAGGACAAATTACTATCCAAATTTATTTTCCAGAAATTCCACTCACCACCTTCTTTTCTTTTGAAATTCCAATTTTACTATTACATTTTTATTCACTAAATACTAGCCCATGTTTGGTGTGTGTGTGTGTTGGGGGGGGGGGGTTGCTAAAATCAGAAATTTAGTAGATTTTGATAAATAAAAAAAATTGATGAAATGTGATTTAATAGTTGTGGATCCCATCTCTATCAAACAAGGCTAACTTTTTTGTAATCCTACAAAAGCTCGACCCAAACAAACACTTCACCTTCTTTCAAGCATCCCACCCATGTGCGTGCAATCGTCGTCCATCACCACTTCCACCCTCAACAATTGTTGACAGAGATCGGCACCTATTGCCTTAAAACCATCAATCATTGTCGCCACCAACAATCCATTTTTCTTTCTCAAATCTCCCAAAATGTAGCCTTCACCATCGACCACCATTACCACAATCACGCTCACAATCCAATACTAACATTGACGCTCCAACCAACACACCAACACTTTAAAGAATTATCATTTGCAATCTTAATTTTTTTTTTTAATCAAACAAAAATTTAAAAATAATTTTATATTTTTTATATCGTTCAAACCTTGTTTTAAGTGAATAAAGAGTATCACGAACTATATATAAAAAATAATCAGCTCTAAAAGATTTTTCAACTAAATATGTTATCTTATAATTGAAATTTTCATAAAAGCGTTTCTTTCTAGGAATAATACTTTTTTTTTCAAGAAATGTAGGTTCAACTTTCATTTAAGTAGTAATTTCTTTAGAAGTATTCTTGTTAGATTCAAATCAAGTTTGTCTATATTTTTTCAGAAAATGAAATTAATTCTTTAAGTGACTAATAATAATATCAATATTCATGTTCTCACGTTGCAATATTAATGACACACATTATATTGTACCAAATAACTATGATGAACAAGAACTCAACACATTCGTAATGTAAAAAATAAGGGTGTGTTTGGTTTGTTGTTTTCAAGTTGTTTTTAATTTTTAGTTTTGCAAGACACTGAAAACATGTCTTGTCTAGTATTTCTGAAAACGCATTTTTGAAAACACGGATAAACTTATAGCACCTGTTTGGAGGTGATTCTAACAAAATTCTAATGAAAACTTGGACCGTTTGGACAAGTGGGTCTCCTCTTCCACTCGCAATTTTTGACTCAATATTTGCTAAATTACCACAAATGCCCTTCATTCAAATAGAATGAATTAATTGTCAAAAGGGTACATAGGTAATTTTGTAAAATTTGGTTACTAATTGATGCACAAATTTACTGTGTAATGGTACAAATTTTGCTCAAACGGTCCAAATTCTCATTAAAATCCTATTGAGAATTTGCTCCAAAACCATAATATAAAACTCAACACATTATTGACATTTTGAATGTTTTCAGTGAAATTCTGAAAACACTCGAAAGATGAAAAATAAGCGTTTAAATAAAATTTTTTAAAATAAAATTGATAAATTCTAAAAATAAAACTCTAGAATTTAAAAAAAATTATGAAAAATAAATAAATAAAAAAGTTTTTTTTTTTTTTTTTTTTTTTGTTTAAAATTTTGAAACCAATTTCATGGAGTAAAATGTCATAAAATAATTTTTCAAAATTTTAAATCAAACATATTTTCTAGTTTCCTGTTTTTAGAAATAATTTTTTAAAATGTTTTTTTTTTTTGCGTTTTTTTTTTTTATCATATATAAAGCAATAATTTGAAAACTAAAAATGAATTCAAAATTGAAAACTGAAACAAAAACCATGTGAGCCCTAAACTTTTAGCATCTCTAAATTCCTTATGGACTTCATATGTATCCATCAAATGTGTATAAGCGATTTTTATTTTTTTTTTTTTTTTTTTTAAATTTACTTTAATTTCTCAATTTGACTTTCCCAACGTACTTTGAGTGTCGCACTTCTTTTTCACATTATCTTGAAATTTTTGTATCGCTTTGTAGAAGATGAAAATAATATATTTATACATTGTACAATTCCAAAAATAAATTTAACCTTTATACTAGAAGACTAGTGGAGATGTGCGTGGCCATTCATTGTTTAGGTGTTAAAATAACTGTATGTAAAGAAAAAATCATTTGTAAATGACAGTATTGCAGGAAAATGCATAATAAACAAAGAATTTACATCTCAATTTCTTATAAAACGTTAAAACAAATTACAAGTTCAACTTTTTATTAGTAATGAGCAAGTATCGAGTATTGATCCCATGTTTCACTATTTTGAATACAAAAATAAAATAAAAAAAAAAATAAAGTTAATTTTGTTACTCACTTATCTTTTGAGTACAAATTAAGTATGACATATTCCATAAAGCTCCTATAAAAACCAATAACAATGTACTCCATTAACGATAAGAAGACTAACCCTCATTTTTTAATTCGATAAGGATTCAGTTAATAAAAATCGAAAAAAAAAAAAAAAAAAAAAAAAAAAAAAAAAAAAAAAAAAAAAAATTTAATTTTATTATATGTCATTGTTATAAACTAAAACAAACATCAAGAAGATGTGGGAATTTCCTTTGTTCCACGAAAACAAAAAAGATAAATTAAATTTTTTTTTTCGTGTTTAATTAAAAACACATTGAAATTCCAATACATAGGGATTATGAAAACGAATAAATACATTGAGTCCCTGTTTGAGCTCATTTTGACTAATAATGAGTTTGAATAGTTCAATTTTTACAATAGAGAGAAATGTTAGTTTAACCACAAGCACATAATAATAATAATTTTTTAAATTTACGTGTAAAATTATTTTATGAGATAATGTGTAGTTGTAAAATTACTTTTCAAAAATGAGTTTTTTCTATAAAAATGGGCTAAAGGGCTCAATAAATTAGACCAAACATAATACCTAAACAGATGATAATTCACTTTTCTTTTTCTTAATTTGCTTGTTGCAAGGTTTCAGTGAAGAAAATAATCAAAATTAAAGACTGATACACCAGGCAATATCCAGGATAAATAATACATTATCAAAATAAAATTATGAAACTTTCAGCAAGTGGCCTAGATTTTAGCTTAAAACAAATTTTGAGAAAAGAATTTTTTTTTTTTTTTTTTTTTATATAAAAAAAAGAAATTGATGTGACGTGATTACCCTAGCATATTTGAGAACCATAAATAAATTACCTAAACAAAATCTCTCTAGAATGGTTTGTGCTTATCTCTGGAAAAGTTATTCTCTCAAATTCTGCTTCAGCAAACTCCCTAAAATCACTAACAAACTAAAAATTAAAAAAATAATAATATATATTATATAATATATATATATATCTCAAAAAAAAAAAAAAAAAAAAAAAAAATTTACTAAAATTTGTAAAGAGACATAAACACAAATAAAGTCCAAAAAACTACAACAATGAAGCCGATTTGAAGAACTCTTGCTTTCTTTCTCACTACAAAAAATCCCTTCTTCTTGAAACCCTCATCGCTTATGAATCTCCTGCACGATTCAACGTTCTTTGTTTTGCAAATTTGAACCAACGAAGAATGATTTGTGTGAGATCTTGGTTGAAGGTCAACCAAATAGCTTCTGGTGAGAGATCGACATATGAACACGGTTAAGCGAGTTGTTCCTTTTACGAGAGAAGCAAATGAGAATGAATGAATGGACTTCTTTGTTTTACAAGTGAGCCAAATAAAAAGAAAAGAAATGGAAAATCAATGCGTTAAAGTAGAAGGTGAAAAAATGAATTGGATGTTGACGAAATGAATGGTTTGACATGTGTCCTCCTTGAACAGTGTCAAAGTTATAGAATCAATTAGGTCTCATTTAGACAGAGTAATAAACTACATACACCAAGAGGTAGGTGTCTCATGAATAGGCTGTGTCTGAATACCTTCTTTTAGATATCATAAAAAGAAATGATAAGCCACTTCCTAAGAAGAAAAGTCACATCATACATGCACCATGAATATGCTTGCCCAAGAAAATAAATAGAAATAGCATTACTGAATCACGACTCATAAAATAGACACATCCCCTACGAAGACATTGCTCCTACATTCGTCAAAATCTCATGAAAATGTGAACATTATCTTTAAATGATAAATACAATGTCATGCGCAAGTGCAAAAGGCAAAATGTCCACGAAGCACACAAAATTAAGCGATTGGACTTTGAATTGAATGACCTAGAAGATCATGCAATATGAATCACTTAAAAGGTGATAAAATGGACAGGGAGAAAACAGCGTGTAGGTATAGTACAGAAGTGTTCATTTTCATTGGCAAATTCATTGTAACCCTAAAATTTTCTAAAAGTAGAAATCTTCAAGTATTAACTCTTCATCTTTCCCTAGTACAACATAACACTGAGCTCTAAAAACTTGAACCAGAGAAATGAGAAGTAACTGAACCTAGCTCTAGTAAATAATATTATTATCATAATAATCAGAAGCGCATATTTCACTTTCAATTGATTCCACCACACAAAAAAAAAGAATTCCTTCAAACTAACAAAGAAATCATCCCAGGATCAGTAGAAAAAACAAATAACAAGCAAATTCAAATACATAAATATATACACCTAGAAAGTAGGAACTTTAGTAAGAATGCACAGTATAAAAAAAAAAAAAAAAAAGTATTCGCGCGATGCGAAGAATTTTTTTTTTTCCTTCCCTTCCTTCTAGCCAAAATTTTATCATTGGTTAATACTCTTGTTATCACACAATCATTGACTCGCATTGACTTGAGAACTTGTCAAATATCGCCCGGCAAAAATAATTTACACAAGTAATAAATTTTGATTCTATATAATCATCTCCGGGCTCCCTAACAACAAATTACATCATGATTTGCTGATAGACCATATCATATAAGGCCAAAATCATATAGTTTCCTTATTCAATGAAATCCCATAGACAAACAAGGGTCTACCGAAAGAATTCTGGATTATGATACAAAAGAACAGATTCCAAATGACAATACCACAAAGAAAGTGCTAATTTAAAGAAAATGAAAAATATGATGCAAGAATCAATAAACATAACCAAAAAAAAACCCATAATTGAAAAAGAATTAAAATATCCAAAAGAATTAAGAGAAACAAAAAGTATGAGAATAATATAATGATACAAAAAATAGGGGAAAATCAAATTGAATCAAACCTTAAGGAGATTGTTTGTGCTCATATCTTCTTTAAATCATTCTCTTAACTGACCCAATATAGATTCTACCAAAAGAACACGTAATTGAAAAGAATTAATATAAATGAATGACTATATAATGACACAAAGAAAATGGGGAGAATCTAATACAAACCTCAACGAGGTGTTACTCTCTGGAGTTTCTGTTGGGAATAAGTAATGGAAGAAAATGGGTAGTGAAGGCATTGAAAGGGAAGCCATAGACTTGGGGCACTATGGTTGTTGTGAATTAATGCTGTTGGATTGATGAATGATGGGGAGAGGTATGGATGAGATTAATTGCATGTGAAAATGGAAGATGCAATGGGTTGCGTGAAGAAGAGGAGATGCATGAAAATTTTAGGAAAAAAAAAATATTTTTGTGGACGATGAGAAATCGCGACACGTGGTGCCAAGTTTTTTGGCTCTTTTATATTGTAGTGATTTGTCATATCACAAAGTGCAAGAGTATGACAACCACATGGTGTGTAAGATACCACTATTAAACCATTTCATGTTAAAAAATTTATCATAACATTGACCTCTTCAATCATTAATACCAAGTTCAAGTATTTTATATTTAATAATTCACCACATAATTATTGCCGTGAGCATTCCTTTTGAAAGTTGTGATAAAAACACAAAATATATGTGCTGTAAGTCGGGAGGAGAAAAGAAATTCTTCATTAGAAATGAGATTTTATATGTAGATTCTAATGTGCTATACGGTTTGACTAGAAAAATATATTTATTAGCAGTGATGTTTATCATATTATTTCTCACAAATTTAAGGTTTTGAGTCCTACTGTCAGATGATTAGTGACACTTAACTCATATGAGTCGTTTATATCATTTACTCCATGTATGCTTTAAGTTGGCATTGTGGGAAAGTTTACTGTTCACTATATCTACTTGTGATTGTTTATGCCAACACTATTGAGATGTTGTATGTTTTTGTTTTGCCCCTTGTCATTTTGTGACAAAAAGGGGGAGAAAAATTTTGAATTACAAAAGTGATTTGATATCATTTTTTGAATTTTATGATATATATTTTTTGTTATGTCTGAGGAGTAGTTGGGGTGAGACATAGATACACTTTGACATTTGACTTGATATACATTGCATTGACTTTTTCACTTATGTTTTATGTCTTGAGGGGTCGTTGGGGTAAGACATAGATACATTTACCTACTGCTCATTGAGAGTTTGCAGTAAGAGGGAGCACATGCATATTTGTTTGAATTCAGTTTCGCTAAATTAATTTTTTGATTTTTTATAGTATCAATGTTTCGTTTTGGTATGTTGTGTTGTATTGATAGTGTCTTGGTTTAGCTTATGATTTAAAACTGAAAAATATGTTATATGAGTTACAATTGCTTAAATGACACCTACAATTGAACTGTTTGAACTGTGATTATTCTTGATCCTGTTTTCTACACATTTTATATTGGTATTTGAGTTGTCTATCTTAGAAAACAAGTACTGTAGAGTTCGTTCAAGACGATTTGTAGTTTAAGGTGTGTCATTGTTTTGAGTCTATAACTTTTATTTTATTACTGCCTTGACTAGATTAGTGTTTTGTCACAAAATGTCAAATGGGGAGTTTGATAGATTTTAGTTGATTTTGTAATTGGCAAATTCTGTGAACAAAAGAACTTAATTTGATAGATTGTGATAGTTCAAGGAGTAATATGCAATTTGGTTAAAAGTTAGTTAAATGGGTCGAGGGTTTCGAATTTGGAACAAGGAGGAAAATGACGAGGATTTTCGTTGGACTGCCGCCAAGGGTTGACTCGAGCTACAAAAGGAGAAATATCATCACTAGACCGTCATCCATCCTTCGCTCGAGCGATACCCTGTCGCTTGACTATTGCTGGCTCTTTGCTCAAGCGACAGCTTTATATGGGAAATCTTTATTTCGCGTTCTAAAGGCTTTTTTCTCGATCCATTATTTTTTTGACATATCTATATATACCAGAACATGTACAAAACGATTTACTTAAGGTTGTTAATTAAGAGAGCTTCACCATTGAGAGATATATTCATTCCATCATTCAACCTTCATTTTGTGTGAGTGTTTTGGTCAGAAAAACATCAGATTCAATATCCAAATACCAAAAATTAAACTTCCTACATATCCGTCAGAGGTGCTGAAGATCGAGGAAAATGACTGGAGTTCCAATCTGTGAAGAACGTGTTGTTATTCGTGATCCACATGAGATAGGCGATTCTACCAAGTTAGGGGCTGCTGCAGGATAGCGTAGTTCCATGTGAGCGTTGGTTATTGCAACTGAAATTGGTGTATGGGAGCGCAGAATTCAGGAGAGATGTCAGAATTGCAGTCAAGGGATCAGATAGTTCGTGTCGTCGTCTAATTTGGTACACTGTAAGTACATAATCGTTTATAGTGGATTGAATGGTAAAGTGCTCAGAGTTTTTTCCAGTTGGGTTTCTCCATGAACAATTCTTGTATTCTTTACTACTTTATTTTTATTGTTCATGATATACAAACTGCTGTAATTCAATATATGATAATTTGACTTGCATGATTAATCATCTATATAAGAATTAAAAGTGACTTGTTGCTGTTTAATTCGTTGTTGTTTTTAATTTTGCATTAAAATACATATTCATCCCCCCCCCCCCCCCCCAAGCATTGTTAGGATCGAACTTGCGTTTTTTAGACATAATTAGAAACTTCTGTTTAGAGAAATACTCTTGTTTTTAATGCAGACAAATTACTGGAGTACCTGATATTATTTCCATAGTATTGCAAAAGGCAACAGTTTTCTTGGTGCGAAGACACCCCTTTCTTGAAGAGAGAGATGTGTGTCTTCTCCGGAGCATTATATAGGGTTTAATTTCTGTCATTTTCATTTTTCAAGTGCATTGTGCTCAGTTCAACCTGAGCAAGCGTTTTCAAAAATTGTTCTATTGAACGTTAATCCCAAGTGCACGTTCGTACAAACTTGACAAGATTGATTAGGATTAAAGAAGAAAAATGAGTGAAATGTTCGTCCAATATTCTTTTCAATCGTGTTGTGCACACTGAATCACACGTACCCTAAAGAAAGTATGTCAAATCAAAAAATCTGTGATCAACTCTTATTCTTGACCTAAAACTTTTTATGCTTGTCAGTTGTCACATATATATTATCTCCATGGGATAAAGAAAATAGTCAATACACTAGAGAAAAATTGGCAATCTATAGAAGATTACGTGTATTACATATATCCATTTATGAGTACTCTAATCAAAACCAAATTTCAAAGAACCCTAATAATAATTGTATTGCCAATGGTGACACCTTTTTTTTCAGGCAACTTTTTCTTATTCTTCTCATTGATGATTTAAACTGTTTCTTCTTCCAAACCTTGATGCCTTATATCTGCCTGGAAAGTTAAGAATTTAGTAAAAAGCTAGCTATAGCCAAGTAAGAAACCACAAATTACTACTTAATTATATTAGGAATATTATGGAGGCTTACTTGTGAATGGTCTTGGAGATATAGAATGGAAATAGGCTTGAAAGAAATCTTTGTTCTCCTTCAGCAGCTCTCTCCACACTGCATGAATCCATTATTTGAAATTGATAGAAGTAATCATAGGGTGAATAGAGAATACGTGCGCTCACAAAATATATGCATAAATTATTTTGGGCAAACCATCACGAGGATGATGAATTTATTTCTAGTGTTACAACTTACGAGGGGACTAGAATTGACCTCTAGAAAGCAAATCCAACGGGATACTCACCTATCTAATAACTAGGAGCTAAAGTGAATACAAATGACAAAGATGAAAGTCTTATAAAGCACACGATTATATGCCCAAAAAAAAAAAAAAAAAAGAGAGAGAGAGAGAAACTTGATATATACATGTATGATCCTCAGCAGTTTGGCGGCCTTTAATTTATTTTTCATACTTATTTTCAATCATATATTCACACAATAAAATATTCAGCGCGTAAATTAAAAAATTTCATACTTTTTAACCATATATTCTCCAAAAAAAAAAAAAAAAATACTATTCAAAGCATATTTTTTTAAGTTTAAAAGCCACCAAACAGGGGCTATACCTGCGAGTGTTACGACGGGCTGGATTCTTGCATGCTCTTCTAATGCCTTGATGCATTGGTCTCGATCCATATGAAGTAACAAGCACCTCTCTATAAGATTCTGAACCTGTATTTAATTTACAAATGCATGCGCCCAATTGTACTCATGATCAAGATTTATTTAACATATTCGAGTAATATAGAGATATAAAATAATTAACCCAAAAGAAGACGAAGAATATGATACCATTCTAATGTAAGTACGAGGGTGGCAATGCAAACAGGGAAGAGGATGCTGATTATGATACCGAGACATCTCTCTTTGGATGGAAATGGACAAAACAATTAGGATTGTATACTGTAAGAAAGTTTTAAGAAAATGAATGCAAACAAATGATGAAAAGTGCAATATATTAAGAGTCAACAATTTTGGAATACGCGGGTTGGGTGGTATAGGAATTGTTATCCACAGATATCTAAGCGAAGGGCCAAAAAAGCACAAGAAATCCAAACAAGAGATTGACCTCATCTTATAACAGATAAGAGAATTAAGGATGTTGGGTCGGATCGATGTTTCTAAGGATTAGTTTTGATGTTCGTGGCTAAGGCCAAGCCAATCATCACTTGAACAAACAATCTAATTCTGCATTTATTTTGGTCCCACATTTTTCATAGTGATATAAATATGAAATGCAGCACTGGTACCCCCAATGAGGTATATAAGGTTGTAGCCTAGTGGTGAAAGTATTAACTCTTGTGCCACGTTATGTTTCTCCTTATTTTTTTCTTTTTGAGAAATTTGTATATCCAAAATTGATTAATTTTATGTTTTCTTAACAAAGTTTTCAATAATATGTATCGTTTCGTTGTTTTCTTTAAATACTACTCTCTCTAAAAGATATTGCTATGTCATTAAGCGGTGTAGTCCACTACAATGTCGTCGTTAGCACCTACGGGGGTAACATTCCACAAGCTAAAATTCCAAAAACCGCCATCTTGATGTAGACATAGGTCGCCAACCTATTCAAGCTGTGCATTTGAGTCCTCAGTTGACAGAAGTCAGTTTGACACCACCTCCACCGCGTCAGCCCACCAGCAGTAGTAACCGCCACACTTTTAGGAGAACTTCCATAGTGCGAGAAACACGAAAAGATGAAAAGTAACACAGTGAGGCTTACTGTTCAATTTGCATATTTAATGCAATATTTTAGCTTAAAAGACAACAAAAATACAAAAAGCTGGTAGTATAAATACCTTAAAACACTAAAGTTCAACTTACAATTTCTCAAAAGATCAAATTCATCACTGATTGACTCTATATCAATACCAAGAACTAACTAGGAATCTTAAATCTTCAATTCACAAATTGAGTCAAAAAATAACAATATATAAGATTATTTTACTAGCTGTTTAAGTCCATTATTTAATATTTGTTTTTGTTTTAAAATAAGTGCCACATAGATGGTCATGAGTTCTTCAAAATAATACCAAGAACCTACCTTGATATTGAGAAAAGTAGTCTGAAAATTAAGCAAGAAAGGCGACAACTTAGATTTATTTAACTCATTTTTGTGCAGTCATTTTAACCTAGCTATTGCGACCTCAACGCTCAACGGTTTTGCAAATTGAAAGATGCATTATAAAGTACACCATGAACACTTCAAAATAGTATTACATCATTTCCTAATGTTCAAGATTTTTAATCCGAAATCGATCCACAACATGGCTCAGTGAAATGGAAATCTAAACATAAATTCTCTCTCTCACACATGCGCAAACTCCAACATCCACCATTTTCGTTCGAGCACAAACCGCAACCTCTGACGACCACCATTCTCACACATGCCAACACAACTACCCAATGTTCAAATCTAAATCCCTCTTTCACGTGTAATCCGTATCAAAATTCATCAGTGTTGCTGTCATGGGCGGACGTAGGGGTGGCCTGGGGGGTCACGTGACCCCCCCCCCAACTTTGCTTCCTTTTTTTCACCATTAAATTTTCTATGTTTTTGTTTCAATTTTCAAAGTCAGTATGGGATGTGAAACGAAATCGAAATATTACATTCTTAATACCATTTCGAAGTGCTCAAGGTCTAGTTTTCTACATCGTTAATAGCGTACGAAACGATCAATCGTAACAAATATTACGATTTGTCAAAGTATGCTGTTCAAAATTAGTATTTCGAAAATTTCGATAACATGCTAACTTTAAAAATTCTCCGACGATCGTACGCTGATCGAATTTACAAATTGTTTATATCATCTCAAAGTTTATTTTGAAAACTACATTATAGGCATATTAAATAGTCCAAACAGATATCGAAAATAGTTAAAGATGTGTTAAACGTGAGTCTTAAAGAAATACGTCTAATTCACATTTCTTAAAAAAAAATCAATTATTTCATTAACATTTATTAATTTTGCGATACAAATTTCTCAATGTAATTTTCATTATTTTATTAGGAAATCTTATATGAAATATGACATCAAAAAATTTCGAAATTTTACATTCGAAAAAGTCATATCACGTGTAAATTTTTGGATGCAAAATTATATGGGATATGATTTTTTTAAACGTAAATTTTTTATTGTAAAATTTCTCCAAACTTTTTTACAAATTCGATTGCGCCCCCCAACTTTAAACTTTTGCATCCGCCCCTGATTGTTATAATTTTTGCAAAATGTAACAAATTTGCCTTCAATCTTTTTTCAACATAATCCATCTCTAATGTTTCAATTATACAGAAAAACTCATCATTTCCCTAATTTTGGTAATTAAATGATGGGTTTGCCTTCTCTTTACAAAAGAAAAAAAAATAGTAAAACAATAAAAAATTGTAAACGATATCTCATAACTTTTAAATGTATTAAATTTAAAATAATTAAATACATATTAACACATAACAAAATTAAGTTTTTTTTAATATTCCTCTACCGAACTCATCCACCCACCTACCCCAGCCATCCTAATTCATGCCATGCGGCCAAACACCACCTCCATAGATACAATCAAATCAAGGAGTCCTTTCAAATTATTTTCTTCGGGTTGGGAATGAGAAATATGGTCATCGTCTCGATAATTATTTATATAACTAAAATTTTAAGTAATATATTAAAAATAATTAAATGAGGAAAGGGGGATGGTGATCCTTGCCCTCTCTTCCCCTACACCCTTGTAAGAAGGAATTCGAGAGGGGATATGGCATTAAAATTCATGGCAGGGTGAGCGACGAGGAGGGCTTCCTTTTACCATCCCTAATGATAATTGTGTGTCTCGACTTTAGATTTGTGTAGTTGTATGTTAGATATTGAAAAATAATAGATAAATGTATCTTCTCTCCAATAGTTTCAAAGAACTTAAATAGTGATTTAACATGATATCAAATTTGCTGACCCCGAAAAAATGAGCCAACAGATGTTGGGTCCACTCTCATCACGTCAAGCAAATTTCAGCGCATTTCTACCAGAGAAATGGTGAGAAAGAAGCCAAACTTGAACGCGTGAGGTGCTTTACGACGAGAGACAAAGACGTTCAAGCTTCAACGAGTAAAATAAAAATGATCACGCTAACAATGATCACCACCCGATAACCAAAGCCACTAACCAAAATCTCACTAGAATAAGTGGAAGGATAGAAAACAATCGTGTATGTAAAATGAAAGATGGCATATTAAGATATTTCTCTACAAAGTATGTATAATGAAAGATGCTCGTAAAAGTGTTTGTAAACATTTCTTGCTCATTCTACATTCGAGAGTTCAAGATCTGAGAATAAGAATCTCAATTCCCATTTTTCCAACCCTCTCTAAGTTACAAAGATGGTCTATTTATATTGCCTTGACTGACGTAGTATCCGTTGGATCAGAACCACGTGACCTCATCTACTTAATTGAGACTTCACATAATTGTTTATTCATACAATTAATACATTGATAAGGGGTTAGCCGTCATATACAATAGGCTGACACCCTGACATTTTTTATTACAAGTACTACATCAATCACTTCTAAAAGATATTCAAATATATTGTAAGAGACATCGTCAGCTTATGAGTTTCGGATGAACTGAGAGCCTCAGAGTTCGTCTTCTAAGTAGAGGGCTTCAGTTTATTTCTTTGTTTTGTTAGACAACGTTTCAGCCCAAGTGTAGTGCTTTGTTAATTGAGGCGGTGCTTCAGTAATTGCATAATTTCTTTGCATTTTGACCACTTGGGGGTTTTTTTTTTTTTTTTTACTTTTTTGTTGATTCTTTGCCCACGTGCCACTTTGACTTTGAGCATCGGTGGCGAGGTATAACAAAATTAAATAAAAGTTTTAAATTCAAGTCTTGCTTATTCCGAGTTGATAAAAATTATGCATGTGTCAAATATTAATAAAAGCAATTCCATCTACACATGAAGGAACATATTGAAGAAAATAGTTAAAAATGTAGAGGAAGTCTAAAGTTGTGCCTTTGTCTTTTTCTCCTTCGGTAGAGGAGTAAAGTAATTTGTGAAAACATAAATGCGTTGTGTAAGTGGCAAAATTTCAAGGGGGCTGATTGTAATTACTCTTGCACTTGTCACCAAAATAAGATGCTAAAATTGCTACTTAACAAAATTAATAAATAAATAAGGGTAATTAGCACAAAACGTCCCTACATTTACACGATTTTGTACAAAACGTCCCTATCTTTCGTTTCTTGGTGCAGAACGTCCTTACCTTTCCAATTTTTGGTGTGAAACGTCATTTTGACCATTTTACCCTTCTATTGAAATAAAACAAACACACAAAAAAAAGAATAAATTGCAATTATTGGTTCGAACTTTTAAAAATGTGCAAATTAGTCACAAATATGAAAAAATCATCAACCTCTAAGCCGCCACATTTGAAGGCAAAATCTCCAACCTCCGATCACCTTGGCCGTTGGACCAACATACCACCTTGAAGCCCTCATTGCCCTATTCACAACCTCACCAACCTCTACTCCTACAGATTTGACCGGAATCGAACTACAAACAAAAGCTGGAATCACGTCGGTCGGTCGGCCACCTTCCTGGCCGGAACATACCACCAGCCAACTCCCCTACTCAAGAAGACATCGACCATGCAAACAATTTAGCACAAATAGCAATGATAAGATCTGAATTTCAAATTGAAAGCTACCCGTCGCGACTATCCCGACCCGCACAAATTTCCCTCCAATCCCGAACCCACCATGACGACCTATGGTGGTAGACCACCTGGGTTGGGTGCTCCATCACCTGGCGACCCTAGCCCAGCCATGGGCCCCATTTAATTTGGCTCCAATCATCTTCAATTTGGGTCTGAAATGTTCGCTGTTGCGAACTCACGAGCGCATCGATTGGACTGTTTTTCTTTGAAATTGGTGGTTATTGGTTGCTTGTTGGAGGAAATTGTTTACATAAGTAGCTTCGACTTTATGAGGGGACTCGATCAGTGGTAGATTCAGACCGATGGGTGGCCGGACGGCGAGTTGTGGGTGTTTAACCGATTTTCAGGCTGCAATTTTTTAATATGATTTCCGGCCAAATTACAACGAGTTATGGAGATTTCTTGGTATGTAACTATAGAGGGTAATGAGGATAACATGTTGGAACCAATATCTGACAGTTCTGACGTCCGGGAGTCACTGGAAAAATAAGCTCATGTATTCGGCTAAAAAGGGGCAAAAAAGATTTTTTTTCTTTTTAATATTTTTATAAGTTTTGGATTGATTTGTATTTTTTAGAAGTTTGGGAGTAAGATTGAAAACTATTCTTTATTTTTCTTTTCTTCTGTGTTTGTTTTATTTCAATATAAGGGTAAAATGGTCAAAAGGGACGTTTTACGCCAAAAATTGGAAAGGTAAAAAACGTTCTGCACCAAGAAATGAAAGGTATGGACGTTTTGCACAAAACTATGTAAAGATAAGGACGTTTTGCACTAATTACCCAATAAATAACGTAATGGGGATAAATAATTGACAATTATCACCAAAATAATAATAATAATAATAATAATAATAATAATAATAATAATAATAATAAGGGGTCAACTCTTCACTAACACTATTGTATTTGCCCATGATTAATATTAGGGCAGGACATGGTTCAGTTAGGTTCTCTTCAGAATCGAGTCGATTCAAAATTTTCGGGTATTTAATAAATGGAACTGTCGGGTTCAAATATAATTATGGAACCGTTCGGATTCGATTCCGTATTATAATTAAATTTTTTAACATTTACAACAACACTACATAAATATAATTAATAACATATTCATTTGTAACTATTACAAATTAACGCAGCTCAATTTAAAAACATATAAATAACAAGTTGTTCAATAAGATTAATTCAATATATACAAATACCAAAAAGTAGATATTAATACTAAAATATCGGTGATCCATATCAATAATTCATTAATTTACTAATTTGTTTAGTAAAAATTAAAAAAATTTAATATAAAAAAATTTTAAAAAAAAATACATCGGTTCTTCGGTTCTTGGCCCAGAACCGAGAGCCGAACCAAACTTATCGGTTCTCGATTCAGATACTCGTTCGGATATTTAATTTATGAAGAACCGCTCGATTCGATTCGGTCCGATTCGGTTCGGTTCATGAACTTTTGTCCAACCCTAATTAATACTGATTAAAATTCAAATATTAAATATTAAAATATATTAAAAATCTGATTTTAATTCTAACCAATCATAGGCTTAAAAACAATCGAGAACTCAAAAACACTCCACTATACACTCTCCAGATCAAGCTCCAGGTCCAGCACGCTACAGTCGAGCCTCATACGACTTGAAAATCCAACTATAACATCAAACCTTGGGATGGGTTGGATCAATCTAGATAACTCGATTGAGCTTTAGTACAATCCAACTTGGCTAAAGGTATGAGTCATGCTTTCACTTGTCTGCTCGTCTGGGCAGTTCTGATTCTACATATAGATCATTTTGAACTATAAAAGAAAACTTTGGATTCCACACAATTTGACTCGCACACCCTCGTTTGAATGGCTCCATCGAGGTGTTTAAAAGGGTACTTTTGGAATTATAATCCCATCATATCATATATCTCATCCATTACTTCTGGATACCCCCTAGCATATTTCAGTTCATCTCATCTCATCTTCATCTTCATCTTCAAAGTCCCCTCACTCCCACCCCACCCCACCCCACCCACCCAGAGTAGAAGATAATCAGATTGTCAAGGTCATCCATTACTACATCAATGGCTGAAATGACAGCTTATGCTAGGAGGAGGATAGCCTCCATAGCCAATCATATCATGCCAGCTCATCCAAACCAAAGTCAACGAGGTAATACCATTGGCATACTGATCTGCAGCTCTTCAATGAACGACAGTTTCCACCGGGTTCACGGCGAAGTTCCAACTCACATCCCGGTATGGTCTCCGGCGAAGGACGACTCCGGCAAGGAGTACACTGACATTACCTACGAAAAAGCTGCCGGAGAAGGCATTGCCAAGGTCAGTATAGAGTATACTGTAGATAAGCTAATGAAAGTTGTACAATTTAAAAATATCTTTTGAAATGTCACAATTATAGTGCATTTTTGGTGGTGTCCGTTTGAGCCAAATTATTGCATAATGAGAATGAAAAATATAGCAGTTATTGGCCCTCAAGAAATAGAAAATTTGAATTTAAATATTGATACGATAGATAGCCGTCATAATTTTCATTTTAATGAAAAAATAATGTAGATCAAACGAGTGCTAACATTGTAAGTTGAAATATAACTTTTTAAGAATTCACAAACAAAGTAGGTAATGGTGGGGTTGTCGTGATCCTATCACAGTGACGAGTTCTGTACATATTTTTAAAGAGAAAGAAAGTGTCCATTGATTTAATAAGGTTTCAAAGGACGTGAAAATGCGTCATTAGGGCTTTTGAATCATAGTGGAAAGAGGGGTAGCTAGCTCCAATTTATTTGGAATCGCCAATCTATCATATTTTCGATGATATAGGTGCAAAATGATCAACTTCATTAGAATGTTAGAAAGTTTTAGAGATTCATGTAGTCAACTTCAAATCAACGGGATTTGAAAGAATAGTAAAAATGTATTATGAGGCTGAGTCCAAAATTTATTAGAAAATGCCTAGTGATTTTCTTGTGTAATCAAACTTCAAATCTATTCCAAACAAGACTTGATTTGTTATAAAAAAAATATATATATTTGTAATTAATCTCAGTTTTTGTATTTAATATTTTCCTTGGAACTTCCCTCTCAATTAATTACTACATTTTCTTATATTTTTTTGGATCCTAGATAACAATTAACAGGCCGGAGAGAAGAAATGCTTTCCGGCCTCAAACGATCAAGGAGCTTATACGTGCATTCAACGATGCCAGAGACGATAACTCAATCGGAGTTATCATTTTAACCGGGAAGGTACAGCTTTTTCGTGACACCAAAGTATCCAAATGCTTTCGAGATTCTGGTTGTTCTTCTTAATTGACTCGATTAATAATTTCTTTAATGCTATCGAGTATTTTTTTTTTCTTTTTTTTTTTTTTGAAGAGGGGTGGGGGGGGGGTGGGGGGGGTGTAGTCGACTTGCCTAACATTGATTGCCAATTAAGTTTTTTTGTGAATCTGTTTATTTTGAATATCCATATGCAATTCCAAGAGGATTCATTAATTCATAGCAATAATAAATGAAATTTCACATATTGCTTAAGATCTGTTCACTTTATCATTTGCTAAAAAATCTCTTCCAAATTTGCTGACTTAAAAGCTAAGAAAGGCACTAAATCCAGCACAGGATTGTACATTATGTTCAGATCTATTTCTTGTTTGACTGTCAAAATACAATATTTTAGTTAAAACACAATATTGTCATGTTGGCTGCTCTCGATTAATCTTCCCTTCAATCGTTGAAAACACTAATTTCAATAAATAAGTGGTGACGAGGCTTGAATTTCAAACTTCAGTAATCTGCTCTCAATCAACCTATTGAAAGTTTAAATATAAGAAATGAGACTACGATTAATTGGTGCAGGGAACTAAGGCATTTTGCAGTGGTGGTGATCAGTCACTCAGAGGAAACGAAGGTTATGTTGATTACGATGGTTTCGGTCGCCTAAACGTCTTAGATTTACAGGTACATTTTATTCAAACACAAAATTAAACTTCATTTGAGCTACCAACCATTTTCAATCAATTGGTTATTGTCAATTCTCAACTCAGGTGCAAATACGACGCCTTCCCAAACCAGTTATAGCAATGGTAAGCTTTTATATTTTAAATGTCTTCTCAGTTTTACATAAACTGAGTTGGACCAACTATCGAAAATTTGATCTGTTATGCTGTAATTAGAGGTGTCAACTGTGTCATATTGAGCCTATGCGCTTTCTTTTTGCTTCGTGGGCCCATACAATATTTCCTGATCTGTCCTGACTCCAAGGACGGACAGATCATAAACATGACACATTTTGATATCTCTATATTTGATATCGATGAAATTCAATGTCATGTGATTTTCTACTGCATAAACAAGGTTGCAGGTTATGCCATAGGGGGTGGACATGTGTTGCACATGGTTTGCGATTTAACAATTGCTGCAGATAATGCTATTTTTGGCCAGACAGGACCAAAGGTACTCCTATTATATTACAACATGGTACCTAGGTATATTTAAACGTTTCTCTTATTAATCAAACGTTAGCTAATTTAAGATACCATCAATGAATACTCAAGAAAAAAATGTGTGCATGTCTTTCTAATTTGCAAATTGCAGGTAGGAAGTTTTGATGCTGGATATGGGGCTTCCATAATGTCTCGTTTGGTGAGTTTTGGATTCGATTTTTCTATATACACACATATATATAAATGTGTATGTAGACAATTTTGTATGTTTATACGCTTATTTTTATTGTCGAACTCGAACAGATTGGTCCCAAGAAAGCACGCGAGATGTGGTATATGACAAGATTTTACAATGCTGTTGAAGCTGAAAAAATGGGACTTATCAATACTGTTGTTCAAGTAAGTCGTGCATATGAAACAACAATGAATTAAATTCCATTTTCATATGAACTAATGTCAACGAAATACACCATTTTATTTTAAACCAACATGTAACGTGCGATCATTTATTGCTCTTGCGCGAACACTTAATTGGTGAACTTGGCTAACTTTAAGCTCGAGAAGTTGGAAGAAGAAACAGTAAAATGGTGTAGAGAGATCTTGAGAAACAGTCCAATGGCAATTCGTGTTCTCAAATCAGCTCTCAATGCTGTCGATGACGGGCATGCGGGACTTCAGGTACCTTACATTACTTCAACATTTCAACTCTAGTGGGCACCTTGAGTTACATTTAGTTGTCTTGCATTAGACTCAAAATATTCTCCACTACATGGCATGGCACCTTTCACTCATCCATTCTGCCCGCCCATCCACTTAGTGCCTTTATTCTCATGTTAGGTACATAGATTAAACTTTGAGGTAAGTTGGGACATTTCATAATATAGTTCAAGAAATTGTTTAGAAGTGACTTATATAGTGCTTCTGGTTCTACTAAATGTGTGGTCAAAATTAATATTTGACTTTGAAAAGTAAAATTTTAGTAGAGGCAAATGAACTCTTAGGGGACCGTTTGATTGCAAAAGTGGAAATGACATGTTTTACAGGGAATTGATTTGCCTATAATTTGTTTTACTGGGAATCGTAATTAATTGTGTTTGATTGGTATAATTTTCCATAGAAAATGTTGAAAGTTTGGTGTCCGTTTGACTTCGTTTTTTATGAAAATTGTTCATTAAAGTGATAATGTTTTCTACCATTGGATCTAGAATTTGTTCCAATTGCCAAAAAAAAAATCCATTTTCCATGGAAAATGTGTGCTATCAAATAGAGCCTTAGTAAAAAGTGATATTCGACATATGACAATCACTCGATCATTTCATGTATATTTTCTTCTTTAGGGGCTTGGAGGAGATGCGACCCTTATGTTTTATGGAACTGAGGAAGGCAATGAGGGAAATAGTGCATACTTGCAACGAAGGAAACCAGATTTCTCAAAATTTCCCCGGCTACCTTGATATTGTATTGAGCAGTGCTATTCGTCAAGGGACGAACAGGGGCGCATGAGAGACCAAGACCCTTATTTGTACCTTCATTTCTTCAGTAGGAATAAGTTTTTCAGTAACACATTGTAATATTCAATAACATCATTTTTTTTTCTTACGGTAAATGAGAATTGATTGCAAAATGGAAATTTATTAATGGAAACAATATACCTTCTTACATTAAACCGTCAAAAAACTCCTTCTTGATGAAACTTAAATGAATTATTAAGGGCAATTATATTGTCGTTACAATTTTCATTTGATACATTGCATTTTAGTTGTAGTTAAGTTCTTCAATTTTTGTCCATTGTAGCAATTATTTTTTTGAACTTTTTTTTGTCGAATTTTTACTTTTAACCTTACATTAATCAGTATATCTCGACCTTGATTATGATTTATATCAAGATATTTTGTTTTCATATTTTGAAATGAAGAAACATATTTTGTCGTGCTTTTTATTTATTTATCTATAATATTTTAAATATCACATCAAGTGAGAATCATTTTTTTGGACGATTTTAACCTATTACAATTCAATTATTTCAATATTATATTACTTTTCGTTTTTCAATTTGTAATAAATATTACAAAATCATTTTCACGTATTACTCTTGTGTTGTTAATTTTCAACTAATTAACATTCACATTAATCTAGACTCGATGAATTTTGACTTGATGAATCATCTATATGAATATAGAGTTATTATATATGAATATGTTTTTATTCATGTATTTAAGAATTTTAATGGATATTTAGATTCATATATTGACAATTAATTCTTATGTACCAAATGTAGTATAAAAATGTTACTCATTTGTCATATTTCATCATCACAAAAAATTTGAATCATAGAATTTGAGTTTTAAAATTATAATTTTCTTCTCTTAAATTCATATCCTAAAGGTTTTTTTTTTTTTTTTTTATTTCGTTTGAAACAAATCAAATTCTTCCAATAAATTGGTAACAAATATTATTTTTACATTACTTATAAAGTATTTCAAAATAACGTACAATACACGTTCAACTTTGAATAGTACCCTAAAAAGGAAAAAATGCCTTGAATTCACCAAAAAAAAAAAAAAAAAAATAGGTTCATTGGTAATCCATTGAGCAAGAGTGAGTTAAGTGAATTTGATAGAGAGTATCCACGTGACAAAAAGAAAGAATTTGTAAATACTTGTACTATACTAAGTGAGTTTTAAATTTTGACATGTAGTTGAATTTTCACTTTAATATTCTCTTTCAGTTTTCTCATTTATTAATTTAGAATTGTTGACCCCAAACAAATGTACATACAACGTGGTCAATAGATCACAATGTCTCTCACGTTCATGCAAGCCTTATTTTTGCACAGTTGAACAAATCGTTAGTCACATGTGGCTTCTTCCAATGGGGTGGAGTTGGCCGTGTGCACTCCCACGATTAAATCAGTTGGGAAAGTAGATATATGAGTATAGAAGAGTTTTAGACGTGAGCCCCCAATATAAAAAGTGGGTCAGTTTGGAGAGTAATAAATAAAATAGTGATATGACAAAGTTATAGCTTGATAGTAAACTTGAATTATCCTGAAAATGACACTAAGAGTCCGTTTGATTGCAATGGTGGAAAATGGGTGAAAAGAAAATGAATTTCAGGGAATGTAATTGCCTAGAAATTGTTTGGCAGAGAATTGTTAATTAAATGTGTTTGATTGATATAATTTTTCACCCGAAAAAAATTTTAATTTCTTATTCATTTGGCTTTGTTTGACATGGAAATTATCTACTAAAGTGATAATTTTTTTCACAATTGGTTATAAAATTTATTTCCATTATCAAAAAGTCAAAAAAATTCCCAAAAAATCATTTTTTTCATCAAAGTTTAGTGTTCGTTTGACTTTGTTTTACATGGAAATTGTCCATTAAAGTTTTTTTTTTTTACAATTGGTTATAAAATTTGTTCTAATTGCCAAAAAAAAAAAAAAAAAAAAAACCTGGAACTCATTTTCCCACCTAAATGGTGGGAAAATGATTTCATTGATTTCCAAGAATTGGTTCACGTAAAAAACCCTATCAAACAACCACTTTTGTTGAAAATGGAAATTGTTTTCCAACTTCCCTAAAAATGGATGTTATCAAACATACCCTACGTGTGAGCTTTTATAGTAGGAGATTATGGTTAAAAGTTATTAGATGATGAGACACATGGCCTCATCCACACAGCTGAGACCTCTGTCATAGTCATCAATCAATCATTCATGAGTCATACTGCATTTGATGTTGTAACGGTTAGGCAGTCCTAGACTTGACTTGTTTGATTGAGTAGAACCGCCTATTCAGTGAGTTATCATATCACTCACTTGATACTAGATCTAGTTTTATAAACATATGATGAAAAATAAGTTGTTTTACGTCATTTTAACGTACTTTTGAACACAAAAAGTTATTAAGGCTGCGTTTGATAGGCATCGTTTTCCATGGAAAATGGAAAATATTTTTCATTTTTCAACTTTTGTAGTGTTTGATTGGCAAAATTTTACCGGGAAAATATTTTCCAACTTTCTAAATTTTTTACCTTTTTGAGGAAATAAATTCTTGATGTTTTGGCGAGAAAATATTTTCCAGGTTTTTTTTTTTTTTTGGCAATTGGAAGAAATTCTAAATACAATGGTAAAAAAGATTTTTACTTTTATTGACAATTTCCATACAAAACAAAGTCAAACGAATGATATTCGGTATGATTATTTTTTTCAATTTTTTTATTTTTTTTTATTTTTGACAATTGGAACAAATTCTAGACATAATAGTAGAAAATATTATCACTTTAATGGACAATTTTCATAAAAAATAAAGTCAAACAGACTCCAAACTTTCAACATTTTTCATAGAAAATTATATCAATTAAACACAATTAATTACAATTTCCAGTAAAATAATTTCTAGGAAAACCTTTTCCATGTAAAACATTTTCTTTGCACCCATTTTCTGTTGACCTATGGTTGATCATGACCTTAATGTTTTGATTATAACAAACAAGCACATCTTGTTTACTAACAAATTGAATTGAGTGTTTAAGCTTTCAAAGTTATAAAGATTATTATTCACACTCAAATGAAGTACAAGTGAATGTTAAACGAGCATTCAAGACAAATAATTCGAAATACAAGTCAAAGAGAGGCTCGAAGAGATCAAGAACATTGAAGATAGAGTTATTTATCGAACATCATTTATATATATAAAGGTAGAACTCGTCAATGTTTAGCAAGTGCATAAAGCTCAAGTATTTCTCATAAATTCATCACTTGCATAAATTATTTTGACATGAGAATGATCTTGGAAAAATGAACATTTGTAATATATCAAAAACCTTGAAAAATCATTTCCAAACGTCCCTCAAAAGATCACACTTCAACTTTCAATCAAAAAGTTATACTCTGGTTTTCAATCTCATATTGAGATAGATTTTTGACATGGAAGATGATCTAATTTGAAGATGATTTCTGAATCAAAGTTGTAGCCCTTTGAGTTATCTTTCCAACCCATTTTGAATCACCTTAATCGGATATCAGGAGAAAAAGATATGAGCAAAATACGGAAAACTGTCCGGATAAGGCGTCTTTCCATCCGGACGTCCGGATCCGGTTCATCTCAACGGTCACTTGTTTGACCGTTCTGACAAAAGTAACTCTAACGGTAAGTTGGTCATCCGGTTCTGAACCGGACGTCCGGATGGCTCGTCCGGATGGACAGTGTTTTGGCAAATTTGAGTGCTATAAATACCAACTCTCTTTGCATTCAATTTGTACACTTTTGGAGAGAAAATTGAGAGAGTTATTTATTGAAAATCTTTGAGCTTAACTTGGTTTTAAATTCTATATCTCATTTACAAAGAATTCTTGATTGATTCAAACTTGTTTTATCGATTTCATCAAGAATTAAATTTTGCAAAGAAACTTTTCAATCTCATCTATTTTCAAACTCTTGATAAAAGTTTTCTTTGCCAACACTTGTATTGAAGTGTAAATCTCTCATCATACTTAACTTATGTTATTTTGTTAAGAGAGATTATTGGTTGAAAACTTTGATAACAATACAAACTATTTCATCATCCATCTTTTATCAAAGTTTACAACATCAACACTTGAGCTTAATTCATTTGCTATCTATTAAAGTGTTTCCCTCTTTTCTTCTTGTACTCAACCTTGATTTTATCATTCGATAAGAAGAGAAGATTTGTATTGTAAAATTCATTTAAATTGTGGGTCGGTTGTAGTCCCTTAAAGATCAACGTTGTATAAGGTTTGGTGCGCATTGTTGTAAGTCACCGTGTGGGTCATATCGAGGTCCCGTAAAGCTCGGTAGTGTGGGTCGTGTTGAGGTTCCGGAAAGCTCAACGTTGTAAAGGATCGGTATTCCTTATTGTAAGTTACCATTATAATACAAATTGGTCTTGCTCGTGACGGAGAGATTGGTAACGGGGACGTAGATCATTGCATTGGATCGAACCCCATTAAATCGGTTTGTTATCTTTACATTATTGCACTTTACTTGAAATTGCTATTTACATTGTGCAATATCATACTTGAATTAAGATAACATATTTGCATATTTACTTATTGTTTTATACTTTGCAATTATATCTTGTGTGTTGAATTGTTTTGAGACTAAGTGTCGAAAAGTTTTGAAAACCAATTCACCCCCCTCTTGGTTAGTTATTCTTGGGCTAACAATTGGTATCAGAGCGAGGTGCTCATATTTGAAAAGATTTAACAATCTTGAGTAATGGCTAACCATTGTTTTCAAAATCTTGAAGGGTATTCTACTAATCGTCATCTTTTATTTGATGACACAAATTATAACTATTGAAAGACTAGGATGACTATATTTATTCAATCAATAGATTATAGTATTTGGGAAGTTATTGAATTTGGTCCCTATGTGCCTACTAAGGTTATTAAAATTGTTGGAAAACCGGACCAAATCATTTCAAAGCCTAGAGAGGAGTATGACGAAGATGATAAGAGAAAATTGTGTTTAAATGCTAGAGCCAAAAATATTCTTTATTGTGCTTTAGATAAAAATGAATTCAATAGAATTAGTACATGTGATTCGGCTCATGAAATTTGGAATGCTCTAGAAGTCACTCATGTTGGAACTAATAAAGTTAAGGAAACAAAAATAAATATGTTGATTAAAAATTATGAAAATTTCTTTATGAAAGAAGATGAACCTATTATTGATATGATTACTCGGTTCACCGATATTGTAAATGGTCTCAAAGGTTTTGATCGAAGATATACTAACGGTGAACTTGTGAGCAAAATGCTTAGGTCACTTTCGGAGGAATGGAGCCCCATACGGATGCTTATAGAAAATACAAAGGATATACATACATATCCTTTGGAAGAATTGTATGGAACTCTAATGACCTATGAACTCAACAAAGCCGATGTCAAGGAAAAGACTAGAAAAAGCAAAGAAGAATCAAAAGAGGATAGACGCAAAATTGCTCTAAAATCGGCAATTGATGAAGGAACAACAAGCGATGATATGAGCGATGATGAGCTTGAAGATTTGGTCATTCTTGTCAAGAAATGGAGAAATTTTCGAAGCAACCGAAAATTCGAAAAGAATGAAGAAAGGGGTAAGAAAATTGTTTGTTACAATTGTGACAAACCGGGTCACATTAGTACCGAATGTCCCAACAAGAGAAAGTTCATCAAAAAGAAAGCTCTTAAGGCGACTTGGGATGATAGCAATGATGATGAAGATGGAAATGATGATCAAGAAGAGACAGCAAACATGTGTTTCATGGCTATCAAAAATAAGGTAAATCATATCGAAAAATACTCATATGATTGAATTATAATATCGATTTCTCTATTATATGTTTTTATGTTTATGCTTTCGTATTTTAAATTATGCATGCTTTGATTTAAAACTTGATTATCAATTTATAAAAGTTAGGGAGAATATATAGAATTTCAAATTTGTGGCTAAAGAGTTCAATTATTTGTACAAAGTATGATAAATGTGATCTACTATTTCAATGAATTGTAGAACATTATGCTATATACACAAACATGACTCCCATTGATGTGTGCAAGAGATGAGGAATGTTGAAAAAAGAAATTTTAAACTCTATTCGAATGATTTTACTTTCAATATTTCATCACTTATACATTGATTAATATTTTACCATAAAGTGATGATTATTTTTAAATTTGCATAAACTTGGCATCTTGTGATCAATTGAGGGGGAATATATTATTATGGTTTTGATTTTATCTTCCTCCCATATATGCTATTCTTTTAACCTATGCCAAAAGAAGGAAAATCAATTAAATGATATATGCTTAATTTGATTATTGAAAGGGGGAATACATGTATAAACGAAAGGGAGAATTCAATTGAAATACATGTGCCTATGGTTGATTTGAAAAATTGTGATCCTAAATACCATACCCTTGCTCCTCTATGTGCTACCTTTTTGCTTATGTCAAAAGGGGGAAGAGATGTGGATAATTATGCTTGCTAATTGTAAACAAGGATATTCATGCTCAAACTTGATATATGCATGTTGATTGGAGGAACTTATGCTTAAACTTTGTATAGATTTGTTCACTATCTATATTGCAAATTATCTTGTTTGTCATAATCAAAAAGGGGGAAATTGTTGACATATGGTTGATCATGACCTTAATGTTTTGATTATAACAAACAAGCACATCTTGTTTACTAACAAATTGAATTGAGTGTTTAAGCTTTCAAAGTTATAAAGATTATTATTCACACTCAAATGAAGTACAAGTGAATGTTAAACGAGCATTCAAGACAAATAATTCGAAATACAAGTCAAAGAGAGGCTCGAAGAGATCAAGAACATTGAAGATAGAGTTATTTATCGAACATCATTTATATATATAAAGGTAGAACTCGTCAATGTTTAGCAAGTGCATAAAGCTCAAGTATTTCTCATAAATTCATCACTTGCATAAATTATTTTGACATGAGAATGATCTTGGAAAAATGAACATTTGTAATATATCAAAAACCTTGAAAAATCATTTCCAAACGTCCCTCAAAAGATCACACTTCAACTTTCAATCAAAAAGTTATACTCCGGTTTTCAATCTCATATTGAGATAGATTTTTGACATGGAAGATGATCTAATTTGAAGATGATTTCTGAATCAAAGTTGTAGCCCTTTGAGTTATCTTTCCAACCCATTTTGAATCACCTTAATCGGATATCAGGAGAAAAAGGTATGAGCAAAATACGGAAAGCTGTCCGGATAAGGCGTCTGTCCATCCGGACGTCCGGATCCGGTTCATCTCAACGGTCACTTGTTTGACCGTTCTGACAAAAGTAACTCTAACGGTAAGTTGGTCATCCGGTTCTGAACCGGACGTCCGGATGGCTCGTCCGGATGGACAGTGTTTTGGCAAATTTGAGTGCTATAAATACTAACTCTCTTTGCATTCAATTTGTACACTTTTGGAGAGAAAATTGAGAGAGTTATTTATTGAAAATCTTTGAGCTTAACTTGGTTTTAAATTCTATATCTCATTTACAAAGAATTCTTGATTGATTCAAACTTGTTTTATCCATTTCATCAAGAATTAAATTTTGCAAAGAAACTTTTCAATCTCATCTATTTTCAAACTCTTGATAAAAGTTTTCTTTGCCAACACTTGTATTGAAGTGTAAATCTCTCATCATACTTAACTTATGTTATTTTGTTAAGAGAGATTATTGGTTGAAAACTTTGATAACAATACAAACTATTTCATCATCCATCTTTTATCAAAGTTTACAACATCAACACTTGAGCTTAATTCATTTGCTATCTATTAAAGTGTTTCCCTCTTTTCTTCTTGTACTCAACCTTGATTTTATCATTCGATAAGAAGAGAAGATTTGTATTGTAAAATTCATTTAAATTGTGGGTCGGTTGTAGTCCCTTAAAGATCAACGTTGTATAAGGTTTGGTGCGCATTGTTGTAAGTCACCGTGTGGGTCATATCGAGGTCCCGTAAAGCTCGGTAGTGTGGGTCGTGTTGAGGTTCCGGAAAGCTCAACGTTGTAAAGGATCGGTATTCCTTATTGTAAGTTACCATTATAATACAAATTGGCATTGCTCGTGACGGAGAGATTGGTAACGGGGACGTAGATCATTGCATTGGATCGAACCCCATTAAATCGGTTTGTTATCTTTACATTATTGCACTTTACTTGAAATTGCTATTTACATTGTGCAATATCATACTTGAATTAAGATAACATATTTGCATATTTACTTATTGTTTTATACTTTGCAATTATATCTTGTGTGTTGAATTGTTTTGAGACTAAGTGTCGAAAAGTTTTGAAAACCAATTCACCCCCCTTTTGGTTAGTTATTCTTGGGCTAACATTTTCCACCTTGCAATCAAACGGACCCTAAATACAAATTGTGTTAATTAATAGAAAATTTTAGTATAAGAGTGACATAAAAAATCGTTGAAGACATAAATGTTAAAATGAACAAAGATTAAGAACATTAAGAGCAAGTAAAATGTGGTGCAAAAAAATGTAGTGTGAATATAGTAAGTTCATGTTTTGTTTAATTAAAAAAGTTGATTAAAATTTATATTAAAACGAACAATTAATTTTAACTACACATTTTATGGAATTCACAATTTTTTAGCTACGGATTTCATCAACTTTTATCAAAATTTACTATAAATTTAATTTTTATCTAAGCCAAACATGACCTAAATTTCTTGCTAATTGTGTGTTTGAGTCACATTATTTTAGAAGAATATATTCTGAAATAGTAGATTGATAAAAAAATTATTGTTGAAAAATAAGTAAAAGTTATTGATGTGATAGAAAATATTATTTTTATTGAAGAATGTGTGATTGAAAATAAGTGAAAAAATGAGAATGAAAATTTTAATGTGTACCAAACATGAGTTAAACAAGAAAAAAATAAGAATCATACTTGGTGTATATCATATTTTAAACCATCTTTTATAATCTGTCACGTCACACTATCATTATTCCTTTGGATAGTTAAAAAAATAAAATATTTTTTCATCCAATCAATTCTTCACAACATGGATGATATCAACCATGATGTAAAGAAGAACTTTGCTTCATGTGCAGGGGCAAACCTACACAGGGGCCTACGATGGCACGCGCCCCTATAGAATTTTGGATTTTTTTTAATTAGATAAAAAAAAAATCTAAAACTACCCTTTTCATTTCTCTCCAGACCAGCAGCACAGAAGGAAAGCCGAACTCCCCTGCCTCTTCTTAGCTCTCTCTCCCGTCTCCCCCCACCCGTGACCCGACCGTTCACTGTGTAATCTCGTTTCTCTTCTTCTCCCTCCCAAAAAGAGGCCGCTGATATCGACCTTGACGATATCCTCAACATTGACCTATCTGATATTAGCACTCAAATTTCTTAATTGAAAAACTTCTAGTTGTTTATTTTTTTTCTTCTAATATTTGTTTATTTATTACTAGGTTTGGAGGTTTTAATAGATAAGGAAGAGTCGAAGAGAGGTTTAGGAACTACAGTCTCTTTCGTCTCCTATCTCCTATTGCCACGGTCCTACCCTCGTTGGCTCGTTCCATTTCCAAGTAGTGCACCGAGAGTCTGAATCAGCCTGTAACGAGGTAAGTTCACATTTTCCACTCCATATGAAAGTAATGATTATGGATTTAACTTATTTAAAGACCGTTCTGTGCGTGACTGTGAATCTGTGATTTAGGGATTTTGGAAATTGAATCAATTAATAGTGATTTCTAATTAAGGATTTAAGGGATTTAAGGATTTTGATGAAATTGAGTAGGCAATTGTGATTGTGAAACTGTTGATAGAGATTTCTGTGAAGCTTTTGTGTGTTGATAGGCAACTATGATTGATTTCTTATCTAACTTGATTGATTTCTTTATTTGTATCAGTTATGGAAAAATAATTTAAAAGGAAATCTATGAATGTTGATGTTTAAAGGAATATTCGAGATAAAGTAATGAAAATAATATTGATGTTGGAGAAGTTGAGAATGTCGGGAGAGTAAGGGTTATTGATGTTGCAAAGCTTATCGTCGATCATGGATTGAAAGTTCCAATTCAAAATTATGAGGTTAATGTTCGAGACATGGTTCGAAGAGCCTATATCTCTTACTTTCATTTTTTCATCACTTTGTGAAAGTTATATTGTTCCCCTAGTTTCGAAAGTTTGCGTTTGTCCCTGTTTATGTGCAGAAGTCAGACTCACAGAATTTCATCAAAATACTCACACAATCACACATGTGGGTCCCACACATTTTTTTTAAAATACACGATGGGGCTGCACATAGGAGTGGGCAAAACCCAAACCAAACCGACCAACCCGACCCAAACCGACAGGTTTGGGTCGATTTTTTTCCTTTTTTGGGCGGGTTTCGGGTTGGTTGGTCGGGTCGGGTTGTGGGTTAGCAACCCAAACCCGACCCGAACCGACCCAACTCGAGAAAAAAAAAAAAAAAATTAACGCTTTTAAATTATATTGATCGAACGTTATGTTTCTACTATTATAGTCATAATTAAATTTTAATGCCATCAACTTAAGGTAGAATATATATATAGTTTTGATCATGTGCTTAGTTGACAAAACTAACTAATTGATTAGTTATGAAGAATTGCAATAATAAAAATAATGCTATAAAACAGTTAACAGATGCATTTAACTTCTATTAAAATCATAATATGAACATATCAGTAGCTCAAAGCATATGATAATGGTGTGGCTGTGGAAAGAGAAATTTAAAGAAAATTCTAAAAACTGAGTATGTATGATTGGTAAATCTCGCTAACTAAAAATATTCAATTGGATGATTATATTCAAGCTATATTTTTTTATAGATTATACCACATTTTAATTTTATTTTAAGATCAGCAATCTTTGCTTATTGTAATTCTTTTATCTTTGACTTTATTTTTCTATGCATTTTTATTTTCAATATTTTATTAATTAGAACATCTCATATCTTATAACGGTTTCCGTCAAACAAGTCTGTTCAAAAGCTAAAAGTAACTAATTTGTTGGTTCTCTTATTAGCTTGATGATGTATGTATGTATGTGCATCATTTTGTCTGAGAATATATTGCAGCATTGTCTGAGGCTTCCGTATGTATGTGCATTAATTTTTGCGCAATAAGTTTATCGCAAACCGACCAACCCAACACAACCCAACCCGACCGACACATAATTGGGTTGGGTTGGGTTGGGTTGAATTTTGAAAAAATCGACAATGTTGGATTGGGTTTGGGTTGGGACAAAAACCGATCCAACCCAACCCAACCCACGCCCATCCCTAGCTGCACATTGTGAATTTTCTGGTGAAATTTTGTGGGAAGTTTTCTGTACGTCGGGGAAAGCGGTGTAGAGAAAGGGAGGTATAAAGTGGCATATAATTTAAAAAATATTGACTTTAATAAATTTTCTATTAGATACGTGTCAGCGTGTTATTCCTCTAACCAGCGCACTCCATTTTAATCCAACGGTGAAATATTCCCTCAACATTTCACTCGCCTGCATTTAGCTAGCGAAATCAACGGCCGAAAATTCCCCAATCACTCAAGTGCAGACAATATCCAGCGGTTTGAGTACGCAATAAGCAATTACTTAAAGGGCACTCTTGTCATTCCAGGGAATGCTGAATGGCAATATGGACATTAAAGAATTAACCAAGGCGTTAATAGCGACTATATAGAAGACTGCTCCTTACTATTTTCATCCTCCCGAAAAAAATTATTAATCTCTCGCGCTAATCTCAGGCAGTTCACTCACTGCCTCTCTCATCAGATCCATCTCTCAGGTACATCACCTCAAATAAACGAATTTATATACACACAAAACATACACGTATACGTGAGAAAATACTGTGATTTAATTCTGTTTTGATTTGAGTTTTCTGGTGAATCTTTCCTGAATAGGTATTTTTTAATTTTTATTTTTACATACACATATACGTGAGAAAATACTGTGATTTAATTCTGTTTTGATTTGAGTTTTCTAGTGAACCGTTCCTGAATAGGTATTTTTTAATTTTTATTTTTCGTCGTTTTTATTGAATATATATATATATATTTTCAATTGAACGTGGTTTTTATGAGAAGGCAGTATTTGATTCTTTCCAAGCTAACATTTGACGGATTTAGGGATGCGTTATTATTGTTTCTGGATTTTATTTTTTATTTTTTTGTGTCGTGTCATCTGATCTGCAGATTTTGCTGCGAAACATTTCGACCTGGTGGAATTTTATTGTATTAGTCATGTGTTCCTTTGTGTGTTAGGTTCGTAAACAAAGATACCGAGGATCTAATATTCGATTTTTATTTCTTATGAAATTGTTGTAGGCATTTGGCGTAATTTTAGTTTCCATTGATTATATGATTTTTCTAGTAGATCTATTCTATCAACTAATGCTTTTTTGCTATAGTTGACTTGTTAACTCTAAAAGTTATACATTTTTAGGCAAATTTATATGTTATCTGAGATTGCCCTGTTTGCTTGTAGGAATGGTTACATTTCTGTATATTTAGTGGATTAATGTCTGTATTTAAACAAAAAGCTACCGAAAATGAACAATGCTCTGTGCCATATCCACATAAATTCCACTTTATGTACACCTTGTAATCATGTAATTGCTCATATCATATATATTCATGTACGTATGTTCTCATTTGTTCAATGACAATGGTCATGTATGTGTACAATCAATCATAGCATATTTATACAATGCTACATGAAAATGATCATACATGTAAACCTTGTTTTGTCTCCCTTTAGGTTATTTTGGTGCAGTGCTCCGCATGTGAGGATGATGGTGTAGGCTTTTAGAAGCATGCATAGATGTATATGATTGTGTATCTGTTAACCTGTTAATTATGACATGTATGAAAAGTTCAAAAGTGAGGATAAGAAATCGACACTATCACATATAGGATCGTTATATTAATTATACCTATTATAAAGAAATTTCAGTTTACCTAATCACAATTTTGTTCTGTTAGAAATTCTTTCTTCATTCATGTAAATGGATTTACTCCCATGAACCATAAAAAAACAGATTTATAAATGTATTTTAACCTTGATTGGTGCCTCACTATATACATAGGGATCAAAAGCTAGAAAGAGAAATGGGGCTGACATTCACAAAGCTGTTCAGCCGGCTTTTTGCCAAGAAGGAAATGCGCATTCTGATGGTTGGTCTTGATGCTGCTGGTAAGACTACCATCCTGTACAAGCTTAAGCTCGGAGAGATCGTAACTACCATTCCTACCATAGGTATGCCTCTTATTCTTGCAAACTTAGCAACATTGTTTTGTTTAATTATTGTTATCTTGTCTTTTATATCCCATGATGTATTATATTTGGTAAAGGAGAAGTTAATCTCTTGTTCTTCTTTTGATTTTTATGAACTGTTTTCTGATATTTACTCTTTTGGGGTTTACTATTCATATGAAGGTTTTAACGTGGAGACTGTTGAGTACAAAAACATCAGCTTCACGGTTTGGGATGTTGGTGGTCAGGACAAGGTGAGAGCTTTTGTTGATCCTGTTTTATGATCAATCTATAACTATGTTGTGTATTTCTATAAATGAAGTTACTCAATGTTTAATATTTAACTAAAAGTGCTTTCTGTCATCTATATCTGTTATTCTGAGCATGGAAGAAACATTCACATTCCTTTGTGGAAGTACCATGCATGTAATGATTAACTAAGTTAGCCACTTCCTTTTACAGATCCGTCCATTGTGGAGGCACTACTTCCAAAACACCCAGGGGCTCATATTTGTGGTGGACAGCAATGACAGGGATCGAGTTGTGGAGGCAAGGGATGAATTGCACAGGATGTTGAATGAGGTGAAATTTCCTATCTTTACTTCGTTGATGCGATACTTTAACCCTTTAAGACATGAAGCTCATCCTGTGAATAAGTCTGGGCATATATAATGCTTATACTATTGCTTGATGAGAATAGGAATGTAAGAATTTATCTTTTAATGTGTGTTTGGGGGTTGGATAAATAATACAGAAGAATAATTTCAAATGAATTCCAGAGACCACATTATCCATTATCTGTCTATATTCCGTTTGCTCCATCAAGTATCTTCTCGAGCATTTCTGCAATTTTGTGCCCCTTAGTAATTTGTTAGAAAAGAGATATGAGAGGCTCATCTTTAGAACAGCTTCCTTTATAAAATCTAGTTTTAGGGAGTTATATCTAGAATATTCAATATACTGCGTGATGTGAGGTGGATTAACAAGATTTGTGTGTTTATGTACCTTGAGATTACTTAAAAAGAGAATCACTCTGACCATTTAAAGTATCTTATCAAAACAAACAGTACAAAACTAAGAGGTATCTTCAAAAGGTTCAATAGCTGCTTAACACATTAATTGAGAAGGGTAATTAACAATTTCCATGCCCGTAGGGGTAATGCACGATAGCTTGTAGTTTCTTCATGGAGACTTAGCTGTCAAGGGAAAAGGGAAGTTAGAAAATTAGAGCAAATATAATTGATTGTCGTGGTGATGCAGAACACAAAGCAGAGAAATAAGGAAGACGAAAGAGGGAAGAATAAGAAGAATTTGGCCATTTGGGGAAGAAGATATCAATGTTCAATCATCAATAATAGTCTGTGTATAATTGAAATTTTAGGTTCCTTTTTGTAGGTTAAATAATTTAAATCTAATAAAATTTCTAGCTAATAGCAACTTTATCAAACTATCAAATCTAATATTGTTTTCCTAAATACTTGTTTAATCATAATAGTCTTCAACCCATCTCTTATTTCTTAAAATCCCCACAACCTAGAATCACTTCAGTGACTCGAGGAAATTTTATTTAGAGCTCCCTTTTATGTAGAAGTGACTCTTTGGTTCAAAAGTTGGAAGAATACCTACAAGTGCGAGCAAACTGTACTGAGAGCTGAACTAGTTGATGTGAAATTCTTGAATCTGGTACCCAAGTAATGGCAGGGTTGGCTCTAAGGGACGGGGGTAGGGGGTATCCTAAGCATTACACTTCTTGACTGATGCTCCTACCAGCTGCTTCTGATGCTATTACGCATGAATAATGATGCTTGTACGTAAGAGTTATATTATAGTTTACATCCCGATGAGGTGTCAAAAGAGAGTGGAGAAGTTATTTGGTTGAAGAAATTCTGAATCATATCTCACCACATCATGTGTATGTAAACCACTATGTACATGTAGCATAACCAATTATTTATTAAACTCGTTAGACATAAAGTAATATTTTGACATGTTGGTTCACAATTCATGCCCTTTGCTTCAGGATGAGCTGAGAGATGCTGTATTACTTGTATTTGCGAACAAACAAGATCTTCCCAATGCAATGAATGCCGCTGAGATAACTGACAAACTCGGCCTGCACTCCCTGAGGCAGCGTCACTGGTAAACGTTACGTTCTTAAATCTTGGTTCTTTATTGGTCTTTGCGTCTAGATGCTGTTTATTATTTTTTACCTTGGTTTCGCTTGATTCCAGGTACATCCAGAGCACCTGTGCTACATCAGGAGAGGGGCTTTACGAAGGTCTTGACTGGCTCTCTAACAACATTGCTAGCAAGGCAAGTACTTGAGATGTGTTCATGGGGCAGTGTCTCGATATATTTTCTACATTTGTAGCTGTTCAGTTTCTTACAGTCCTCCGTTCTTGCAGGCATAAATTGTGAGTTGATGCATTGCCGGATGTGAGCTGGATCTTATCTAGTCTTATACCTATAGTTTGTGTGTTTATGAGTTTTACTTTTCAAGTCTTTTGGTTTTCGTTTAGGACTTCTTGTGCTATATCACAGAGCTTTGCTTTATATGATTGCAAACATATGTTTTAGTTATATAATGGTATTAGAACTTTGATTAAAATTGTTTCTTGATTCCCTTTTTAATGTTTAATTTTTGTTATTGCAAATTATATTTTATTTAAAGTGAATATGGTTACACGAACTTTTACTACCAAAAATGTGTTTGACTCAAACTTGAACATGGATCTAGCTTGTTAAGTTAATTTGTCGTGTCAAATTCAAGTTGCTCGGTTCAGAGTTGGATTTGGCTCAATATAAAATAATTTATGGAGGCTTCATCTTTTTCTATGTACAATAACTATAATGATGTTGAATGAAAAACAAATAAGCAAATTATGTCTATGTAATGAGTCCATGTTACTTTTAAGTTTGTATCTTGGGAATATTTTCATCTCTGTATGATAAAGAAGAGGTAAAAACAAGATGTAATCAAGAAAATAGAAATTTATCTCGATTTGATAATATAATTAAATTGCAAATTAATAGAATGATCGGTAAATTGAAGAACTATTTTTATGATCGTAAACTTGGAAATCCTAATGAGAGAGAACCTAAAATTGACATTTTTTTTAAAGGTACTCTGTTTAAGTTGTCCCTTTCTTTGAAATAAATTTATTTATTTACAATCATTATAGTACTCTCACTTTCCATCACATCATTATGGAGATTTAAGTTAGCAAAATGCTAGAATCCACTTAAAATTGCTTGGATCCTACAACTTCCTCGTGATTTATGAGGCTATCAGCTATGCAACTACTTTGCTTTTTGTACACATGCATAATATTCTCCTATCACAATTTGGTAATCAACCTCCCACGCCACATTTATTTATTTTGTTTCTTGTAAAAAAATTTAATTGTCATTTTCATACCCCGAATAAAACTTAACACCAAATTTAAAATTTTATCATTTTTTTTAACTTAAATCTTCGTCTGACTATAAATCACGTAGTAATAAGCCATTAGAATAAAAAATAAATAAAATTCACTTAATTAATTTCAAATTTATTGAGAATAGAATTTAATTTAATATATCATAATCTTGAAAAGAGTAATGCTATTTACAATTATTGGTATTAATATCAGTCTAGGACCCTAGGTGGTAACATTAATAGCATTAAATTCTCATTAAAATGAATCACATAATTTCACTTTTAATTGAATTTATCACATATAAATTAGTGTTTTAACACCATCGATACTAATAGCATTATTTTCTCAAAAATGTTATATTTCTAACCTAAATGGTCCAATTCTATTCCTCGTTCATTATGGACACTTTTATTTATTTATTCGTAATTGAATTAAAATAATTGTTTCAATTGTTGCAGAAGATCACTATTACAAGAATGAGACTGCTATCGCTGCAGCCCATTTGATTTGGTCCACGAATGTGTGCTCAGCCATCGTTGCCCAATATTTCAAATTTCCCACTTATTTTCAACCACACAACATTTTATAAAATAATATTACACGTAAATCAAAAAATCCTCCTTATTTTTTAATAACACATTCTTCAAAAAATATTATTTCAAAAATTATAATCGCAAATAATAGAGGCCACGGGGCTCAAGAGAACACACCACATTTAAAATATGAACTATTGCATATCTTACCATTTTCTTGGAAAAAATGGCAAATAGTCGTAGCACGTTTAATAAAATTAGCCAAACGGACCTAAAAGCGGCTTTTGAATCCAAAAAATTCATTTTGACTTTTCAAAAAATATGCCAAACGAGTCCTAAATTTTCTAATTCGAAGGGCCTTTTATTAAAATTGATCTAATCTTTCATCAATTCACGTTCTTCCTCACCCAGAGACCCTCTTTCCTATACATCCACCCTTTTCTTTTACCTCTTCCTCCCTTCCCTTTCCGCATTCGTTTCTAGGTGACAATGGATGTTGGAAGAAAAAAACTAAGAGATTAGGAGAAGATGCTCTACATGGGGAAGTACCCTCTTTTTTCATCCTTATAGCTTTCCACATTTACATTGAAATCATGCTGTAATTAGGATCCTTCAAATCATCTCAAGGGTCAAACAATAGGTCGACATATTACAGAATATTTTTAAAATATCAACGAAAAATCAGTAATTTTACCTAAACTTGGTAAACGATTTTTGTCAACCATCCTGCTTTCATCCTTCTATAAAAATCATGCTCTGTTAGCTCAAATTACGTACCCATATAATTTTTAGCCCTGTGATAACCATGAAAAATAGTTTTTTTTGACAAAAATGAATTTTTGAATAAAGATTTTTTGGAGAATGTATGATTAAAAAATGAAAAAGAAATGACCACAGGGCATATCTCCAAGTGATAAAAGAGAAATGTGGAGTTGCTTGAGGCTGCCGCGTCAAGAGTGCGTCAAGAGTTCGAATCTTGAAATATGGATTTGGTCATTGGGTAAGTGTAAGTGTACAACAGTCTTCCACCCTGTATCTTTGAAGACATAATCTGCGATTTACCTCTTTTATCAAGGCACATGATATGGCAGGAAATGCCGTCAATGATGCGATTCACCCTTTAAAAATTGAAAAAGAAATGTTTTAATGGTGGCCAGACATGGGCAAATAGAGAAGTGAGAAAAAAAACAAATTATGGTCCAAATGTGACAGGGTGGACTATACATTAATGTATATCCCTTGATGGGCGGTCTAGGACCACAATAATTTTACATGGTTTCGCTTTTTGCTTGAGACGAATAAGATTCTATATTGAGACTTAGCCATATGGCGGCCTGCCAGTTTAACGTATTTCCTAAAAATTATTATGAAATTACTAACTCTTCTATTTATCATTGGAATCATCAATTTGTCTTTTCCACACACTTGATGATGGATGATGCCATATATATAATTTTATTAATGGTCACTGAACTTTGTAATTAGTGTTACATTTGCCATTGGGTTTCAATTTATTTCAGACTCGTTATCGAATTTTACAAAATGTTTTATTTGGACTATCAATTCAATTCGACAGGCATTTGCAATTAAAAATCACACATGTTTATTAGGAATAATAAAAATCATCGCTCCTGATTGGTCTGGCATTGGCTCGCAGCAATTGGGGAACATGGTCCCCATCTCAAATGTCTCAATTTAATTTTTATATTTTCCAATTGAATATATTTTTAAATAAATAAACAATAAAATTAAAATTTATTTATTTATTAATTAAACATTAAATCAAGATATTTTAATTTTTGTCATGTCCCCATTCTACCTCACAAAAATCCTTGACGGTGGTGCGGAGATGTTATTTAGAAGATGTTTGGTGTGAATTAAAATTAGATTTTTAGTAGATTGTGATAAAAAAAAAAAATTGAAATGTGTGGTTGAAAAATTGTGGGGCCCATAAAAAATGTGGTTAATATTGATTGTTTGACTTTGACTTGAATTAAAATCAAATTTTAATTCGGACCAAGCAGGCACTTGTCCCCTCTTTTTTATTATCCCTAATTTCTATGTGCCAAATCATGAAATTGTTTGGGTTTTTAGTTAAGTCAATGAGTGGAACATATATATATATATATATAGACGTCAAATTGGATCCGTAATTTGATTGAAGACTTTTTTAACGTTTAGTGATGAGTATGAAACAAATTCAAGTTCCATTACCAAGATGACTAATAAGTACAAAGTTCAACAACCAAGAATGAAATAAGCCCTGTATATTCGAATTTCGCTTTTGATAAAAGGCGGTGTATATTCCAATTAAACTTTGGACTGACTTCTTCTTTTCTCTGATGAAAAGAAGGATGCAGAGAATTCTTTCTTTTTTGGCAATTATTGAATATACTCGTCTCGTCGGTAGAAGGATAAATCGTCACAAAAAGATATACTTTTGCCAACCTACAAAATGAGAATTGAGTAACAACTTGTAAATGAACACGATGATATGTGAGAATCTTCTTCCCATAAATTTCCAGTGAGGCAGGGGATTGGGAGGCTATCAACCTGCCACGTCCTTGTCATATTGTAGAAAAGTTTCTACGTCTAAATTTTAATTTAAATCAAAATTAATAATTTTAACCACACATTTCATCGATTTCTATCAAAATCTACTAAAATCTGATTTTAATCCCTATCAAATTGAGGCTAAATGTGTGACTCTCTTATGTTGGACTTTTATTTATGTATTTCCAATACAATATGAACATTTTTTTCGAAGTATACTTTAATACTAGAGCATTTTCAAGAGATTTTTTATTTTTAAAGATCTTATTCTACAATTTAAAGAGTATTTATAAATTTTTAAATACCTCAACAGATTCTTTATGTTTAACATTTAATTTTACTACTTTCAAAAAATATTTATTATTCTTTCATTAAAAATTGAAATACTTTGAATGCGTTTAATTATATAAATAATGGGTTTACTCACCCTCTAAATTAAAATATTAATTTAAAGAATCTTTTCGAGCATAATTTTATGTTTAAAGAATCTATTAGAGATGCTTCGAAGAACAATTGGACAATATTAAAAGTAACATGCGTATCAAACATGTTGTGAACAGGTCAATCAAAGTTTTGGAGGGAGGCTGTGAAAGAGGATAAGAACGATAACGAAGACGATAATAACACGATAAGTTGATAATTTATTCCCTTTCAATCATTTGCTACTTCGATCAGAAAATAAAAAGTCACGTCTTCTGTAAATAGTACCACGCACATGCTGCAAGCTTTTCTCTCTTAAGGTGGAGAACGGGTAGTTTGGTCCGAATATCTTAAGAATTCGAATTCGATTTTATTATTGTGAAAATTAAGAGTGATCGCGGTCCGATTTTATCCGGTTCTAAACAGAGTCAAATCGAACTGAATACCAATGAGAATATGAGAAATTGAAACATTGATTCTATATCCAACTATGGAACCGAACCAACTAGTTCTGATTCGGTTCGGTTCGATCCGATTCTTTATATTGAGAAAATTATAAAATAAAGTATGAATCTCAATACTCATGTCATCGATTCTTATTCATGAAATTGATTTGCATGTTTGGTTTTACTCAAAAACTACTCATTAAAAAGTAAAGCTAAATAAAAGAAATTATTTTTGCATAAACTAATATTTATAAGTTAAAGAGTTACACGCAAGCGTAGACAAACATGCTCTAGCTTGTTTGTGTTTAAGATTGAAGGGTTTAGCTTCACTTTTGTCTTGTAGCCTTTGAATATTCTAGGAAAGGGGTGTTAGATATGTTGCTAGTTGCAATACAGTAAAGTGCAGAAAAATTTATCGACTGTTTGAATCTCGTGATAATGCGATGTCCTAAAGCGAAATTGTCCACCGATAACTGCTACGACCTCTGTGGACAATCACCTCCAAGATACAACGATCAAATAAACCAATTGTGCAGAAATCACAAATGATTTTCAGAACTCTCAAGTGTACTCCAGAAAATATATAAATCTGAGAATAATATTTTTTTATTGAATAGGAAGATATAATTTCGTTTTTGTTGTGTTTTCTCCAATGCTCAGATGTGTGTTTATATAGGCAGAAAACTGAAGTAACTGCCATGATCCAGTATTAGTTTCAATTTTAATGGTTAGTGTTAAGGGAATTGTTAATACTGGACAGTTAAAACATTCATATTCTATTGGTTAGTTAACCCATTAAATAATTTTGAAAATAATTAAAAAATAAAATTATTATTATTAGAATCAAGAAAGCCCAAGACCCAATCAAAGACTTTTTAATATAATGAGTGAGGCGTGACTCGAACCCTTGACGTCCCACACGAATTTCACATTTTTCACCGGTTGAACACTTAATCTTAATTAATTTTTTCTTCCACATATTATATTTATTGTATAAAATATCTAACAAGGGGTTGAGTAAACTCTACGGGGTCCAAAAATTATCAACTAATTGAAGCTTTTTACAACTTTCTAAGGTAATAACTTAAAAAGTAAATTTATTTTTTGTCATGTGTTAATGTACTAGGTGTACTTGCTTTCAAACTATGCATACGTGTAACAAATTCTTCCCATTTTTTTATTATCCTCTTGTTTTCTTTCAAGTACGTGTAATTTGAGTACCATACAATGAAATTTTAGCTCGAGAAGGGGAAAAAAAATCATGTTAGGACCATCACAATATAAATATTAAAAAAAATTAAATTTTATAGATGCCTTTGTCGGCCAACTATTAAATTCTATAAATATTCGACAAAGAAAATGACACCCACTCCATCACCTTTTCATGTTCATTTGTTTTCCTCACATTAGGTAATTAAAAAGGAAAATAAAATAAAATAAAATATGGGAGAAAAAGATTGCAAATTATATTCAAATGATGTCAATTTCTTATTGAATATGACTTAAAGCAATTGAATCAGAGCCGTTTCTTCATCTGATGATAAGGCTAGAGATGATGGGGTGAAAATAATGTTCACTCATTCATTCTCTCCACACAAATTTATTTTTTATTTAAAAAAAAAAAAAACTCACAAAATAAAATGTTACAATTTTTATTTGAATTTCATTTGAAATGCATTTTTATTTCATTTGAGTCCTATTTAAGCAAGGCCAAGAGTGGCATTCAAGTTCAGGAGCAAAGGCAAGTTAGTTGGGTTGGCAATTGGCATATCCTTAGTGCTGCTAGTTAACCTATTCTAACTCTCCTCGAGTCACTCCAGAGTCCTTCAATAATAAAATAAAAATGGCCCCGGAAGTACCTCTTGATGTTTTTGCTAGCACTGGTAAGGTCCCTAAACTCGACTCGAACAAGGCATTTGTAACTTTTTTAGCAGGTAGCGGTGACTATGTTAAGGGTGTGGTTGGATTGGCTAAGGGATTGAGAAAGGTTAAAAGTGCATACCCTCTTGTGGTTGCAATCTTGCCCGATGTGCCCGAAGAACATAGAGAAATCTTGAGGTCTCAAGGTTGTATTGTTCGAGAAATAGAACCTATTTACCCACCTCAGAACCAAATTCAATTTGCCATGGCTTACTATGTCATCAACTACTCCAAGCTTCGTATATGGAATGTAAGTACATAATACATATCTCTCCCTTACAAAGTTTTTATTCTTTTGTGTATCGGTTACATTTCATCAAATGTCCTCCAAGGCATGAGGTCTTTATTCTTTGTAGAGCCCTAGATCAAAAATTATAGAATAGTGTTTTTTTTTTTTAAGAACATGTGGTTGAAAAAGAATGATTTTTATTTATTTATTTGTAATATTATTTTATTGAAGAATATGTGATTAAAAAGAAAAGAGAGAAAAATGTATTATAAATTAATGGGGACCAACAGGGTTAATCACGCCTTTGATTGTAGATGTTACATTCAAAAACAAATTAATTAAATAATCTGAAAAGACAAGAAGATATTATGCAACCTATGAAAAAAATAAAAAATCTTTGGCTACATGCATGTATTTCTCATGCAAGTTGCCCTAAAATCTTCTATTTTTGTCTTCTTTTAAATTCAGCTAGTAGAGTAAATTTACTTTGGAATATCCAAGAACCCATATGAAGGATATAAATTGGATGAACTTAAAAAGGTGTGTCTTATCATGATAGGAGAAGAACAACCAATCCCTAAAAGTTCAAGCCTCGCAGTACTAAAGATACAAACATAGATAAACAAATCTTTCTGTCTCTAATATCTTAAGCTTTTATACCTCATATTACGGCTCGTATGAAAAGAAATTTCTTGGAGTGAAAAGTCATTATATCATCCAAATTTATTTTTCCTTCCAAAAACTATGAATAATTTTTATTTTTTTTTCATGTACATTCAATTACAGTTTCTGGAGTACAGCAAAATGGTGTACATTGATGCAGACATTCAAGTTTATGAAAACATTGACCATTTGTTGGACACCCCAGATGGATATTTCTATGCTGTAATGGATTGCTTCTGTGAGAAAACATGGAGTCATTCAAAACAATATTCAATTGGTTACTGTCAACAGTGCCCTAATAAGGTTACTTGGCGTGCTGAATTGGGTTCCCCTCCTCCACTCTATTTCAATGCTGGATTTTTTGTGTATGAGCCTAGCAAAGTAACTTATGAAAATCTGCTTCAAACTCTCCAAATCACTCCACCAACACCATTTGCTGAGCAGGTATATACTCTCGACTTTTGAAGTAAAAATTTACTTATTTTAAAAGTTACTCTTATCTTAATAAAAAAAAAAACTTGTTATGCAAATGACAGGATTTCTTGAACATGTTCTTTGAAAAAGTCTACAAGCCCATCCCTCTGATATACAACCTGGTTCTAGCAATGCTGTGGCAACACCCTGAGAACGTTGAACTCGAAAAAGTTAAAGTTGTTCACTACTGTGCTGCTGTAAGTACTTTCTTAATACACCAAAGTGTGCAGCGTGATTAGGCTCTACTTTTGAGAAACACGTACTAATCTGATTAAAAATACCATATTCAGGGATCAAAGCCATGGAGGTATACCGGGGTTGAAGCAAACATGCAGAGAGAAGACATTAAGATGCTAGTGAAGAAATGGTGGGATATATATGATGATGCTTCACTTGATTTTAAGGCTCAAGACACTGCAGAAGAAGGGACTATCTCAAAATCATCAATCTTGGCTTCTTTGCCTGAGCCTGCAGTTTCCTTCATTCCTGCTCCTTCCGCTGCTTAAAAAATAAGAAATTATATCTTGAAACTAAGTTGGTTTGGACTCTTTTACTTATTGTGAGTACTTACTACTTATTTTGTAGGCTACTTGGCCTATCTTTTGGTGTGTAACTAAAGAGTGCACACAGTTTGATATGTAATCAAATGTGACTGGCACTACAGGAATATGTAATTTTTCTTCTACAACTAATATGAAATCTATTTCATAATTGAGTACTTTTAAAAATGTATTCACCTAAATATTGATGATATCATGTACGTACCTGTATTTTTCACTCCCATCTTTCGACTCCCACCTATACTATGCTCTCGAGTTATATCACGAAGGCAATTTAGAGTCGAGCACAACATGATCTTCTTTTTCGATCTCAATATTTGACAAAATTGAATGGGTGGCTTAATGAATGTGTGATTGTGCCATAGTGCGTAAATCACAATATTGAAAATCAAAGGAAATCTTAACAGCAATTTATAAATAAACTGTTTTTTATTTTAAAGAAAAATTTCATTTTAAGTGAACTGCATTTATTTACAATCAAGTCTTCGAGATGGCAATAATATAGGTACTGGCTGGGCAGCCCAGGAGCGGCCAATTTAGTCCCTGTTTGATTTGGATTTTGGATAAAAGTTAATTTTTTAGTATTTTTTAATTAAAGTTGATGTAATATATTTTTGAAAATTTGATATAAGTTCTGAGTCTCATGAGATTTATGATTGGAAATGAATTTTTGGAAAAAAAAAAAAGACTTTTAAAAAATGGGATTTAAACAAGGACTAAAAAAGAAGTGGGTTGTATTCAGGGGCGGACCTAGGTTTAATTTTGAGTGGGGACGAGATTAGGAGCGAAGCCAGTCTGTCGAAGTAGAGGGGTCCAAAGTTGAAGGGGTGGGGACCTACGGGGGTTCGGGGGCAGCGCCCCCGAATTTTTTTTTTTGGAGTCGTTGAATAGTTTAGATTTAGTTGCATTTTCCTAACTAGTTCATGCTATATAGGCTATGAACGAAGCCTCTCACCCTGCATCAAACCCACAAATATATTCACTCTGACCATGCAATAGTTTTTGCAATCACAGGTGGTCAAAATGAGATTTACATAACATACCAATTTTTCAGCAATATTAGCCACCTGAACTACTACGTGACCAAAATATTTTTCTTTCGAATCGTGGACTTCAATTGTCAAATCATTTCCAAGCTCTTTTGGCAAGCTGTATTCAAGTGGGAAGTAAATTTAACATCCAACTCTTTGAAATTGAAGAATATGTAACAAGATTAAAGAGAAAAAAGATTACATACAAAACATGAGTTTCACTAGATCTTGGCTGCATTCGAGATAGAAAATAAGCTAAAAAAACTGTAAAAAAAAAGTTTTGGTTTTTTTTTTTTTTCAGTGGGGGCGGCCGCCCCCGCTGGGCCCTTCGTGGGTCCGCCCCTGGTTGTATTGGGTTTGACACTCCAGAATCCAGAGGCACGCATTGTACTGATTTATTTTATTTTACCTTTCTAGAAAACTAATAAAAAAAATAAATTTTTCTTATTTCATCTCATATTTTATTTTAGAATAAATTTGAGAGTCCTCCCTCAAAATTTATGACAGTTACTTATACACCCCCTATTATTTTAAAATTATATATAAAAAAAAAAAAAAAAAAAAATCTTCCAAGATTTGTTTTCTACAATGGATTCCCCTACCAGAAGTAGATTTTTTTTTATTCTTATTTTACTCTCAGCCGAGGTAACGTTCGTCTCATAAGCCCCTAAGGTTTCCGCAAGCAAAAATGCATATTTCAATGTAAAGTTTTATGCATGCACAAGAAAAGTCGAAAGTCTTCTGTGTCTATCTCCTCCTCATAAATTGATATGAAGAGTATACTTTTCTTCTAGTGTTCCAAGCACACTTCTTGGAAAGCATTCTCGTGTTCGAGGAGTTCATAGTTTCATCCAGTTCCTTACGAGTGTTTGAGCCTTTATTTTGATTTTTTTCAAAAATGCATTTAGAATAATGATTTGATGGATAATGTATGATTAAAAAAAATGTTTTGAATTTACATGTAATATTATTTTATTAAAGAATGTGTAGTTAAAAACAAAAAAGAGAAAAAATTATTTTAGAAATAATGAAAATTAAACAAGGGCTAAATAATATTTGACTATCCTCCTTTCTCTTTTTCTCTCTCTCATCCTACCTATAATAACGGAGGCAGTTTGCTTGTGTACTGTTCATAAGACGTTAGCTCGGCTCGGTTCGACTATTTATTTATTTATTTTTTTAACGTTTGGTTCAGTATTTTAAGTTACAAATATTCGTTTTAAGCGATTTAAAATTTATTGGAAATGTTGAAGTGCGGCCATGATAAATACATGCTTGATAGATTTTTATGGCTCAACTCGGCTAAGTCGTTTTTGGGCCCTTTTTTTTTTTTGAATAAATCTCCGTGTACATAATTCATGTACGTAATGGATTACATAAGCTCATGTGGAAGAAATCCGGTCGTGGATGTGAAGTGTGGAAAAGTCAAAAATTGTAGACTATCGATGGATGCGCGCCACATGTCAATTATGTAAATGATTATGTACTTGTAGCATAGTCCTTTTTTTAGTTCAGTATTTGAAGTTACGAATATTCGTTTTAGACAATTTAAAATTTGTTGTAAATTTTGAAGTACAGCCATGATAAATACATGATTGATAGATTTTATGGCTCAACTCGGCTAAGGGTTTTTTTTTTTTTTTTTGTTCAGTATTTCAAGTTATGAATATTTGTTTTAAGCGATTTAAAATTTGTTGAAAATGTTGAAATGCGACCATTATAAATATATGACCGATAGATTTTAAATATCAAAAATGATTTTGCATTAATTGTGGAACGTAAATTCATGATTTTATATATATATTTTCAATCTCAATCTCATTCCAATGTCGTTTTTTCGAACTTCATTTTTCTACAATTTTTTATTCGATATTTCACGATATAAATATCAATTTTGATCGATTTAATTTTTTAAATTATTAAACGTAAAATTATAATCGTTATTTTTTCTTTTCTACCTCACCCCCAACCTGCATACTCACACCAATTTCTCTCAATTTTATTTTTCTTTAGTTTCTACGGTTAAAAATGGTAAATTTATGGCATCAAAATGGGTAAATTATTAAACGTAAAATCATAATCGTTAATTTTTCTTTTCTAACCCATCCTCAACCCCCATACTCACACCAATTTCTCTCAATTTCATTTTTCTTCAGTTTCTGTGGTTAAAAATGGTAAATTTATGGTGTCAAAATGGATATTGAAGGAATTCAATGATTTTTCGAATAATTCTCCTACATCATGCAGTGTTGGTAGACAAACATCTTCTACAAATTGGATTACTTTGGTTTTTTTTAAATGGATTTAATATACAGTATCATTAGAACATGATCAAAAGATATTCGACGAAATTTATAAAGTTAGGTGATCGTTTGTCATTCATTTTGCCTCTATGATGAAAGTTTCGTTGCATTGTGTTTTTAATACTGATAGAGACCCTTAATTTGTCCTAAATTCTGCACTGTATTATCATTAATTAATTAGCCTTAACTACATACATCTTGCATAGAGTCTTGGTAAAGAAATTAAATACTGGTGCAACTAATACATGTAATTGGAGATTCTATGAGTACGATATGAAGGAAACATAATGTCTTACCTCAATAGGTAGAAAAATGAGGACTAGATTGAATTTCATTATCCCTTTAACAGGGTATCAACACATAATTATCTATGCCCCATCTTTTCTAAAAAGAATAGAGAGACTTTCAAACGCAAAGTTTAGAAAATAAGCTTTGAATCAAATCTTTTAATATTATTTTTGTCATATATCATCATTTCAAGTGTTTTAAGTTTAATGTAACTGATACTTAGGACAATTTTTTTTTTAATATTTACACTATCATGTAGCCAACTATACTATGACACGTGCATCGCACATGCATCTAACTAGTATTTAAATAAGAAAATTGTTTTCAGCTAAAAAATATCGTTAAATTTATGTAATGATATTTGAATAAAATTATATATTCTTGGATCTTTATTCTTTGCACTCGTAATAGTTTTACAATATTAAGTTTAAAATATTATTACAGTAATACAAAAAATAAATTTTTCTTTTTGCTTTTCCTCTTTCAATTATAATTTCATATCGCTCTTCTTATTACTTTGTAAGGAAAAAAGAGAGAGAGGTTGTAAATTTTGAAAGGGTAATTATTTGTGACAAAAATCGATACTAAATATAATTTAATGTTTAACATAAGAGAAAAGGGCAAAGCGGGAAATTTACTCTAATAGGGGAGAATTCTCTAATTTTGAAAGTGGTAGGGGGTCTTTGTAATTATCATGTGTAAAATTATTATTATTATTATTATTTGTATAAATGCAACACATTTAATCTATAATATATTAAATATCACATCAAGTGAGAATCATTTTTTTAAAAATAATTCTAGCACTTCTATAATTCAATTATTTCAATAATATCTCATTTTTCATTTTTCTATAATTCAATTATTTCAATTATATCTTACTTTTTGTTTTTCAATATGTATTTAATTTATTTCATCATTTAGTTACCATCAATGTACATGTACATTTGACAGATTCATTCACTTTTGTGCTTTCATTAATGTATAAATTCTCTATTATTAATTCTCGATTAATTAGCATTCACATTCATTGAATTAATATTCATCCTCATTTATGTATTTCCGTGTTATTAATTCTAGTTATAAGTTAATTAGGATTTGACATTTAAGAACATATTTCATTATTCACGTCCATGTATACTAATTAACATTCAATTTTACCTAATTAGAAATTAAATAAATGATTTAATATTCATTCTCACGTACATATTCCATGATATTAATTATAAATTAATTAACATTCACATATATTCAAATATTACTTTTACAACACTTATAAAGTATTTTATAATGATGTACACGATACAATACACGTTCAACATTGACTGGTTTTAATAAAAGTCCTTATGTTCTCAATTGTTTTCATTTTTTTTACCTTAACCTTTCTTAGCATATATTAATAAAATAATAATGTTAGTCAATCATTTCGATTTTGACAGTTTTTAACATACCGTGGTTCAAAATCCTCATTTTGCAAAATATTAAAAGTCACATTAAACGCGAAAATATTGTCTATAACATCATTATTTATTTCCCATAATTTATGAAATAACATATAATTTATTAAAATTTCATTATTTTCGGACGCTTGTAGTTGTTCAGGAACCATATTTTCAATATTTAATTAATCAATCTTTTCTAATGTTACTTCTTCTGAAGTTTTTGGTTGATTTTTCTCTTGTACTTTTCTTTTTCTAGGTACAGAGTTTTTTGAACCAATTGATCGACCACGCTTCTAACGTATTTGAGATTCATTAACTACATCAAATTGGCATGCAGAGACATCAATTTTTGCTACAACAAATATATCTGGCAATTGATTTGCAACTCTTTGTAAATGAATGATTTTTTCAACTTCTTACTCACATTGATTAATGCGGAGATTAAAGTGAGATAAATTGTTTCATTAATTTTACCTTATCTATCATGGTGTAATTTTTTCCCTCCAAAAGTTGAGAAAGTTATTTCATTAAAATGATAATATGTAAAACGTGCAATAAATAAATCACCCGTTAAAGGTTCAAGATACCTAATAATAGATGGTGAATCAAAACTCACATAAATCTCAAGTCTTCATTGGAAACTCATTTTAGTCCGTTAGTGAGGTGAAATAGGGATTTGAGCAGCGCAACTAAAAGCCCGTATCTGAAAAATTATTAGGCGCATGACCAAATCCCAGTTGCAAATATGAATATTGATAATATGCAGTTTGTCTGATACGAACCCATCATGTCTGATAATCATTAAATGCTTGTGATCTAAATTCATCAGCATTGTCAAGACAAATAGTTTTGATTGCGTAATCGGGGAATTGCGCTCGTAATATTATGATTTGAGCAGATAGTGTAGCAAAACTACATTTCTAGTGGAAAGTAGGCAAACATGTGACCATCTAGTAGAATAATCAATTAATACTATAAAATAATGAAATGGTCCACATGGTGGGTGTATTAGTCCACATATATCTCCATGAATCATTTGCAAGAAAGTTGGAGATTCAATATTGACATTTGTATTCGAAAGTTTAATGACTAACTTGTCCTACGAACAAACTACACATGGATAATCATTAGGTAAAAGATTCTTCTAACTCTTTAAAGGATGTTCATGTGAGTTGTTTATTATTCGATGTGTCATTATAGCTCCTGAATGTTCAAGTCGATCATATCAAAGTATAATTTTTTTTTGGATAAACGTTCATGATAATATTTGATTAATTAATTTTTATAAATACATGTCAGATGGGAGTGCATGAAGTTTTTCAAGATTTATGCTTTTTTTTTTCAAAAACACTAGTATATCAATTCTTTGAAAACATTGAAATATCGAATTGTATGCTCTTCCGGAGCAATAAATTAATATTCTTCTTGAATATTAATAAAATTTACTTTCCTTCATTTATTGTCTCTCTCAAATCTTTTGAGACAAAATGGATATCAGTATCGAGCACTCATGACAAACAGTCTTTGTCATATATGTCAAGTGTAGCAAACTCAAGTTTTGTTATGTTTTCCATTTGATTAACTCCACGATAAGGCAAAAAAAAAAAATACATTAGTTTCGAGGAATATGATTAAACATTAAGTAGTCAATATCAACATGATATAAGTTATGTTGACCCAAAAAATATTGCCAACAAATGTCAGGTCCACTCGTGCATGCGTAAGCTAAATTCAACATGTTAATGCCGATCAACGGTCTCCTAGCTCCAAAGTTTGAACGTGGGAGGAGCTCAACGACACAAAACGTGTTCGTTCGGGTTCCGACGAGATTTATGAAACAATATTGTATAATGAACAAATCGATGAGAACAAGTTTGTAACTATATGGTGGTAAAGATACAAGAATGAGAGAATAATATTGTTTCAAGTATTTAGAATTGCATTAGTCTTCAATTGTTACATGATGGGAATATTTATAGTATTACAAATTAAATGGTGACATTTGAATCAAATTACATGCGACATCATCTCCTTGGCCGAGGCATCAAGTCCTAACCATCACCACATTAACTTTTTAGCCTTACAAAATATTAAATGCTCTTACATTTGACTTAACAAGACAAGACACAAATATACTTTTCTCAAAGATCGCATCGATCATTCGTAACAAGATTTTCATCATTGGCGAATCTATGCACGTGGGCCATCACCAGTTGAGGAGCCTCGGAAGTGGCAGGGCCTCGACTACAATGAAGGCATCGGATAATGGGCCTCAAAATAGCACCGGGCCTCAGTAACACGTCAGAGGGCAGCAAAATGTATCCTGGTTCAATTGGGGCTGGCCCCATTGCCTAGATATGGTGCCACGCGACGCTCCTATTTTTGAGTCATAACAAGTCACATGTTTTTCTTGAGGGATAAACATTAATTTAAAATAAAATATTCTTGAAACATGTGCTGAAGCACGTTGTATTATATTATTGCTTTTTCAAGAGTAATATGTTAATATTATTTTGAAATATTGAAAATTATAATTCACGCTCTTCAGAAGAAAGTAATATTCTTCAAGAATATTAATGATAATATTGTGCTACTTCCGGAGCAAAAATATAATAAGTTAGAAGCCAATTGTAGAAACTAATTACCAAAAAAATGACGTGAATTCATTAATGCAAATATGTATGGGTGTGAATTCATTAAATATATGGTTTTTGTTCAATTATAGACATGAATCTCAGTTGATTACCATGCAAGCAGGCAGGAAATAAAATACAGACACACAAACGAACACAATGATGGTGGATTGTGCTATATTACAAGGATTAACATGTATAAACGAAAATCATTATGAGTGATTTGATTAGGCACGAAATGACGATCATGGATTAATGTGTACAAACGAAAGTGGAGAAGCAGCAGCCCCGTTTTGATGCACATGAATGTAGAAAAATTTACACGTCTCAAATTAATTTTAGTACATATGACTATGCTTAAAAAAAATTACTATCTTTACTAGATTTTGAAGAATTAAGTTTTCATGCTGATGCCATGTTATGGAATAAAAATAATAGAATGGAAAGAGAAGAAAATATAAGAGTTAAAATTTAAGTGTGTATTTCATTAAGAATCAATACGGACATTTATATGATCTAAAATAAGAATCACAATTGAAATGAAATAGATTCTCTGAACTAGATAATATTCATCTATATATTATGATAATATTATAGAGGGTGTTTGGTAGAGATTAAAATCAGATTAAAATTAAAAATATAGCTGTTATTGTTGACTTTTATTAGACGGGTGAGACACAATAACGACCATATTTTCAATTTTAATTGGATTTTAAGCCGTACCAAACAGACTCTATATAATCATCAATAATTATTACAATATTTTACAACAATTACACTAATTTAAACTATTAAACAAATTCACTTATTCACTCAAAAGGGATTTACATTTCGTGTTAATCCTCCATTTAAATTAGTGAAAAATCCCATTAGTCCCGTCCGGTAAGGTAAATAGGACCTCCGGCGATCCTCTTCTTTGGCTTTACTTTTTAAATACACCTCATGTGCCGACAACGGCGCCGTTTTACCCTTCTTACTGTTCTTCACCTTCCCGTTGACTTTCGCCGTCGACGTCTTGGACTGCGGCGGAGTATCGCTATTGTTCAAGAAAACAAAAGCGTCCCTTCCATCACTGTTACTTCTCCCCATGGAATCCTTGAACCGCCATGTCTTCGAGAACCCAGTTGAGTTACTCTTCGTGCACGCCTCAGGCGACGATGCCTCCTCCACCACCTTAACGTCGTCATTTTCTGACGAGGATGACGTCATCACATCTCTCCTTTCAACAAAAACCTTCTTCACTGCTGGCCGCATAGGCAAATTCTCATATAAAATCTTCGAATCTTGATTGAACAATGGAAAAAGAGGCTTGATTTGACCATTAATGAATGCATCTTCAGCTGCTATTGGTGAAATATTCACTCCACACGTAAAAGAAAATTCTTCGGCGGCGTCGTCGTCCTCCTCTTCCTCGTCCTTGCCTGAATATGAACTAAGCTTAATCTTACTATAAAAATCTCGACTCATATCTGTAAAATCATGAACTGGGTTTTGGTTTTCTTCAAGATTTGTCTCCATATTTGGAAGAATATGTATTTGAAGAAGGGATTTAATTGAATGAAAGGATGGGCTGATTGAGGGTAGTTGGCATATCAAGTTTGGTCAGTTGAACTGTAAACAAGAACCATTTATTGTGTTGGCATACGTCTGTCAGTATTAAACAAATGTTTAATAATAGATTTTTTGGGCGGCTGTTGAATTGAATGGACCAGAAGAAAACAAGAATATGAAAGGAGGAGGAAGTGAAAAGGGGTTGCGAGTCACGTTTTGCGATTTGGCTGGGAAATTGCAAAGAAATAGCTGGTTGGAAACTTTTTTGACCTGTAAAGAAGACGTGTTTTTTCTAATTAATACTAACCCACGTGTAAATTAATGTTGTTAATACTAACCCACGTGTTTTTTGACCTCCATTTAAGGTATGCTTAGTAGTTATTGAAGGTGAAAAATGAGATCTACTAATTATATTTATGTGTCAATGAGAAAAATTGCATTTGTTGCTATTTGATAATTGTACTTTTGAAATAAATAGGTTAGGGTTATGTGTCAAAATTTTATTGGCCAATAAATTTTTTAATAAAGTGGACATTTTTGTGTTTATGTGGAATTATAAATTGTTAACAATGGTATTTTGGTCTAAATTCTTTCAAAATGGACATTTTTGCAAATGTACACAAAAAGTGGACAATTTGTGAAATTTCCTCAATAAAGATAATTGTGATAAAGAGAATCGATATGATATAGATAAAAAGATGTTGATGTTGACCTAGTCAAATCAAATCATATGTAATCGAGCAAGAGACACTCAAGTACCATGTCAAGATTTTGATCGAATAAAGAGGACGGCTTGTCAGAATCATCATAGCCTTCGAGCCTCATTGTTTTGTTGAAAGGTTTTAATTGGTGAATCTGGGCGACACCCCCCTTCAACTTAGTTCGAGTTTCCCTTAAGAGGCAAGCTCGATGTAACCTAAATGTGGAAGTAAATTACTTTTACTTTCAACCTAGTGTGAAAAGGTCAAAAGATTAGTGAGATCAGCATCGATGTTTGATCATTCCGAACTAAGATTAGGATCAGTCCAGGACTAAATATGAATGTGTTAATTAAACAAATTGAAGGATTATAAAAATAGTATAAAAGTAAACTATTGCTATCCAGATAACATTATATTAAATAATAGAAAAATTAATAAAGCTCTTCTGAGTAGAGTTTCGTGTTCATTAGAAAAAAAGAATTTTGCTATTTGTACAGTCCCCTCACAATATGGAGAGCCCCCACGAATTTTTACTGAACGTGGACAATATGTACAAAGGATTAAAATAAAAAGAATAAATATTGAAGATATGAGATACTTTTAATTACTTTAGATACAATTCAAATGGTTTATACATATGTATATTGTGTCCAATTGTATACAGGTTATCATAATTTGGATAATAGTTAAAAGTACAAAAATAAATTGCTTTTATTATTTGGAGTGCAGATGAGAGAAATGGGAGAAAATTAATTATTATTTTGGAGTTTTTATTTTATTTTATTATTATAATAGAAAAAAGAGTGTAGAATATGAAAAGATTTGAGCATTTAGATTTAATCATTTTGTATATTATCACATAGTAAATTACTAAAGTTAAGTATTAAATTTGCGATTTCTACATGATCCTATATTTATATTCAATTTCAATTAAAGTATTGTATTATTAAATTAGGTTAATAGGATTTAAGACAAGCTAGGTAAAAGATAAGATATCGATTATTTTTAGGTTCCTTTTATACTAATCTATGGACATTTCTAGTCTAATATTATCTTAATTGAATAAAACTTTTTAAATAAAAAATAATAACAGGAAACAATTATGTAGGTAGAATTCAATTTGGGGAGTTCATTTAATGGGCCTAGTCAAACTAAGTTTTAGTTTAAAAAGTCCACCAACTAAGTTTTTTAGTTAGATGGCCTCAAGATACAAATAAAAGGAAAATACAATTTGTAAATTATTAAAATATCCTTGTATTTAAAAAGACACTGCACTGATATTCGTAACGATATTGATATCGTTCCCGTAACAAAAAAACGACCTGAATATCGTTTCAGTATGAAATACATGTTGATTTTCGTAACGATATGGACATCGTTCATGTAATAAAAAACGACTTCAATATCGTTTCCGTACGAAATACACACTGCTTCACTGATCTTCGTAACGATATAGAAATCGTTCTCATAACAAACAAAAAATGACTTGGATATCGTTTCAGTATAAAATACACGCTAATTTTCGTAACGATATGGACATCGTTCCTGTAATAAAAAACAACTTCAATATCGTTTTCATGAAATCGTTCTCGTAACAAAGTAACGACGATCGTTCCAATATAAATTTGTCGAGTTGGAACTCATTTCAGTCAATATCGTAACTAGAACGACATATAAATGTCGTTTCTTCCCATATAAAATGACAAATATGTCGTTGTAGTGTCAAACCCACGAAACAAAGTAACGACATTCATATCGTTTTAGTACAAATTGGCGAGTTGGAACTCGTTTCAGTCAAAATCGTAACTAGAACGACATATATGTCATTTCTTCTTATATGAAACAACGATGATGTCGTTATAGTTTCAAACCCATGAAATAAAGTAACGAGATTCATATCGTTTCAGTACAAATTTGACGAGTTTGAAATCGTTGCAATTCAAATAATAACTAGAACGACATCGGTATTGTTTCTATTTACAGAAAACGAGAATTATATCGTTATACCTAAAAAAGGACAATTCGATCATCCATGACCACTTAACATACATTCTTCGTATGTAAGACAACAAAAATAGGTCATCGAGTGAGTTTAATCTCACTCCAAGAAATTAGGGGAATATTTGTGTTTCTATAATTCTCTATCATCTTCGAATTATGTTGATAGAAAGAAAGTATCTCTGTTAACTCTTTCTGAGCCATGTGAGTGCTACATCAACCCACTTGATGACCTTTTTCGATCTTCCTATGTATGTTGAAGGCATGATGTGTGGTTGTAGACGATCGAATCGTTATTTCTAGCCAAAACGATATAATTGTCGTTTTTCATGAAAAGAAACGATATCGATGTTGTTATAGTTATTATTTGAACTGGAACGATTTCAAACTCGTCAAATTTGTACTGAAACGATATTGACGTCGTTATGTTATTTTATGGATTTGATACATAACGATATCCATATCGTTTCAATACAATTTTGACGACATTGATATCGTTTCAGTTTAAATCATAACTAAAACGATACATATATCGTTTTAGTTTATATACAACGATAATTATATCGTTTTGGCTAAAAACGACGATTCGATGTACATGACAACCCGACATGCGTTCGACATACGTAGGATGATCGAAATTAATCATCAAGTGTGTTTGATCTCACTCAAAAGAAACTATGGCGATATTTGTATTCTTATGACTATATACAACTTTCGAACTATTCTAATAGAAAGAAAGTATCCTCGTTCGATCTTTCTAAGTCATTCGAGTGACATCAACCCACCTGATGACCTTTTTCGATCGTCGTACGTATGTTGAAGGTATGTTGGGTGGTCGTGGACGATCGAATCGTTATTTTTAGCCAAAATGATATAATTATCGTTTTTCATGAAAAGAAACAATATCTATGTCGTTGTAGTTATTATTTGAACTGGAACGATTTCAAACTCGTCAAATTTGTACTGAAACGATATGGACGTAGTTATATTATTTTGTGGATTTGATACATAACAATGTCCATATCGTTTCAGTACAGTGTTGACGACATTGATATCGTTTCAGTTTAAATCATAACTAAAGCGATACATATATCGTTTTAGTTTAAATAAAACGATAATTATATCGTTTTGGCTAAAAACGACGATTCGATGTACACGACAACCCGACATGCATTTGACATACGTAGGATGATTGAAATTGATCATCAAGTGTGTTTGATCTCACTCAAAAGAAACTATGGCGATATTTGTATTCTTATGACTACATACAACTTTCGAACTATTCCAATAGAAAGAAAGTATCATCGTTCGATCTTTCTAAGTCATTCGAGTGACATCAACCCACCCGATGACCTTTTTCGATCGTCGTACGTATGTTGAAGGTATGTTGGGTGGTCGTGGACGATCGAATCGTTATTTTTAGCCAAAACGATATAATTATCGTTTTTCATGAAAAGAAACGATATCTATGTCGTTATAGTTATTATTTAAACTGGAACGATTTCAAACTCGTCAAATTTGTACTGAAACGATATGGACGTCGTTATGTTATTTTGTGGATTTGATACATAACGATGTCCATATCGTTTTAGTACAATTTTGACGACATTAATATCGTTTCAGTTTAAATCATAACTAAAACGATACATATATCGTTTTAGTTTAAATAAAATGATAATTATATCGTTTTTGCTAAAAAACGACGATTCGATTGTCCAGACAACTCGACATGCATTCGACATATGTAGGATGATCGAAATTGGTCATCAAGTGATTTCGATCTCACTCAAAAGAAACTATGATAGTATTTGTGTTCTCGTGACTACATACAACTTTCGAACTATTCCAATAGAAAGAAAGTATTTTCGTTAGTTCTTTCTAAGTCATTCGAAAAACATCAACCCACTTGATGACCTTTTTCGATCGACGTACGTATGTTGAAGGCTTGTTGTGTGGTTGTGGACGATCGAATCGTTATTTTTAGCCAAAACGATATAATTATCGTTTTTCATGAAAAGAAACGATATATATATCGTTGTAGTTATTATTTGAACTGGAACGTCATTATGTTATTTTGTGGATTTGATACATAACGATATCCATATCGTTTCAATATAATTTTGACGACATTGATATCGTTTCAACTTAAATCATAACTAAAACGACATATATATCATTTTAGTTTATATAAAACGATAATTATATCATTTCTGTTAAAAACGATGTCATTTTCATTTCTATTAAAAACGATGTCATTAACTACTACGATACGAAAGTTGTTATGTTATTTCGTGAATTTGACACATAACGATATCATTATCGTTTCAGTACAATTTTGACGATATTGATATCATTTCAATTTTAATTTTAATTAAAATGGCATATATATCGTTTTAAGATGTATAAAACGACAATTATATTTTGTAAGGTATATAAAAAGTATATATTGCACGTCGTAAAAAGTTTACGTGGGGATAAGGGGAAACAATAAAAAAAATTAATGGTTGAACCGGTGGATGATTACTTAAAAATATTATTTGAAATCAAATTAAAGATTTTAAGTTAATTGTCACTAATTATTTATATATTTCGAAATCATAAATTTTGTAGACATTCAATTCATCTTAATTAAAATTAATCTTTTAATACATAATACGTATATAAAATAAAGTGAAATATTTGACTATAATTTTTCAAGATATTCAGAAATATAAGGTTATATATATGTTATTGCATTAAAATAAAAAAATATTGTTCAATGTTTTAATAGTGTGAGAAGAATCATTTTTCTTAAAGGTTGAAGGTTCAAATCCTTGGACTTTGTAAATTTGAATATAATTTGTTAAGATATATATATAGGTTATTGCAAAAATATTAGCAATATTGTTCAATGTCCTAGTGGTGAGGATAACATTTAAAAAAACTTTTTCTTAAAGGTTGAAGGTTCAAATCCTTGGACCTTGTAAATTTGAATTTGATTTGTCAAAAATATATATATAGGTTATTGCAAAATAATTATCAAAATTGTTCAATGTCCTAATGGTGTGGGGAGCATTTTACTTTCATTGAGGTGAAGGGTTCAAATCCTAGAACCTTAAAAAAAAAAAAAAAATTCCTCATTTATTTGGTTATACAAAGGAGGGTAAAATAGACATTTGCAATTTTAAAATAATTAATTCTTTTTTCTTTTTAAAAAATTTGGTTAAAGGTCCAACTCATTTCCCAATTCAACTTATCTCCTTTAAAAGTTAGAATACCAATCTTTTTCAACAACTTCATTAATAATTTTGATTACATGTCCTATTTTTATTTTTTTAGTTTAAACTAATAAACACGACAGAATTATTAACAAAATATCGGGATGGACGGTTGGTTCGATTAGGTATTTCAAGAATTGGAAACACACATTAAAATTATTTTATAAATGGAATCATTCGATTCTATGTAATTTTTTAAACTGAACTAGAATCAGTAGTTCTTGTTCAATTCCAATTCGGAATGTTCCATCTGAATTACACCCCTAATTCCAGAACATTTAAGGGCGTGTTCTCTTTACCGTTTTCAATCTGTTTTCTATTTTCGATTTTTCAAAACAGTGAAAACGCGTCTTCTTTCCTATTTTTGAAAATGCATTTTTGAAAACAAGTTAAAAATTTACAAAGAAAACTCAAAACGACACCAAAATTTTCAAAACGGGTTTTGAGTGTTTTCAAAACAAATTTTCAAAATGTCAAAAAAACACATTTTTAACAATCTCAAAATGACACTCAAAACACAAAATTCAAAATGAATTTAAAACTCAAAACATAAAACTAAAATACAAAGAGAACAGCCCCTAATTTTTTTACAAAAAATTATTTAAAATTTATGGGCTCGGACGAACACAACCGGTATGATCTGACACATGTTAGGCTACATCTACACATTAAACACGAGCCAAGCCCAGTATAGGGTGAAGTATACGAGGCCCATAAAATTCTCGGCACGATCGTTTTCATCGCAAGTGATGGTATCCCGTGCATTATAATTGGGATTCTGTAGGCCAAACGGAACTCTTGAGACCTAAAAATAAACTATTCCACTACAAATCAAAAAGAGAAAAATTCATAGGTTAGTGATTATCTTACACAAAATAAAAAATCAGGCCTCAAGATTTAAATTTAAAAAACTCAGGTTTTTGCATGAATTAATTAATTATATTTTACAATTAATCTATTAAATTAAATATTTAACTGTAATATAATATTTATATAATTGACCCACTCCACCCCACCTCCACAACCTCCACTGCTTCGGCGACTACTCTGGTCATCAGCGACTACTCCGATTGTCGGTGACTGTTCTCCGGCCGCACTTAATTTCAACGACTATTTTCCGATGACCGCTGCTTAATTTCGGTAACTGCTCAGATTCCAAGGTCACGGATATCTTATTAAGTAGTTACAAATTTAATTTTCGGTCTCAACTTATCAAATTAATTGGTCACAGATTATTTTGAGGTCACAGTTGAAAAAAATTATAGGTCACAGATTTTTAATTGGTCACAAATTAAGAAAAGTTGTTGTTAACAGATTTCCAAATTTGTTGGTCGCAGATTAACAAATTTTAAGATCACAGTTAAATAGTTAACCACAGAAAACTATATAGTTGGTCACATACACCCAAACACATGTCCCCCAATCTCACTACACCACAAAAACTTGGTCACAGATCGATATAGTTGGTCACATACACCCAAACACCTTGTCCCCTAATCCCAAAACACCACCAACTACTTGATCACAGAAACTCTTCGTCCCATCCACCTGACGCCGCCGCGACGTCCATCGCCCCAACCACCGACCAACAATAACACTATCGACAACCAACAACGACCAAACACAGAGATCCGACCGTCATAGCCACACATACAATCCACAGATCCACCACACCACAACCGAGAAACCACCGCAAAATCACAACCTGAAAATCGCTGCACCACCAACGCGACAACCACTTAGCCTCCAACACCTCGATAACCATCTCTATTTCTATCTATACCACGCCACAACCACCACCTCGCCATTTTCATTTTTAAAAAACCATCACAATGTGCAAATCACTAACAACAAGATCTGAGAATGAAGAAAAACCCAAAATCACAACAAATCGAGTTAATACCCTAAATAGTCACTGAACTTTGCTAAAAGTTCTCAGGAGGTCACCGAATTTCAAAACTTCCTTAATTAGTCACTAAAGTTTGCAAAAAGTTCCTAGGAGGTCACTGAACTTCAAAACTACCATAAATAGTCACTGAACTTTGCTAAAACTTCCTAGGAGATCATCGAACTTTGTAAATTGGGACCCCATACATCAATGACTCAGTGATCCCCTATGAACTTTTTGCAAAGTTGAGTGACTATTTAGGAAAGTTTTGGAAAAGTTCAGTGACTATTTAGGATAGTTTTAAAGTTTGGTGACCTCCTTGGAACTTTATGAAAAGTTTAGTGACTAATTAAGGAAGTTTTGAAATTCAGTGATCTCATGGGAACTTTTGACAAAGTTCAGTGACTATTTACGGTATTAACCCCAACAAATCAAAAATGTCCCTGCACGTAAATGAAGATCTGTGAGGCAATAGCGTCACTGCGCGTCATAGGCAGCAGCGACGCAATTCGCATGAAGGAAGGGGGAAAGAGAAATGGGGATGGCCATGGCAGCGAGTGGTGGCGGTGGAGGCGCCGATGAGATAGGGGAGAGAAATTAAATGGATTAGGGTTTGGATAAGGTTTTATAGTTAAAATAAATTTGGTAGGGTAGGTAGTAGGGTGGGTATATAAATTAATTTAATTAAAATATTAATAATAATATTAATTGTAAAATTAAAACATGATTTTTGATTAAATAAAACAAAAACCTGATTTTTTAAAAGGTCAAACTTAATTTATGATTTTATGTAATTACAACAATAAAAAAAGTAAAGACTAGTTCTATTCGATTTTGATAAATGAAAAAGAAGAATTGGATACTCTTCAATTTATTTTAGTTTTTTTACTTTCTAAATAATTGATAAAAATACTTATTGATAGATAAGGCTATAAATGGATCGGATCGCATATCCGATCCGATCCGATAAGAAAATTATCCGATCCGACCCAACGGAACGGATATTTGATTCTTAAATCCATATCCGATTTTCTATGTTATTGAATATCCGATCCAAAATTAATAAAAATTAGGAAAAAATGATTTTATGTTCTTTAAAAAAAAATTGAACTAACTTGAGGCTCACCTTTTTTTACTAGCAAGCTCAATAGTGACTTCTACCATCAAGATGTTCATTTTGAAAGGAGATATCATCTTCTAATTTTTTATTGATATTCGATGTGGGATAAAGTAAAATTGAATTTCAATTCTAAATATAAACATTTTATTTCATTATTTCCATTAACAAATCAAATTATTTGTTACATATTAATTATTAGTTTTTGAAGTTCTAAAATAAATTACAATAATAAATTTAATTAAGAAAAATATAGATATTTATTTATTTTAAATTAGTAAACTAATTTAAAAAAATATATATATATTGTTTTTATAATATTTTACATTTATGTGTAGATATTTATTCAATTTGACAACCGGTTGGATATTGATTTGACCCTAGGTCAATTTTTAAAACATTGGTTGGAATCAATTTTATTTTATTTTATTTTTTTAAATTTTCTAATTATTAAACATGTTTAATAATTATAAATTTTTCAACTTTTTTATGTTTTGAATTTGATTATTTTTTTATTTAAAATTTTAAAATTTTTTTATTTTAGTGACAAATAATATGTCATAAAAATATTTTACCGACTCAATCATATATAAAAAATCGGATCGAATTGTTATCAGATCGAATTGACCTATATACATATTTGACTCATTTAATTAATGGATTATTGGATTCGGATTATCGGATTGAGACCCTAAATCCATCTCTCATTAATTTCGTCGGATTCAGATTAAAATTCAATCCATTGACAGCCCTATTGATGGATAATGGTATTATAACCAACTCAAGAATATTGAACAAAGACTAGTTCACTCTAATTAATTCAATAACTATATACGTCCTAAATGTGTAATGAAATGGAACCATCAAACACGACGATATAATCATTCCAAATTAAATGTTGATTTCAATAGATACTACAAAAAAAGATATAATCAGTAGTAACCAAGATAGAAAAACCAACCACTAATTAATTGCTACCAAAGGTATACCCGATCCCGTGACTTGTCTGGTAAAGTAGATTTACCATATGCTGCGTACCAATCAACTTCAAATCCTACACATTATTAGCAAATCTCACTTGACCTTTGAACCCACCATTTTGAGAAGGCTTTGGTCCTCTGGGATCTCCATGTGCAGCAGCCACTTTAGCAGTAGGGGTTCTTTTGTCGAACCCAAATTCTATGTCCACGTCTTTGAAACTAGGTTTTTGCCTAGACTCCCATTCTTTAGGGCCAAGGTCATGGCCTCGGGCCGGCTTGGCCTTACCACGGTGGTGCTCCTCCTTGCCGCTGTGGTGCTCCTTACTACGACGGTGGTCCTTCCGGTTGCACAGCCGTCCAAACACGCAAGCAACGGCTGATATTACGAGTACCGCGGCCAAGACAATGAAAACAGGTCCAAATGAACCGTTGGAATTGGAAGAAGGCTGGCTTAATGTGCCAGTACTAGGATACACTTGATCAACTGGCTGTGACATTTTTAGATAATTAGTTGAAAATTTGAGTTTAATTGGCTAGAGGGTTATGTTCTTTGAGTGATAAAAAGGAAGGTTCAAGTGAAGAAATGGAAGAGACAAGAATTTGATTGCCTGATTATGAAAACTAAGCAAATGGTATAAGAAGGGGTTCTTTAATTCAAAAAAGAAGTGCTTTCTCTTTAATAAAGATATTCTTTATGTCCTTTACTGCTGCTCCTTTGAACATCAATACCCATGCAAGAGCTCCATGGTGGAGTTTTACTTTATAGTGCAAATGTTTGAATGACATGATCTATGGTGTAAAGTTCGGCTGGGTCGTCTACCAAGGATCGAGGAAGTCCGACACTTTGAGGCCCCGGGTGCTTATTCATATGCCATCTTAGGCTATACAGAGGCTTTAGTGCTTGGTCACATAACTTAACATGCACTACAATCTGACCTACTTTACACATCTATTTATGGAGTGTGCATACATAAACGTCCATATATTACGTGGCATCGACTATTTAATTATAATGAACCTATTTAATCAATTCGGATGTTTTTGGGCCTAAACTTGGGTCCGGTCCATTAGGTCCACATGCCCATTTACCTTTTTCTATATATATGTGATTCATTTCATAATTAGGGAAGGTTCTCAAACTCTATTCTGTTGGTCCATTTTTTGGGGTCAACAAACGTCTTGCGATGTAAATTCTCATAGTTAAAAGCATGAAACGGATTCTTTTTGTGGTCCTATTAGAATGTGTGAACAATGCATGGTAGGTATAGGTATTAGAAAAATTTATCACGAGCCCTTTCCCATTTCACGATAAGAAAAGCCTAATTTGTGATTTACCTTGCATGATTTGGATCTATATTTTTTGCTTTTAGCAGAAAAGAGTCCTCTTTAAGGTGCATGTAGGGCTTAATGTTGTCCAATGATTAGCCAATAAATATTTATTTATAGTAAGAATAAGGATTGAATATATTTATATATAATTGAGTGGCCCCATCTAATTGTGTATAAATAAGACTAGCCACTAAAAAGAGCTTCTAGCTCATGGTTAATTAATAATATGGTGCTAGGGAGGAGCTTTAATTTCTAGTGCAATTGTTTGATTGACGTTCTCTGCTCTTACGGTGCAAAATTGGGTTGAGTTGTCTAGGATTAGGGGTGTTAAGCAGCTCCCCCATGAACGAGTCAATTTGGCTCATGCTCGATCTGAGTCGAAAGGCATGACCTAACAGTCATTTTGTCGTGTGAGCGATTTGTAGTTCGCAAGCTGTATCACAAGCCATGCATAGGTGCTGCAACTCACATTCAGTAGCCATATGAAACATGATTGCTTGAATTTGAATTTGAATTTTTTTCTTCTTTTTTTTTTTTCCAAAAATAAAGAGATGATACATTGATTTAAAAATAAAAAAAATTGACGAATAAGTGAGCGGCTCTTGAGTTGAGCCGAGGGACTTTGAAAATGAGCGAGCTCAAGCTATATATCTTGAGTAGTAGACCAAGTTGAACTCGACAATGGACGAGTCGAGTGGTTGAGCTCGTCCTACTTAATAGTGTTTGACACTTTGAGTGAGGGCTTGGGTCATGGGTCTATTTTACTTTTTTTATTTTCAGAAAATCAATAAAGTAAGCAAAATGTGTGTGTGTGTGTGTGGGGGGGGGGGGGGGGGGGGTAGTGGAACAAAAAATAGCCCACTTAACACTAGATAGCCTGCATCCATAGGTCGTGTTAGTCTACACACGTTTTGATACTTGATTCGCTTTACATTTCTAAATAATTCAATTCGTGTATAGAAGTGTTACAATTCGATATACTTTATACTTCAATCTATAATTATTTAGTAAGGAGTTGCACGTACAACTACGAACATATATGTTTTCAAATGTAAATTCATAGTTAAAGCATGAAAGGGATTATTTTTCCTTTAGAAAGTGAGAAAAAAAAAAATATCCAAATGTGAATATACATGTACAGTGGCGAATTCAAGATCACAGTTTAGTTATGAAGAACTTTGATCGTCAACAATCAACGACCGTAATAACGATATCATTTATTACTATTTAATTAAATAATTTAATAAATATGTTAACGCATTAAAAAATAGAGAGTGCATGGTTGAATTCAATTATCAGGTTTTAATTATTCAAATTATTTTAATTAAATAATTAATTATTTAAGGTAATGACGCGCGTATCCCGTTAATTATGGGTTTCAAAATAGGCCAAATTCCATTAAGCCATATTTTCTCTCGTAAACTGTTTCATCTCCGATTTCATCGTGCCATTTCTCCTCCACCTTCCCGTGATAAACCTCCTCCCAACATCCGGTTTTCCTCTGAGAAATCGTTCGACACTGCCTGCCAATGGCCAAAACGAACGTCGAAAAGAAGGGCAAGAAGCACGCGATGACGCCGGGGCGTAGAAACACAAGGAAGACAACGGAGACAATAAAGAAAAGGCAAAAATCGCATGCGTCAAGTGGCATTCAATCACAAAAGAAGGTAAATGCATCCCTACCTTCTGTGACCTTAATGAAGTGTTCCATTGTGTAACTGCATTTTGTCTCCCTTCTGTGACCTTAATGAAGTGTACCTTCTGTGACCTTAATGGAGTGGTAACTGCATTTTGTCTCCCTTCTGTGACCTTAATGAAGTGTACCTTCTGTGACCGTAATGGAGTGTTCCATTGTGTAACTGCATTTTGTCTCCCTTCTGTGACCTTAATGAAGTGTTTCATTGTATAACTGCAGTGTTGGAAATATATGCTATCAGCTAAAAATTGGTTTCCGGGCAAGATTACAACGGCCATGCCAAAAGGCTTTCTCACCAGCCTAAAGAGCCATCTAAATGTAGCGCAGCAGAGATTATTCAGGGCTACATGTTTTGGACACTTTATGGACTGCCCCGACATAGTGCTACAGTCACAGTTGATCCATTATTTTCTGCTGAGACAGGTTCATTCGCCAAACAAAGATGAACTGTGGTTCTGTGTTTCAGGTAGATATGTTAGATTCTCTCTGATAGAACTATGTGCTGTAACTGGTCTCCGATGCACAGGGGACAGCGACATAGAGAGTCTTGAAAACAGCCCTTCAAGGTTGAAGGAAAAGTTCTTCAGCCAACTGACATCTGTGACTCACGAAGATGTGAGAGATACATTCCTGTCAGCTTGCAAACTCCCAGAATAGGATGTAGTGGAGGTGTTGTCGGATGAAGATGTTGCAAAATTAGGAGTTCTTTACTTTATTACATCATACATGTTCCCCAGGGATTATAAAAAGGTGGTTGATCACTACCTGTTTGTGATGGTTGAAGATTTTACCCTGATGAACAAATTTCCATGGGGCAAGTTACTATATGAATCTACACTGTCTGATTTGAGAGAAGGTCTGAGCAAGAGGACCAGACATTACAGGCTAAGGGGCCTGTTGATACCAATTCAAGTGTGGATATATGAGACTGTTGCTAGTCTCGATGGAACCATTGTCAAACGGACATCCAACACACTTCCTCGGATCATGAATTGGTTGGCAGATGAGCCCCTGTCCGCTGCTAAGCTCGAAGGAGTTGAATGCTTCTCCAACCCCAATGTAATAACTTCAAATTTATGTTATAAAGTATGTAGTTAGTTGCGCATGATTCTTAACCTTTTTTTTTGTTATGTTGTCAGATTGTTATTTGTGACCTGGACCCCACTGAGCCCGAGTTGAATATGCCATACATGAATGGGTTGCAGTACAGCCAACCAGTTCAGCCACGTACTAAACATAATCCTATGCGAAAGAAGAGAATGATGGAACAGTCAACTTGTGGTGCAGGAACAAGTGGGGTTGCAGGTTCTTCCGGTGTAGTCAGTTCTACATTCGTTCTCAGGATAACTGATGGCAGCAGTGGCCACGTTGACATTGATGAAGATGATGATGACTTCGAAGATCCTCCTCCGAGGTGGCAGGATACATCAGATATTGCAAAGTCTCCAGTGACCTCTCCTCCGTCATCTCATCACTTCGATAATGCAGAGGAACCCCAACCAGATGTCCCTCCATCGGTTCACATAGACATTAATGCAGAGGTCACTGGAGAGGAACCCCATAGCTCACAGGTTAATAACTTCAAAAAAATAGTTAGAGTGATTCTTTCATAGCTCACATGTTATTACATTTAGTGCAGTCACAGCCCTTTTATGCACAGGTCACACACATGTATGCACAGGTCACAGACCTTAATGTGAGCTATGGATTATACATCCCTATAATCCATTTATCGTTCATGCATTGCAGGCTGTCAAAGAATTGAGAAATGAACTGATGGGGCAAATAGATGGTCTCAGGTCACAGTTAAAATCTGCACAAGGTGAACAACTAAGAAGGATGGATGACATTGTCCAGATGCAGTCCGGAATTAGGAGTGACATGTTGGAAATTAGGACGAACATGCAGTTCCTATCTGAGTCTGTATCTGCATTGATCTCAAGCACCATGGAAGAGATTTTAAAAAGACTATGTGACAGTTCCAATGAGGCACAGGAAGGACATACGGCTGAAGTGTCTGAGAAGCCTAGCGAAGTAAGTAATACAAAGTTATGTTGTCAGTGAGTTACCACGTTGTCACTTTAAATTTGTCTTGTTCAAATCTTCAGGCTGAACACATGGGATCGAGGTCGGACACGAAAGGTAAGGCTAAGATGGTTCCCGAAGAAGGACCGGAGATCCAACTCAGTCTTGAACCTCCTTCATTCGACTTGGGTCTTGGGTTCACACAACCTGAGACGCAAACTCTGATTCAATCGCAAACAGTTAAGCAGAAGGTTGAATCCATAATCTCTGATGTTCTGCATGACACAAAAACGACAGAGGGAGAGGTGAACTACAACTTTAGAATTTTACACAATCCTCTTTCGTCAGTCAGGTCACACACCGCACACAGGTCACAGATACATGGTATTTATATAGGCTGAGATATGTCACACTTACTTCTATATGCAGGCATCCCCGCCGTCTGAACCAAGTTCAGGACTGCCAATGAAGAGGGTTTCCAGACCGGCAAGGATACTCCAATCTCCCTTTGTGGTTGATGAAGGGAAAGTACCGAAACTGCCTGAGAATGTTGTGGTTTTTGAACACTACAACTGCCATGCCGATGAGGCTGATATTTCATCATTCCAGAGATGGTTCCAGCAGGGATACAAGCCAAGAAATAAGTAAATTCATAGTATACCCCTGATGTGTAAAAAACTTTGCTTAAAAATTCTCATCGTTTATTTTATGGTTACAGGAAGAAGTTCAACGATGTTGATGATGTAATCAGTCCCCCATTTCTGCTGGGTGGACACAAGATTGGAAATAAAACCTGGTTCCATGAATTGGTGAATTCTGAGTGCTCCCTGAGCAGCATGGTAAGAAATCCACGGGTCACAGTATTTGTACATAGGTCACAGTTCATGTCATTTTTGAATCTGTACAGTTTAGGCTTCATATTTAAATTTTTAACATGTTATGCTATTATACCACAGCACATGGACGTGTGCTTCTATTTTATCCGTCAGTTGACACGTCATGGGGAGAATGTCAAGTTGAAAGCCACCACCACAGACTCCTGGTTTCAGATGAAGCTGAAAAACATATACTCCAAGTTCAAGCAGGATCCTACCATTTTATTGTCGGAAACAATGTTGATAGACCTTGTGACAAAAGGCACTTCGCCTTTAAGTTCTCCATGGCACTGTGTGGACTTTGTATTCATGCCGATTATACTTACGAACAAGGCACGCTGGTTGCTAGCTGTTCTTGAATTCAGCACACACGCTCCATGTTTTCAATTCTGCTGGAAAGACATACCATGACTTCCTCGTTCGTATAGGTATTGAGCCTTATGTGAAAATAATTCCTTACCTGCTGAACTCTGTCGGCCTTTGGAAAAGACATATTGACTACGATGGCGAAGATCGTATGGACTTGAGGTTAATGGTTGATAGCAGTCTTCCTCAACAGTCGAACGGGTAAGCCTGTGACCCTATATGAACTTTTCTGGTTTATTTCGTTTGATCTAATTCATTTTGTGATTTGTTTTTTCCAGACATGACTGTGGCATCTTCACCATCAAGTACGCTGAGTACCTGCTACATGATGATAAGGATTCAATGCCGAGCAAATTTAATGCGGGGAGAGCACGGCTTGACATTGCCACAAGGTTGTATAAGCATCGGAGCGTAGCACAAAGAAGGCGATGATGTTCACTTTAACTGATGGCTGCCCATTTTCTTTTAAAGTTTTTAAAACAATGAACAATCTATGTAAAGTTTCTGATATGCAGTAGTTAGTTTCTGATATGTAAAGTTTCTGATATGCAGTAGTTAGTTTGACTGGGACAAATGTACAATGATTCATTTGATAGTAATGGCTCATTTTGAAATGTGATCAAGAATGTTTTTGACATACAGTCTGTTTATCTGTGTTGGTTTAATTGCAAATGATGATTATGTTCACAGGTCACATGTCTTGTTATTACACTTTGCATTATGTTCTCAAGTTCACAGGTCGCAGGTTTCACTATATATTGCACTTTGCATTATGTTCTCAAGTTCACAAGTCACAGGTCTTGTTATTACACTTTGCTTTATGTTCTCAAGTCACAGGTCACAGGTTTTACTCTATATTGCACTTTGCATTATGTTCACAAGTCACAGGTCTTGTTATTACACTTTGCTTTATGTTCTCAAGTCACAGGTCGCAGGTTTTACTCTATATTGCACTTTGCATTATGTTCACAAGTAACAGGTCTTGTTATTACACTTTGCATTATGTTCTCAAGTTCACAGGTCGCAGGTTTCACTATATACTGCACTTTGCATTATGTTCTCAAGTTCACAAGTCACAGGTCTTGTTATTACACTTTGCTTTATGTTCTCAAGTCACAGGTCACAGGTTTTACTCTATATTGCACTTTGCATTATGTTCACAAGTAACAGGTCTTGTTATTACACTTTGCATTATGTTCTCAAGTCACATGTCACAGGTTTTACTCTATATTGCACTTTGCATTATGTTCACAAGTAACAGGTCTTGTTATTACACTTTGCATTATGTTCTAAAGTCACAGGTCTCACGTTACATTAATTTTACTTTACAATGGTCACAGAGAGTACTGTTTGACTGTATGCATAATGAACTTTTCAACTTGGAAGTATGTGAACGAATATGTCTTATTTCATTTATTATTTCACGGATAGTACATCATAGGATAACGATTATCTAAATATATGATCAATATGGTGCATCTGTCTGTCAACTCACTTGCTGTAAATGTTTGTCCCTTCCTGACTTTGGCTCAATGGAACCAAGTTATTACATCTCCTACGATTGTGTCCGTGTCCCCTACAACGACCACATTTCACAGTTTGTTTCCCTTCACTGGCTGACCTTATCCTCTTTTCAGCTGGTCTACCAGAACTCCTTTTCTGAAAAGGAGCTAATACAATTTCGTGTTGCAAGTCTACAGGGATGGTCCATTCAGATGGATCTCCAACTGGTATCACGTACTCTTGATATGCCTTCATGTATGCATCTTTTGTATAGTAATAAGAACAATACTCGTAAGGATCCCTTTTAGTATGTGCAATCACAGCCAGTGCATGCGGACATGGAAATAGATCAACTTGAAACATCCTACACGTGCATGTAAGTTGGTCCATATCTACTACGAAAGACGAATGCTCATCTTTGACTGCAAATAGTGTTTGGCTAACGGGTAATACCTGCAAGGAACAGTAAAAGAATATACATAAAGTCCAATAAAGTAAATATCAGGTCACAGGAAATCATATTATGACAGAACAAGTTATCAGGTCACAGGTTTTACTGATAGAGACACAGACCATGTTATCAGGTCACATGAAATATGCAGGTCACAGAACACGTATCATGTCATAGTTACCTTAAGTTTCTTTAAATCTGTGCTCATCTTCCTCATTAGTTTCTCATAGTTGGCTGTCAACATTGTGAATGTGCCATGTGCATCCTCGCTATGCTTACATACCCATGTCTGTATAGCATGTCTCAAAGATTCTAACAATGACACAATAGGGTAATTTTTTGCTGCTTTCGTGACTGCATTAACCGATTCTACTATATTTGAGGTCATTGTAGAATATCGATTTGCTGGCATGTGGAACCGTGACCACTTTTCAAATCCAACTGCTTCCTAAAAACATCGACCATGTTCATGATATTTTCAGAAACTAAAAGAGGGATTATTTTAAAACAAGATGGAATTTATGTAGGCTGAGTAGTAACATACCAGGTAACTCCTAATGTTTCCATTCATCATGTCAAGTTGGTGCATGTGATACTCGAACTCTGTTAATGTATATGATCGAACAGCTGAATTGAACGCCTGAGTTATGTTGTGACCTGATTTACCATACTATGACTTCAGATTTTGGAGCAAATGATACGAACAAATTCCATGACAGTACACATGTTCTATAGCATTCTTGATACTAACATGGCGGTCTGATACAAACCACAATCCATCTCTGTCACTATAAGCCTTCTTTAACTTCTCGAAAAACCATGTCCATGCTCTATCGTTCTCACTATCTCCAATCCCCAAAGCAAGAATAAAAATGCTATTATTAGCATCCTGTGTACAAGCTGTGAAGAGAGTACCACCGTACTGTCCATTCAAGTAGGCAAGAATAAAAATGCTATTATTAGCATCCTGTGTACAAGCTGTGAAGAGAGTACCACCGTACTGTCCATTCAAGTAGGTTCCATCCACCACAACCACAGGTCTGCAATGCTTCCATCCTTGAATTGACGCATTGAGGGCCATGAAGCAATATTTGAACCTACCGTGACCATCAATCTTCAAACCTGTGACTGTTCCAGGATTTCTCTGTTCAAGCATGTGGAGGCAGGTAGGTAACTTACCATATGACTCAGTCGGATCACCCCTAATGATTTTTAAAGTTTGCTCACGACATCTCCAAGCCTTTGAATAATTCATCGACACACCATACATATGAAAGATATCACTACATATATCCTTTGGAGTGTATATTGTATTTGACGATGTGTACTTGTATTTTATACTTGATGAAATAACTGTTCTGGATAGTTGCCTGTGACTCCCCAAAATTATGTTCGATCCACACATGTGACCCTTTTCGATTTTCCTAATCTTAAAAAGACCTGACTTACCCCACTTTGAAGATCTGCACATCCAAGTGCACACATCATGCAAGCACTTTACTACATACTCCTTCTTGTCCGATCGAACAACCTTAAACTCAAACATATTCTGAATCGCGTACAAAGAAAGACTCAATTTAAGAACATCCTTATCACGGAATACAATGCCTTCCTCAACTTCTCTGTAATCAGCCATTGTTATGATTGTGACTTCCTCTTCACTAATGTGACCTGTTGGTTCCACAGTTGCACTGCATATGTCCGAAACCACCCTCTGTAGAGAAAACTCTTGGGTTGTTTGTACGCAGACTGGAATTGTAATAGACTGTTGCTCGATCAAGGTTACATCAATGCTTAATGGATATCTAGAAGGGTCACAATATATAACCTTTAGGGTAATGTACGATAGTACATTACTGTCACTTCTTATTCTTACCGGCGGCAAATCTTTATTCAGAACATACTGTATTGTAACCGCGACCTTTGTATGATCCAAATTGAACTCTTTCATTACAGTATCTACAAGCATCTCATAGGTGCAATTACGAGCCAACAAAACCACAGATACCTGGGTTCCATTCAGCAAACATACGTGGACATCCATAACATCTGCAAAATTAAAAATTATCCTGTCAGTACTGATATCGATTCACCGACCTGTGATTCGGGTCACAGGTCGGTGAATATGCAGGTCACAGAAGTTAGTTGTAGGAGGTCAGAAATCCATCCATTCATGCAGGTCACACATGCACTTATAGTCACAGGTAAAAGAGCACGGAGGTCACAGAAAGTAAATGTATGGAGTCAGTAATAATTTGAAATATATGCAGGTCACATATGTGTATGGGATCACATGTAATTGATCAGGTCACAGGTCACAGGTCACAGGATATTAAGGTAGGAATCCAGTAAAAATTGGAAATCCATGCAGGTCACACATGCACCTCTAGGCACAAATAAGAGAATACGGAGTGCACAGAAATTAGTGCTATGTATGGAGTCAGTTCTACAATCGAAATCATGCAGGTCACAGGATCGGGTCACAGGCAGAAAATCTGTAATAAATTCAATTCACGCAGGTGACACATGCATTATGGTCACAGACAAAAAAGCAGGGAGGTCACAGAAGGAAAATGTATGGAGTCAGTAATTCATTTGAATTCATGCAGGTCACATATGTGTGGGGTATCGCATTTAATTGATCATGCAGGTCACATGATATAAACGTAAAAATCCAGTAATATTTTGAAATTCATGCAGTTCACATCTCTGATATGAGAGTTCGAAGGACACAGGACATAACTGGTCTGAATTCATGCATGCCAAATATGCAGGACACAGTATCAATTGGAGTCACATATTTAACCTGACATACCTATTGGACAATGTGTATCGTCGGAGCCGGCAATGGAAAAGTTTGTTTCCAATCTCGGAGCCACGGTTTGGCGATCTCAATTTGAACTTCAAGACGGACGAAACTCGACCGTCTAATCTCCACCTTATCGATTTGCGTTCGGCGACGACGGAAAGTGATTTGTGACCTGAAATTGCTCTTCTCTCCCGCCGGTTTTTTTTCCACAATCAAAATCGTCTGGGGATGAAGCAGAATCTGTTAATTAAGGAGGTGATTTGTTATTTTAGGAAATCTTAACTGGACGCTGAAATTAAGGAACGGAATTAACTAGATTAATTGTTAATTTTAATTAATTAAATCGGGAAAATACCTGACTTTTGCAAATTTAAACCATGCCGTCTGATTTTTGATTTCGTTAAACATAATGCCTGACACGTGCATTTTTCCCAATTAGCAAAGGCTGTGTGTTTTGTTATTTTTGGGAGATAATTACACTAAACCCTACATTTAAATATTCAATTTCATAAGCCAGGTCTTAATTATTGTTTTTACAATAATCAGATCTTAGTTATTTTTAATGTAAATATAAATATACCCACCCCACATCATACATACATGATACAACTGAGTCCGGGATTGACAAACATTATTTGGAGCTCAGTTACAAAGTAGAAAAAAATTTAAATTTACGTGCAAAATATTTTATTACGTGAATATATATACATACCACACATTATTCAATAAAATAATATGTTCTATCACATCAATAACTTTTCTTTACTTTTTACCCACACATTTATCATCATATCACTATTTAAAATATATTCTTTCCCCAGTAATATTCCACAAACACACCTAAAAATATAAGTTCCTCGATATGCATCAAAATTTACAACACAAGCCATGGGTTCTTCGTCGACGGTGTACAGAAGCCTTTTCAGCAATTTAATTTGGCTACTTTAATATGTCTGATAATCTAAGCTAATTGAGTCCATTGTTAAATTGTCTGTTTTTCCTTTCTCTCATTTCTCTTTAGGTTGGAGTAGAAGACGAAGAAGGGGGTTAACATATTGGATTTTTGTTGTTCATTCTGTTAATTGTTTGTCCTATTGCTTTTAACCATTTTTATGAATTATTATTATTATTATTTTTGCTACGTTTCAATGAAGTTCTTTTTTTAGAATTTTTATGACTAGATTATACATGGTGTTAGCGGTGATGATAAGCTTTAATCAGAGTCCATTATAAGCTTCGTGTAAAATTAGGGATGCTTCATACCTTTACTCATTTTCTTTACCAATTTATTTTAAACCACTGAATCTAGGGTTTTCCATTTATTAGAACTTATAGATGATTTTTACATTCGATTTTCAAATTCCTCTCTTTATGTTGTTCCCAATGATGTGGTGGTGGTGGAGGTTGTGCTTCATCTAGGGCGGTAAAAGGGTCGAATTGCTCGTCGACCCGTCGAAACTCAGCTCATGGACGAATTGGGCTTGTTTTTGGCTTTTGAGGGTTCGTTCGACGAGCCAAGTCTCGCGAACGACTCCTGGGCTCATGAAAAAATGTGAACCTCAGCTCGGCTCATGAGTTTACGAGCTTGGCCTTAGCTCATGCTTGAATGAGCTTGAACTCAACTTGTCAAATAGCTTGTGGGTAGATGGACCGAGACAGCTCCATTTGGCCCATTGTCACCACTAGCTACATCTAGTTGTGGATTTTGAGATGGAGGAGGTAGCTTGGTGGTGTGACAGCAGTATTTTAGGTATAGAT
>CM032626.1:11893466-12143806 GCA_019097785.1 Fraxinus excelsior
TAGCCATATTATCAAAATGCCTATTCTTATTTTGGGTAAATTTCTCCATATTATGAGTACTTCGTAAATTTACCTATTCAACGACATCCTGCGTGAGTTCTCCCAGCAATGCACGCATCGTGCGAGGGCTCAATTCTGTCATCGGTTCGTAGCGGCTGTGACTGATTGGATCTTGTCCATCTGTCTGTGGAGAGCGTTGTTGCTCCTCGTATCGCTCAACCACAGACTGGACTACTCCCTGACTTGCTGGTTCTTTATCGGAATTTTTATGAGGCATGATATCTTTCTCTTTTTTGTATCTTCACTTACCAAACACCAACTGTCCCACCGGGCGTGCCAAATTGTTTTCGCGCGTTTTGCAACTCGCCAACAATTACGAGAGAGAGGGGTCAGACGATTGTGTAAGGAACAGACCTCTTGAGACAAAGTCCCAAAAAGGGGTGCGTATGCCAGTGAAGGATTACAATTAGGAAGTAGACAAAACACCTCCAAAGGGCGCAAGCACACGAGTACTGAAAAAGAATTAAATTTAAACTAAGAAATGAAAATTACATGATCTCTTGTAGAGAGTTTTTGATTCGGTCTCTTTTCTTCTATGACATTACTCCTTTTATACTTCTTGAGCACCCCTTGGTTATCGAAACTGCTCAAATTTACTTCGTGTTCTTCGTAACCTCCCACTCTTTTAGTGAAGAATCGCTTATTTGGGGGGTAGTTGCTTGGTAACCGCTGCCACTACCTTTGGTGCTTTCTTGGGTCGTGGGATCGTGCCGGGTTTACTTGCCAACCGCTTCCAAACTATATCCTTTAGACTTGCTTGACTTTGGGCGACTTGGGGTTCTGGGCGACAATGAGACTTGGGGTTCTGGGCGACAATGAGGCTGTCGTCCTGAGCGATTGTGCCATACTATCTTTGTCCGGCCTCTGGGCGTCCTACAACTTCAGGGCGATGGTTATTCCATTGTTCTTGGGCTTTCGGTATTCATGTCTTTCTACAGGCCTCCAACTTGGGCTTTTCTTCTTGGGCCTTTTAATTTGCTTCTGTTGGGTCTTCATCTTGGATTTATCAATTGGACTTCCTATTCCACTTTGGGCTGCATTTTAGTGTGTCAACAAGAACACTTTTTCTTTTCTCTCCTATGTAATGCCAAACAAAAATTCTGTCTTTGTGAATCAGTGCAAGTTTTTGCTCATGCATAGATGTATTGTCCAGATCGGTGAGTTTGTGAGGGAAAATAGTGTTGTAAGTATTGTTATGGCCATGAATTGCATCAATTCCTATAATAATGGAAATTTCAAGAACAATTTTTTCTTCAAAGGGTCATTGTACTCCTGAGATTCTTGATTCTGGCATGCAATGGCTATTTTGGGTCTTTGTGTTTTAGGTGCCCTTCAGCTTCTATAGCAGTTGCCGACGAGTACAAAAAAAAAAAAAACTAAAATCATGAACATTGATAAACTCAACGTTTTAACTAATTTCACCAAAGTAATTAGTTTGGACCTGCAAATGATAATATATAAGCATACATGATACATATTGTAAAGCAATATATATATATATATATAGAAAGAGATACACAGGGGACAGTGGACACAGAGAGAGATTCCATTTAGTAAGGAAATCTATATACTGATGTGCACAGGTCCTGTTGTTAACCTAAGATGGTGAAGTGAATTCAATTCAAAATTCTTAAAACTTCTATGAACCTTCATCGTTGCAATATATAATATGATGCTTACTCGGGGTTGGAAAAAAATAAAAAATAAAAATCGTAAAACCCCAATGTTTATTTTATTTCGACAGTTTTTAAATTATGTACTTGAGGGTTGATTTCATTAGTCAAGTAAAGCAGGCTATAAACTTTCAAGATTTATAAGTAATTACGCTCCACTATGTGATTATTGAAGTTGAGACTAATATAAAAAATGCATTAATCAGTATATATAATTAAATGTTTTATGTGTTTTAAAATAGTTTGTCCTTTACAAAATTCTTTCTAAGATTATAATCGTGGGAGCACGATACGCGACTAGTTCTATTATAATTTATAAATAATTGGATTTGAGACCAAGGGAGGGATGCCGACTTCATATTTTAATTTCAATTCCATTATTGTTCAACTAACCAAGCACGCACGGCCCCACCATACCACCCATTTCAAGGACAGCCGACGGATTTCCTTTAAAAACCATTCCATTATTGGGTAAAATGACATGTGGAGTATTATTGGCGTACTTTCATGATTGTTGGTATCGTAATTTTGGATTTGACTAATGGAAGGATCGATCTTACAGATCGAATTGAGAATTGTAAGATTTGATTAAGTATTAATTATTTAACATACTAAAATATAGGTAAATGTAAAATATTCTTATTAAAAATTAACAACTATTAATAACTAAATTAAATTACAAAACCAAGGTTGCAAGGTCTACAATTGATTTTTTAAAATACAAATAAAATTATGATGTCATAAAAACTTCATTTAAATGTTGAACCAAAACCTCAAACTAAAGTATAATTTCATTTCAATTTAAACTGATCGCCAATTTTAACTGCAATTAATATTTATATGACAGCTTATGGATATCAATCACCATGAGAGTATCTGCAAAAATTAAATGCAACAATAGAATCACAATATTATGAGCCTAGAAAATTAAGTCTACTTCTATGATTATGGGTGGGTAGAACAAATGGCTCTTATACTCAATTCTTTAGGAAAGTTCCAATCCATTTCGCCGATGCTAGGGTCAAGTCCTTGTCTGAAGTATCGAATCAAGATGTCTCTTGGTAGTCAATAACTTTGAGTTGAACAAAGAAGAAGAAGGGAACTATGTGAAACTTTTCAAGTTCTTGATTTGGAGGAAGTATATTAAAAATTGAAACAAATTGATTCTAGCCATTCTTGTCCTTCACCACGTAGTTTGTCCCTTGTGGTCAATACTCCATACTATCAGGCAACAAAGCTTACACTTATTCACTAATTACGACGATTCACCGAATATTTGAATGTTCACATCGAGATATATCAAGGCTAGACCAAAATGTCTTCACCTCTCCTCTAAATACCTTTTGTTTGATCTACAATTTCACTGCAGATTGGAAGACGATCAGAGTCTGAGCCTAATTGAATTTTGACAATACCCTCTAAATTTTTTAGAAAGGTTTTATCAAACAAAGATCCAATCTCCATAGCTCACCTTCGATTGGGACCAATCTACAATAGCCCTGTGCTTGAAGGGAGGAAAATGCTCACTTTTTGTCCCTTGTTTGCTTTGCTCCGCAACTCACAAATTTGACGTGAAGAGAAGCAAGGGACAATTAGGGCTCGTCCCACCCCGTTTTCATCTCTAAAAATGGACTACAATAGTTTTATACATACGAGGCTCTAGCTACATTTGAGCAAGCAATATGTTTACGTCCATCCTAACTAGCAATATATAATTTTAGGAAAATGATATATGTACATTAGGGGGTACATCAAGGTGTCCATGCACCCCCTATTGGATGGAGTGCCAGTGGGACCGGCTCTCCATCCAATATGGGGGTGCAAGGTGTCCATTATGGACACCTTGATGTACCCCCTAATGTACCACAAGAACAACCCATAATTTTATCTATATTTTAACAAGATATACTCCGTTTATTTTATAGATACAATTTTTTAAATAAAAAGTTTAGAAGAATAGAATGCACCTAGAAATATAAATGTCGCTACTTTCACTTACAAGAGACACGGAATGGATGGAATTTTGATAAATGTAGCCAATATTGAAGGAGTAAATCGATTTTAAACCCAAACTTGAAGGGATATTACATGATCTCGAAAATACAGTCATTAGAGAGAGGAACAGTTGGCTAGTGCTGATGGCTACACTTCAACACTGGCTTCCCTCCATAACCGGAAAGCATAATCGACTGGCTTCACGGTTCAAACTCCGGCCGATTCGATGCGCAACAGCGCCCGAATGCCAGGCGCTTTTTAACCGCGTTGCTCCTGTTTATGATAATGTTCACACCTCCACCTCTTTCTGTGTTCTGTATATACCATTTTCATCTAGCTCGATTTTCTGATTTTCATCATTTTTCTGTTCATTTATGCAAAAGGGATATATGTTTATTAATATTATTATTGTGTTTCTTGTTTCTTATTTGTAGTTGACTGATTAATTTAGCTTGAGAAATCATAGAATATGGAAAAAAAAAAATGGCGGTTTCTTGAAGTGGGTATCAAACTCTGTTCTTTACTCCGTACTCGTTTATTGTTTGTTATAATTTAGTCGCATCTTACTAAATTAACCATCCAAATTCGAATGAGGTGGGTTCAGATTGGATGATCTGTTCTTTGTAATTGATGTGATGAATAACTGACACAAATATAAGAGTTGCTTGTAGAAAATTAACCTTTTTTAAGTTAACAATGTATGTTAGACAAAAAGTGAATTTACGTATAAGTAAATAAGTAATTTTAATATGGACAGACTTTTTATTAATCAAAGTTGAAAAATAAGTTATTTATTTTGACAATGGTGTAAAATTTTACTTTTATAAGAGTTAAATAAATTAGTATGTTTAGAATAAATAACAATTTTTTAATAATCAAAGTTGAAAATAAGAAAAAAAAATTCCACAAACATGTTCATAGACCCAAAGTTAAGTAACTTTATTTCTTTTAAAGATTAGCAAAAAATGTTTTTTATTATTATTTCATAAGGTGAAACACCAAAAGCAGTATATGAAACAATATAGCATAATATACATTAATCCTGTCCTACTCCTGTACGATGTACCACACATATCATATTCATTTCTTTTGTCGATTAATATTGAATTTTATGTTGAGTTTTTATTAGAGATTGGCTGGATTTAAGAAAAAAGATTTGACTCTTTAGTTTTGTTAACAGGGCAAAAGAAGGAGATAGCGTGTTGGATTTATGTCGTGGAAGTACGGATTTGGCTTTTCTCTTGTCTGAGAAAGTTGGACCCAACGGCCAGGTTTCTATTTTTTTTTTTAGTTATTTTTGGTCCTTACGGTGACATTTCCACAGGTGACAGCTCTTGATTTCTCTAACGAGCTATTACAGATTGCTGCATATCGCCAGCGAAGGCGATCGAAGCTCTGTTGCAAGAATATTAAGCCCCAGTTTGGTCCATCAAACAATCAATATTAACGACATATTTCATGCCCACAACTTTTCAACCACATATTTCAAAAACTTTTATCACAATCTACTAAAAATCTAATTTTAATCCCCACCAAACACCCTGAGTGAGTTGCTATTTTTGAGTTGTCAGTTTATTTCGCAACTGGCTAACATGCTTCATGCACGAGTACATGACTGAATTTCCATTGAAAAAATATCCCATTAGGCAGTCAGCATGTACTATTAGCATGATCTGATATTTATTTTAGGTGGGTTGAAGGAAATGCAGTTGAATTACCATTCTTTGACTCCCATTTTGACGCTATCACAATTGGCTATTGGTTAACAAATGTGGTAGATAGGTGTAAAGCAGTGGAGGAGATGTGCCGAGTTCTAAAGAAAGGTTCAAAAGTATCTGTTCTCGACTTTAACAAAAGCACTCATCCGTTAAATCACTTTAATTCAGGTATTGTTCGTTATAAGTAATTCCCTCGTTCGACTTTCCATTTCATGCTGCTATATGTACTCCATGAGTGCACACATAATTGACTCTTAACTCAAACTCGCAGTTTGATTTTTATTTACTGATACAAAATTTCTGTGATGTATCATTTAACTCGTGTTTTCCAGGACTTGATGGTTAATTATGTAATAGTTCCTGTTGCTAGTGGGTATGGCCTGGGAAGTGAGTACGGATACTTGAAGAACTCGATCAAGGAATATCTGACAGGGTTGTTCTCTCTTCTTTAGATCTATACATCCGAATCTTAATGGAAATAAGTCGAACATAATTTTGAATTTTTATAATATGTTTCTTGCATCAACCGGTTATAGAAATGAAAAGAAGTTTTAGGAAAGGGCATAAGCTACCTTCGAGGGGATAAACTTCATTTGGATGATATTTGCATCATATTTTCTTATAAATAACTGCATATGTAATAAGTAATTACAAAAAGAGAAATATACTATCTTGTTCTTAAAAAAGAGAATTATACTATCACGTTCTTATAACATGTTTTAATGAAGGAGACGAGTTGGAGAAGCTTGCTTTAGAAGTCGGCTTTTCTTCTGCCCAACATTTTGAGGTCGGTGGAGGAATCATGGGAAATTTATTAGCCACGCACCAAGACAGTTGTTTCTCCAATCTGCTTCCCTTTAAGGCACGTTGATTTTCATACTGTAGCTTTGTGCAATTTCAAAAGGTAACCAGAAGCATTTCTTTTATATAGTCTTGGATTCATAATGTAATTTCTTCAGATGATTCAATGATAAATTACAATTATCCTGTACGAGATTCAAGGTGTTGATGTTGAATACATTATGTTTGGAACAAAGATTAGAAGGAGCTTATTGCGATTTTTGTTTTAAATTTCCCTGGGGTCCTCTTCTCAATGTTTCTTAGTCTCTCCATGTGGATGTGAGTAGTGGTTATTATGCTAATAAAAAGTAAAAATCCGAAAAAATAAAAAAATAAAAAAAATTTAAACTAAGCCTTTGTTTGTCTCCCTTTAAAACAAAACTCTTTAATTCTCATACTTGTTTTCAACCACACATTTAGCCCCTGTCTGAGCCACACTATAATTTTCATTATCATTCTTCTACTCATTTTCAACAACATATTCTTCAATAAAATAATATTTTCCATCACATCAATAACTTTTCCTTCTTTTTCAACCACATTCACCATTACATCACCAAAAACATGCATTCTTTCCATTCTAATGTGCATCAAATAGAGGCTTACACAATAAAATATTTTGCACATAAATCCAAAACTTTTCCATACTTTTTAACCCAACATTTTCCAAAAAAAAATACTATTTAAAACATCATTTTTTCAAAATAATCTCATGGATGTCACATAACACATAATATTCACATGAAATCTGCAGTTTGCCTATGCAAATTTCAAGAAAATTTAGTTTAACTTTATATGTGACCTTTTAATTATACCGACCTCAGAACTAAATGCCTAAAGTTTTGCAGGATGCAAGGCTTTGCTGAAGATACTGAATATAATAGAAATGGTACAACTACACAAGTTAAAAATAAATTGTATTTGAAGCATGTATCTTGGCATTTTTGTTATACGAATCATGCATTGCTAGTTGCTAGAGTTTTGTATTCTTCTTTTACATATTGATGTTAACACAAGAGATTGGGGTTCGATTCCTGAAAAAGTATTATTATTGCACATCTGAATTTATTAGGAACAAGGCTTAGTTTATTGATGTGGTCGTAGATAAATGTTAACTGTGCTGCAATTGGGAACAATGTAAAATTGAATTATTGCTACTTAGAGACTAGTGCTGGAAGAAAATGCCGAATAAGATAATGGCTTGTATTAACACAATAGTATATTATTAAAAGTTCCAACAAAATTTCAACTACTCCCTTTTCTTAACAGCATCTGTAGTGTTTTGGACATGGATGGTTGTAGGATGGGATCTCTTTGAGTGCCTAGGAGTCTGATATGAACAATTCTTAGAGTCTCATTCTTAAACAGTATGCAGCATTAAGTTTGGATCAAACAGCTCGCCTACTGTTCTTTGTTGGAAATGCTTATCTGCCCGTTCTGTACGAAATGATGCAATTGTTAAGACAATATGAAAAGGTTATGTGTATAGGTAATAGAATTACATAGGACAGCATAGACTTTAGAACTTACAATAGCTACTAAGCTGTCCTAGTACTCGTAGGCTTTGCTCCTATTGTTCTGTCTACCTGTGACAATTTCAAGCAGAAGCACACCAATGCTATGCACATATTCTTTTTCTTTAACAGGCCACGGGCTAAGTCTTCTGAGGCATATATCCTCTGCATATTTGTAATTCGGCAATTTAAGCATGGAGTCTGGAGTCCAAGAGGACATTACTTGCTTTAGTGTCTCATTGAATGATTCTGGTTTTTGTGGCGCTATACCAATCCTTCTGCTGTCCCTATGGTTATCTCATATCTCTTCTCCCAATCTAGTGCTTATCCTTTTCTTGTTTCTGTCAAATTCAACATAGTAGCATCTCAAATTAATCACTTGTACCAAATACAACTTGTAGTAATTATCACGACATTGAGAACCTACTTTCTATTTCATGCTCGATGTAATTTAAGAGTATTAGTAAATCTTTTAGTATAGAAAGCTGCAAATGTGATGCAAAGGTAACATATTGTGGCACAGTTACGGAGAATTCTCAAATAAACTGCAGAGTAATTTCTCAATGCTTATGCTTGAAAATTGATTACTGCCTTTTACAGTAGTCATGTCATGCTTATATAGGCAAAATGCGTTCTACCTTTTCACTTTTTCTGTATCATATGGTGCTTCCAGTTGTAAACTCCAATAAATGCTCTAATAAGCAAAACACCTATGGAACTAATAGCGGCAACTATAATAACTGTTGTTGTCCCTGAAGAAGTCAGTTGAAAATTTGCTGTGCCACACTGTGCTAATCCAAATCTAGCATCAGGTCTTGAGCCTATTGCTGCTATGCCAAAGGCCGAAATTCACACTTGTACACTCACGTTTTCTCTATTGGGAACGGAATTTGTGATGGGAATGGTGGGGTTGCCCGGAGTTTTTTTCCCACACATTAACTCAACCGTCTCCAATAATGCATATGATAGTAGCAGATTAACCAGAATCATAATGATAACAGATGAATTAGTTTTGACATAAATCAAGATAGTGACAGAACGCTAAAAGGAAATCCAAACATGATGTGATTTGTAAGTGAATCAGAAAAGTTGAGAAATCTAACCTTAACAAGGGAAGTCAATGTTCTATTTGCTCGACTTAGTCATCTGGTCTGTGGAGACATAACATGTTTCTTGTTTAAGTAAAAAATACTGTGAATCGATTTTCTTGGCTTCCGTTTCCTATAGTCTAAGATGAATTTTCTTTCAATAAATAATGTGGAATCTTTGACGGAAAATGGAATAAGGGACTGATGGTGCAACAAAATTGAAAACACTTTTGGTATGTTGAGGACTCAAGTGCTCCCCGCATTAAAGGGTGTGTCTAATATATTATAGGAGTCGATTTATTTGTTTCCTTTATGATAGTGTTAGAATTTGGATTTGACTCGAATTGTTGAAGTAATTGAAGAATTCTAATTGAAGTGCATGTCAAGAGGAATTCATTTTGAAATGCTATTGGAGTCTTATTTAAGTTGGAATTCTATTTGGAAGCCCTGTTGGGAGTTGGAATTTGTATTGGATTCGAAGATGTTGAAATTATGGACCGGGAAGAACAGTCGCCACATTTTCCCTAGCCTACTGCTAATTGGCCGCTCGAGCAACACCTGCAGGTTTTCTCCCGAGACTTGATCGCTTGCCTATCTCTTGAGCAACGGACTTGTCGCTAGCTTATCGCTCAAGCAACATGGTTATCCGGCTAAACCCTTTTTCGCGTTTTAACACGTTTTTGGCATTCTACTTCAACTACAACTCATCTATTAAGGTTTGGAAGTCGCCCTACATAGTTGCCAATAAATATTAGACTCTTCTATATAATTTTATAGTGTGAGAAAAGTGATTGCTATTTTTTAGGATCATTGTAATATTTACCCATCTTCATTATTTGTGGTACAATAAAATCTCCTAATTCCTCTATCATATTTTCTTGTTTTCTTTTATTTTTTTGTCTGTGATAAAATACTTCATTGTTTTACCATATAACTTCAAAATTTCAATTCAGTGGTTGATTTCACATCAAGTGGTATCGAGTGATACGTGATCTTTGAATTCCCAACAACTGATATCAGTGATTCTGGATATAATTAACACAACAAATAGACATAGCTAGTTGAATCTCAATAGAAGAGTTGATCACTAAATTCCTGATTCAGAGCTTAACCAGGATTCCTAAGGTTCCCACTCAAAATTTCAGGGACTGGACACTTATATGTCACGTTAGTTATAATTTTCCTTACCTACAATTTCTTAAAGCAATTTTGACTTTAAATGAACATTTTACATGGAATTTACAGTTAAGCCACGATGAATGCATTTGAATTAGTATTTTGATACTATGCACCCCGTATATAACCTTGAATAAGGTTGATCACCTACAGTAGTTTAGCAATCTGTGAGTTGAATATATAGCAGTTGAAGACTAACTCTAATTATGAAAAGAAAAATTGTTACTTTCAGATAGTAGTAACTGAATCGCTAGTATTTAGTATTTACACAGATAGTAGGCTTACTACCCAAAACTTTTCAGTAGTCTACATTTGCTTGGAATAATATTGATGTTGATTTCATCTGGGATAGAAAGTACTATGGGTAACGGTAGAGATTGATGCACGATCGCTGTAATCGAGTGGTAAATATTGGTCTTCACATGTGTCATTAAGTTCCTGGGTCAGACCTACGTAAGGGGGATTAGTTGGTGCAGGAAGGTGCTCTTCTTTCTTCACCAGCATCTGTAGTGCTTTAGACATGGATGGTCGTAGGGACGGGAGCTCTTGGGTGCACAGAAGTCCAACATGAACAACCCTTAGAATCTCCTTGTTAACATCGACATTATGATAGTTATGCAGCATTAAGTTTGGATCGAACAGTTCGTCTACTGCTCCTTGCTGAAAATGCTTCCATGCCTGTTTTCATCCAAAATAGTGTATCAGCTGAGGTAAATTGAAAAGTTATAGTAAGATGTAAAAATATTGATGAAAGTGCTCCTAGATAACAGACAACACGATACGAAATGGGCAGATCTGTTCTGCAGCAGTTCAAACATGCTCAGAACACTTGGAAGTGTAAAAGATGCAGTTATGGTTTTGCTATAAGGAGTTTCTGGAAGTTGAAACCCAAAGACGAGTCACTACAACAATATTAGATACTACCCAGGGATGACACCCCTAATCGTTAACGATTTTCAGCATCTTGTGCATCAATTAGAGACATCGTAGAAAAATACTACGCCTACAAGGACACATATAATGCTTGATCAGCTTTTAGAGGAAGCTGATACTTGAGGCTAATATGGCTTTCGAAAGGAAGATGAATCCAATAGAGGTGGTGAGCTAAGTAGTACATAAGATGAAGTAAAAGATTTCAGAACATACTATACTTAACAAGCTGTCTGAGTACTCTAATGCTTTGCTCCTGTTATTCTGCCTGCCAGTGACAATTTCAAGCAGAAGTACACCAAAGCCATACACATCTGCTTTCTCCGTTAATTGGCCATGGGCTACATACTCTGGAGCCATATATCCTCTGCATATTTGTAAATTCAAGATCAATTATTATATCAATTTTCCAAGAAGATTCTATATCAGCTTTTATTTTGAAATCATTAATCATAGACTTGCTAAGCTTTCAATTTTGGTCACTGGAGTATGGATAAAATGACAAATCTCACAATGTTCCTGCAATGACGGTGCTAATATGACTTTTATCGTCTTGAAAAGACCTAGCCAACCCAAAATCGGCAATTTGAGCATGGAATCTCGAGTCTAAGAGGATATTACTTGCTTTGATGTCTCTGTGAACGATTTTGGTTTTCGTGTTTTCGTGGAGGAAAACCAACCCTTCTGCTGTCCCTATAATTATCTCATATCTCTTCATCCAGTTTAGTTCTTTACCTTTCCTTGAATCTGTCAAATTAAAAATAACAACAGCGTATCAATTTTCTCACTACCTAACACAGATAGAAAAAGTAATGCTAATCATTGTAGAAATTCTAGTCATGGTTAACTAGAATTTGAAATGTACTACCTACCAAATATAAAGCAATCAAGACTCTTGTTTGGTAAATATTCATATACAAGAAGACTTTCAGGTCCAGAGCAACTGCATCCCAACAACCTGACCAGATTTTTGTGCTCGATGGTACTAATAATGTTGACTTCATTGTAGAAATTTGCTGCTCTTTGTTTGTTGTGAAAGAAAAGCCTCTTGACAGCAATCTCTCTTCCATCTTGCAAAACTCCCTGCAACGACAAGAAAATTTAGCTTAGACATCACTCTATAATAGCGAGTTTGATTTCCTGTAATTGTGTAGATTATAAGTGTCTGCGGACTAACGACCTTGCACTGTGGCAATCCCGCCCAGGCTTTAATGGTGTCTTAATTAAAAAACCGACCTTATACACTGTGGCAAATCCACCTTGCCCAAGCTTGTTGGCTTCATTAAAATAATCAGTTGCCTTTTCAAGTGTGGAATATTTGAAGTTCAAGCTGCTGTCATGAAGGGTCTTCACTAGTTTCTTAGCATCATCCCAACCTGGGAAAGTAGAGAAACTTTAGGAAAAAGATGAAAAAAGGTGCAGCATTTCTGACTATTCTCATATACAGTAATTTCACATATGATTCAACAACTGAACGTCTCATACAAATATAGGCAAAATGCATTGTACCTTTTCTCTTCTTCTGTATTGTTCTGCGTTTCAAAATATAAACTCCAAGGATTGCTCCAATAATCAAAACAACGGTCAAACTAACAGCTGCCACTATTATAACTTCTGTTTTCCCTGCAGAAGTCAGTTGAAAATGCATGATCTAGCTAGATTGAAATGAAGTTTTAGCTTCTTAAGAAACACCAGTAAGAATTTCTAAAATTTAAAGAGAGTAAGTGTAGGTTAAGTGCCAACAAAACTCTCTCATCCGTTGGAAAAATGGGAATGGTCTTTTGTTTATAAGAAATGAGGCTACTCCTTCTAATAGGTTATTTCCCAATATCATGCTAAGAATAGCTTAGATTTTCAAAAGAAGATGCCATTCGTTTGATGAGAAATAAAAAGGAATATCGAAAATTGGAGTGTCAAGTCTCAATAGAAACAATCACGGTGAAAGGGATCGGAAGGAAGAAAGTTCAACCTTGAAACTGTAAGTGCTGGCAGAATGAGAAGAGATGAAAATTACTGTAGAAATGCTAGGGAGAAGAACATAAAGCTGTTTTTACCTGTTGAACTTCTGTTTCCCGGTATAGGATTAAGAAAGTTGGTGTCTGAGTACCTCATAAAGCACCCTGTGTACAGTGCCCGACCCTCGGACCATGGCAAACATCCCAATATAGATGCAGATGCATTTTCAATACAAGCTCTGCAAGAACTATCACTTAGTGTTCTCCAGCAGTTAGCAAGAACATAAGCGGACTCATTTAATGTCCCAGACACGGGCACTTGAGCCCGTCCATAGCCACTGTTGTTTAGTGCTTCTGAAACTGCCCGTGATACAGCCTGTCTAGCTGATGCCTGAAATGCCGAATTCTTTCTGGTACTATTATTACAGACAGCAATGTCGTTTGGTCCAGTATACTCTTGAAAGAAACTGTAAATCTCAGTTCGCAAAAAGCAGCCATCAAGGAAAACCTTTGCACTGTTGAAAGGGTAGCACCGAGGCATAACAGTGCGCGCTTGAGCGAAGCATAACACGCATTCAGTTGAAGAAAGATCGCCATAGCACTGTACAAGTCCATGATCCGTGTCAACTCCTGAGCCTGATTCTGCTATACCAAAACTTGAAGTTGGCAATTGAGCACTTAGATTTTCCATTGTTGACACAAAATTTTGGATAAAATTGGTGTTGTTTTTCGCAATTTGGCTCCCGCACATAATCTTAGACACCTGAGCTCTTGGATCCCCCAATGATGCATTTGGTAGTAGCAGCAGATTAACCAGAGTAATGATGATAGCAGAAGAACCAGCAGTTGATTTCTTCATTTTCCAATTTGTTTTGTGTTTCAATGTATGTTATAGGGAAAACTGTATATTCTTTTAATATCCCCTACCTTTTCACCCCCACGGTTCATGAACCAAATATTCTATTCTAAAGAAATAAAAGCTAGGTAGATAAACATTGTAGACCATTACAGTGAAAATTAAGAATTTCATACTAAAATGTATAGCTGGAGATCGATATTATTGGGTGATGATATTCATTTTTAGATGAAAAGAAAGGTTGATCAATTTTCTAGTCTTCCACTAGCTAAAGTTGTTAGTGGGCACATTTGTTTATACAAAATTTTCTTTCAAAGGTAATGTGAACTGTTTGACTGAAAATGATTTCTATGACTCTTGGTCACATAAGAGGTGATAGGTGAAACCTCCTTGAAGTTACACGACCCTACAAAGAAAAATCACGTTGATGTTCATTTTTATTTAATTCATTTCTTTATTATTTTTTTGACTTTTTCAATTATGTAAATTTATAATATTGCTTGATGTATTATTTTGAAGTTGTCTTTGGCGTTCTATGTGATGTTGGAGACGATGGTGCCAAACAAGTGGGGACCAAGAAAAAGTTGCAACATTGTCCATAGATGAAGGACTAATTGTACAATTTTTGCTATGAAAAACCCTTCACTTTGATTAAAACAACACATTTAGTTAGTTAGTCTTTGAACACGTGAAATCATCATATTGGAGGTTTAGGTTCTAGTTAAAACTTATTCATGGAGGTCAAGACTCCCTCAAACAAACCTCTTTCTTTTATATATATTAACTGTTGGGATTTTACTTCAAGCCACAACCCATGAACTAAACAAACAAGCACAAACAATAAAGAAAACACAAGAACACAGAATATGGTGACCCAGTTAAGCCAAATGGCCTAGTCTAGAGGGCTCAGGAACAGCTCATATCTACTAGTGCAAATTGCCTTCTAGAGAGAGTATCATTACAACAAGAACCACTTAGAAACAAACTTTGGTCATCGATCCAAAGATCTACCAAATCAGTAAAGTTCGAGCCCCAGATCTAACCCAATCACTTGAGGACAAATCTATACAATCCCACCACTATTCCATGCCAGAATAATATACAAGATTTACCTCAAAAACTATCTAGATCTATTACAAAGAACATCACAAGAAGAAGAAAGTACATATTGCACAAAGGAGCCAAAAAAGGAGAGAGAAAACGAAGAGTCCAGAAGAATGAATCTCAAACGGTAGCCCAAAGGGCAATATCTCCTCCAAGAATGACTCTCAGCCGTTGATCCCATTCAATGGTCACAATAGATTCAAACTATCACAATCTGGGTAAATCACTTAGCTACCAATAAGTGGTTGACACTTAAGCAGCTGAAGTCAAAATACTCAGATAATACAAACGACACAAATAGCATCAATCCAATAGTGATTTGAGAAACACAACTCCCACATTCTTCACCTTGGTTCTCAATAACACACTCTTTCGGTTGCAAACTTGCACATGGAAGGCTGTTCATCATCATTGTCCAGTACCTGCAAGAAAATTACCCTGTGTCAATATGTAACAAAGACAAACATAACTTATTTCCTTAACAGCTTCTATTATGACAACATATTCTACTTCAGTATTTGACAAAGTGACTAAAGGCCGTAATTGAGACTTTGTGCAGTTATACCCAAGAGTAAAGAAGTATGCCGTAGTTGATTTTCTGCTGTCTTTATCATCAGCAAAATCAACATCCACATAACCTTTAAGGGTTAAGTTTTCAGATCTTTTCTCATACACGAAGCCTAGATTTAAAGTCCCAACCAGATACCTGAACAACCATTTCATCCCAGCCCAGTAAGGTTTGCTATGATTGGACATAAATCTACTTGGGAAACTGATGGAAAATGCAGGATCATATCTGGTAGTAATCCTAGCAAACATAACAGAACCTATGACATTTGCATAAGGTACATTTTCCATCTCTTTTTATTTCTGATTCAGTTTTAGGAGAATGAGTATGAGAAAGATTCATATGACCAGCAAGAGGTGCATTCACAAATTTACAATCTTTCATACCAAATTTTGTTACCACTTTGTTCAAATATGCTTATGGTGAAATAGTTAACCTATTTTCAGCCATATTCCTGTTTATAACAATTCCAAGAATCTTTCTAGCACTTCCTAAATCTTTCATGTCAAACTCAGATTTTAAAAGATCTTTCAGTTTATTAATTTACGTCCAACCAAAAGTATATCATCTATATAAAGCAGTAAGTAAACTTTACACCCACTTTTAATATTATTAAAGTACAAGCAAACATCAAATTCACTTCTTTTAAAGCCTATTTTTAACACATAAGCATCAAACATCTTGTACCATTGTCTTGGACATTGTTTTAGCCCATACAATGATTTTTTCCAATTTATATATATAATCAAATTTACCTTTAGCCACAAAACCTTGTGGCTGGCTCATGAAGATATCTTCTTCCAATTCTCCATGCAAAAATGGGATTTTGACATTAAGTTGTTCAAGTTCCCAATTGAATTGAACAACAAAAGCCAACATCAATCTGATTGTCTTATACTTAATCACAAGTGAAAATATTTCATTGTAGTCAACACCCTCTTTTTGAGTATAACCTTTGGCAACTAACCTTGCCTTAAACCTCACATGATCACTAGGGTTTAGACCCTCTTTTAATTTGTAGATCCACTTACATTGAACCAGCTTTTGATTTTTAGGTTTCTTAACAAATTTTCAAGTTTTATTATCACTCAACGATTGTATTTCTTCTTGCATAGTTTTTAACCAATTCTCAGAATTCTTTCCATTAATAGGTTCTTCATAAAAAGCATGTTCAATTTGTTCAAGGGCTTCACCTGAAACTAAAACAAAAGCAGTCAGGTTTAGGGATTTATATCTGGGATTAGGCCTGATTTGCCTTCTTTCCCTATCCCTAGTGAGCTGATAATCTTGATTAGGTGGCTGGTCATTAATATGTTCAATTTCAACAGGTTCAATGTCATTTTGAAGTTCAGTCACCTATGCAGGTTCAGATTCCGTTTCAGATTCATGATGTATAAGGTTATTTTCATCATTTCCAGGTTTAGGTAAATCAAACTTAGCTAGCTTCACCTCAGTTTGAACAGTTTCTTTGATTTCTTAAATTTGTTTGATTAATCAGTTTTCTGTTTTAGGCATGACATTTCAAATTCATTGAAGACAACATTTTTGCTGTTAATTATCTTAATACATTGAACCCCTAAAATTCATAATCTGTAACATTTCACACCCTTAGGGTAGCCTAACATCACACATTTAACAGCCCTAGGCTCCAGTTTTCCCTCTGACTGGCATGCATATGCGGCACATCCAAAAACTCTTATGTGATTTAAATTTGGAAGCTCCCCTGTCCACAATTCCTGTGGAGTCTTAAAATTTATACTGCTGGAAGGTGATCTATTAATCAGATATGCTGCAGTACAAGCAGCTTCAGCCCAGAAGCCTTTGGCAAGACCAGAACTAATTAACGTACACCCAACTTTATTCATTATGGTCTTGTTCATTCTATCAGCGACTACATTCTGTTCAGGTGTGTACTTAACAGTTCTGTGCATTACTATTCCCTTTTGTTTACAAAAGTTATCAAACTCAAAATTGCAGAACTCAAGCCCATTGTCAGTTCTTAATGTTTTTAATTTCTTCTCTAACTGATTCTCAACAGACTTAAGCCAAACTTTGAATTTCTCAAAAGTTTCAGATTTAGCCTTTAAATGATAAATTCAAACTTTCATGGAGTAATCATCCAAAGGTGAAATGTTTCTTAGGGCCCCAAAGATCTGCATGGACATAGTCCAAAGGTCTATTGGTTCTATGTTAGCTTGCTTCAAAGCTCACCTTTTGGGACTTACCCAACACACAAGTCTCACAGATAGGGATAGCAAAAAAAAACACATTCAACCTGATACCCGTAAGGTCCCGCCCTGAATGGGACGGGGATTACCTGCCTAACCAGGTAAACGGGGGATATTACCCCGACGTGGGTACAGGGCGGGTACGGAAAATATAGTCTCCGTCCCGCTACCCGCCCCGTTTAAAGTTAATTTTAAATTTAAGTTTTTTATTGAATAAAAATAATAAATTTATCATTATTTTTAAAGAGAACATAAGTTGTTTTTACCAAATTAGTAAAAAAAAAGTAATAATATTTACTAACTAAATATATAAAAAAATAAAAGCAAAAAATAACATAAATAAAAAATAAAAAGAAAAAATAAATAAGGCAAGGGCCGCCCCGATCTCGCCCCGAACCCGCCCCGTCCCGTTTTAACCGGGTATGGGGATGTAGTAAGGTAACAAAAATATCCAATGGGACGGGGGTAGGAGTCGGTGACCCATTCTATACCGTTCCCATTGCCATCCCTATTCACAGAAGTCCATAGTTTCAATGTCATCTTTTCCAAGTAATTTTTAATTACTTAAAGATTTCAGCCCTTTAAAACCAATATGACCCAGTAAGGAGACTAGAATCATGTGTTGTTTCAGTTTTACCTTCAAGATAGTATAGTCCATTACTTTTAGGCCCTTTAATAACTATTAGAGATTCCTTCATAATTTTCAAGACTTTATTTCCATATTTAAAGATATATCCCTCATTTTCAAGAGTCCCTAAGGAAATAAGGTTTCTCTTCAGATTTGGGACATATCTTACATCTCTGAGTTGTGTGACAGTGCCATCATACATTCTGATGGCACTAATCTCAATTACAGTCTGAGAATTATTATCTCCCATGTAAACCTTTCTAGGTTCAGTCTCTTTATGGGCACGTGTGAAAAGTGCACCCTGTGTCAAAATCCATTTTTTTTATCAAATTCTTCCTCAGACACATTTAGAACATGTAAATTATCTAGTTCAGAAACAATGGCAGCATTATTCAGATTAGTATTGTTTAGATCCTTTTGTTTCTTTTTCTAGTCAAAATAATCCCTTTTGAAATGTCCTAACTTTCCACAGTTATAACATTTCTTGTTACTTTTGTATTTAGACTTAGATTTCATTTTAGATCTTCCTCTTCCCTTCTTGTTATGGAAATTAAATTTTTTCTTTTCAGTTCTTCCCTTAACAAACAAACTTTTTTCTCTTGGATTTGTTCTGTCCATCTCTCTTAAGTTCTAACTCTCTGGACTTCAAGGCATCTATCACAATTGCTTGTGTAAGAGTGTCCCTACCATTCTCAATGGCGTTTCTAATCTCTTTATAAAATTTAGGTAAAGAATTCAGCAATATGACACCTAAATCTTCATTCTCAAACTTTTTGTCATTGTGTGCTAAGCTCTTAACTATTATGCTATAGTCACGTAGGTTTCCTTTCAAATCCTTCATAGGATCCATCTTAATACTAAACAACTTTTCTAATAGATATAATATGTTAGACAAAGTTTTAGTTAAGAATAAGGTATCTAATGCAGTCCACAGAGTTCTAGCATCTTTAGCACTAACAACTTGTCTAACAATATTATCAGATAAATACAGAATTATAGAACTATAGACAATTTAACTCATTTCTTCAATTTCAGCGGGTTTAGCTTTCAACTCATCAGAAAAAGTAGCAAGATCATTTGCAACCCTTTGTTCGATCAAAATAACCATCATTTTCAGTTTTTATATCGAGTAATCCCCATTTCCATTAAATTGTGATAATTCGACATTCGAACCTATTGCGGATTCTGTAAAAGGGTGGCTTGTACTCGTGGACATAACAGAAAAGGTTTTAGAAAAACAATTTTTGGATGATCAATATAAAGAAAAGCACAGCGTTGAACAATATTTAGAAATTGAAGTACTGTAAGGCAAACAGTCTACATCAATGAATTAATTCGATCAAGAAACCTTAGTCAGATGTATGTGCAGGTGTGAATGAAGCTCAGAAATTCACAGATATATGATACAAGTATATGTTTCCAAAAAAATTACAAATCAATCACAAGAATTCACAGACATGTAATCTATTGGTCATGTATCAATCAAGAAAGAACCCAAAACTGGGTTTAAAAATAAGTTTGGAATGATCTTACCAATTACCGTTGAAAAACACTAAAGATAACCTCAAGCTCTCAATCGAGCTCAGTCCGTCAGAGCCAATCAACCAATCACAGCCAGCAACATACACATAAAAATAGAGGAATCAGCATCAATCAAAGAAGATGCCTAAAGTGATATTGCCTTTCTATACCTTTGAAGGTCTATACAGATATATCACTGAAAAATACCCAAAAGATTACGGAAGAATATGACCAAAAAACCATAAGCTAGCTCTGATACCACTTTTGTTGGGATTTTACTTCAAGCCACAACCCACGAATTAAACAAACAAGCACAAACAATAAAGAGAACACAAGAACATAGAATATGGTGACCCAGTTCAGCCAAATGGCCTAGTCTGTGGGGCTCAGGAACAACCTATATTCATTAGTGCAATCACCTTCCAGAGAGAGTATCGTTACAACAAGAACCACTCAGAACCAGACTTTTGGTCATCGATCCAAAGATCTACCAAATCAGTAAAGTTCGAGCCATAGATCTAACCCAAACACTTAAGGAAAAATCTACACAATCCGGCCACTATTCTTTTTTTTTTTTTAAAGGGAAGTCGTTCTTATTAATAGAACTTCACTTGTGGTGGAGGAAAACTGTGGTTACAAATCAAATAAAATCAGGTTTCTTTACTCCAAAACTCGTTGAAATCTAAAACAAAACTGGAAGATTTAAATTCAGACCATGGGGAGAAAAACCTCTTAAATTAGGAATATCTAGTTCATCCATTCGCAAAGCTCCTCTAACTAATGATGGAATTGAGATAGAATCCATCTAGATCTGTGAAACATTAGACGCTCCCAACTTTGACGGGATATCGGCTACTGAATAATACAATCCAACCACTACTCCAGGCTTGAATAATACACAAGATTTACCTCAGAAACTATCTAGATCTATTACACAGAACATCGCAAGAAGAAGAAAGTATGGACTGCACGAATGAGCCAAAAAAGGAAAGAGAAAACAAAGAGTCTAGAAGAATGAATAGAATGAATCTCAAACAGTAGCCCAAAGGGCAATATCTCCTCCAAGAATGACTCTTAGCTATTGATCCCATCCAATGGTCACAATAGATTCAAACTAGCACAATCCGGGTGAATCACTTAGCTACCAATAAGTGGTTGACACTTAAGCAGCTGAAGTTAAAATACTCAGATAATACAAATGACAAAAATAGCATCAGTCCAGTAGTGTTTTGAGAAACACAATTCCTACATTAACTAAAAAGGGAACTAACAGTGATATTAGAGAAGCAACCAAGCAAGAAGCAAATATTTGTAATGGAATTGCAATGGCTAGAGTGTATGGAAAAAATGGTAGTCTATTGCTATGGGGCAAAAGGAAATTATTTGCAAGATAAATGAGTCGGTAAAGGCGTTGGAAGCAAAATTGGGGCCCAAAGGTGATGTTGGAAATTCTTGTGCTCAAAACCTGTGTCGAAGTTGAAATGTCTTAGTCTCGTTGAATGCTCAAACCATCAGGGGCGGAGGGAGGGGTGGGCTATAGCCCACCCTACCTCCAGCCCAGCAGCATTTTTTCAGGTCAACTTTTTTTTTTTAATATTTCTAGAAGATAAGATTGCCTTCCATATTATCAATGAATTTAAAGTTTTTATAAAAAAAAATTATTAATATTTGGTTAATTGTGTTTAAATATTTGGTTAATTGTGTATTATTTAATTTTTAAACTTGGACTGGAAATGAAGTTAATTGTGCTAAAATTAATATTTGGGATGGAAAAATTTTATTCTTTTTAATTTTTTACCATGAATTTGCTTCTGGGTTGGGGAATTAATTTTTGGGTTGGGCTAATATTATCCTTTTTAGTTTTTCACAATGAATTTGTTTCTGAAACGATGTTATTATCAAAATAAGTAATATGCTATATAATTAATTTTATTAGTTTAAAAATATATTTGTTAGAACTTTGTTACGAGTGTTCAAAAATATATTATGACCAATATTTTAAAAATCGATTCGGTCATCGACACGAAAAAAGTAAATGGTCAAAATGTTCAACCGAGATAGAATCGGAATCGAACCAAATGCAATAAATACATACAAAAATAATAAAATACTATGAAAACAATTTTTTATTTTAAATTTCATATTAATAATTCAAAGGAAATCTATTTTTGTTAATTAGATTCATTATCCTACAATTAGTCTCGATACTTCAAAAATTAAAAATCAATATGTTAAAATAATTTACTTTGTTAAATTAAAATAGTTTAAACTTATAGAAAATTATATCTAACATTAATATATTAATAATCAAGTGCGATTTAAGTTAAATTTAAAAATTAAATAAATGAAAGGATGAAGGTGAATATTACAATTTAATTAATTGAGATTCAAAATCAAATTAATCAATTAGACATGCATTTGTAAAATGATTTTGATGAGTATTTTAACAACTTTTTGTTATGTTATTATTCCACATTGGAAGTTTATGAAACCATTGGAGATGAGCATTTATAAAAGACAATATTGGGATATTGAAAGTTTATGAAACCATTTGAGAGAAGTGCATATATAAAATGAGCATGTGATCCAATATTTTTCTATGGCATTTGAATTGTAATAATTTATGACGTCCATTTATGAAATTAATTTTTTTAAAAAACTAAAAAAAATCAGGAAAACCACCAAACCGCGACTAGTTCATCGATTTACGGTGGAACCGGTTGGTTCAGTGAGTTTTGAGTGATTTTGTCATAATCAGTTATCTGGGCAGGATTTTGTCCGATTTTGGGTCCAGTTGTTGTTTTACCTGGTTTGTAGCATCTTTTATGGTATAAGTTCATTGAAAAAAAATTAAATTTCAGTCCAACCTAACGTAACTATCTGGCTCTGCCCCTGCAAAGCATTCAAGCAAATTGCAATGAAATGCCTTATGTGGCCGCACTAAAAATTCAAGATAATTGCAATGAACATTTTTTTACAGCTCCTGATTTAACAACACTTGAAAACATTACTGGTGGTGGTATACCAATTAGTGCACATGGAGCAAGGCCGGAGATTGTAGAGATGGTTGCACCAGCAGAACCAACGTATCGGCCAGGAAAGAAGGTTGATAATACAACATGCAGTTGATATATTAGTCGGATGTTTGGCTTATTTTCCACATATGATCATGACTTTGCAGATGCAATGAAGATTGTTGACAAATTGGAAAAAAAAGAGCAATAAAAACATATTATTTCCAGCTCAAGGCTAAACATGGACAGAAGAAGCACTGCCACACGTATTGTTCTCCATTCAAGCTCCAAGATTACAAGATAGCAAGAAGAAGGTTGGCAAAGGTGATGATTCAACGAGGCACTATCAGAAAGATCTGAGCTCCTTTTGTATTTCATCACTGCAATTTTTTATGCCACGAGCCTAACAGAGTTCTCGACATATTGTAGTAGAGAGGAAATTTTTTGAACCACTGTCTATTATGCCAATGTGGCTAAAAAAATTAAAGTAGTTTACAGTTGCATTCGAGATGCTCGTTTACTGGCTTTCTTAATTACAATATTATTTTGACTTTTATTTACCACCATTTATGCAATTGTACGTGTTCATTCTCAAGTTAAAAAATGTGTTAAAATGTTAATTGGGAATATTAAATAAGGCGTTTACCTAATTATGTTTTGCATGCTACCAAGTTGAACAATTGAAAGTGTCTTCACATTCGATAGGTTGAGCTTGACAATGTGTATTCGACCTAGGTTATTTTGTACTAAATTTAAATCTTAAGGGTAATCCTCTGGAATTTTTTTTTGACAAAAATCAGGACAGCAATAGAATCCCAAAAAAGAAATCCAACGTTGAGCAAATAGAATCCCATAAGTTGACAAAAATCAAGACACCTTATATGTAATCCTGAACAACAACGTTGATCGCTTAAATAATTTAGCAAATATAGTATGTTATTTCTAGATTTTTTGTATCTCCACCGGGCTTCTTGCTTTTTTTTCCTCCTGAAGTCTGATCAGTGGCAACTTTTGATTTGATTCAAAGGTAGATGCAGACAGACTTGTAGTAATTACAGAAAGTCAAATTGTAACTTTTAGATGGTAGCAACGAAGAGAATATGCCAAATAAGATAAGTGCTAGTATTTACATAGATAGGAGACTACTGCTCAAAGCTTTTTAGTAGTCTGTATATTATTGGAATAGTATCGATGTTAATGTCATCTAGGATAGAAAATACTCTGGGAAATGGTAGTGATTGATGCAGGATTTCCAAAATTGAATGGTGAAAATTGTTCTTCGCGTGGATCATTAAGTTCCATTGTCTCGTATAAGTAAGGGGGATTAGTTGGCTTGGGGAGTTGCTCTTCTTTCTTTACCACCATCTCTAGGACTTTAGACATGGACGGTCGAAGAGATGAGATCTCTTGAGTGCACAAGAGTCCGACATGAACAACCCTTAGAATCTCCTTTTGAACATCCGTGTTATGATAGTTATCCAGCATCAAGTTTGGGTCGAACAGACTGTCTACTTTGTTTTCCTGAAAATGATTCCATGCCTGTTTTCAGCCAAAACAATGTTACAGTTAAGGCAAAATGAAAAGTGATATGCTGAGTAAGATGTTGAGATATAGATGAACTCGTCAAACCAATGCCTAGATTTAGAAATTAGAATTACATTGAATAGAATACGTATGTGATTATGGAACTTGCGAAACTAAGGAAACTGTAATACATGGAACTTCATCTCAACATTGAAAATGGTTCTATGCTTATAAAAGAAATCAAAGTACTGATCAAAAAATGAAAAAGACTGAGAACTTACAGTAGTTAACAAGCTGACTGAGTACTCAGATTCTTTGCTCATGTTGTTCTGTCTCCCTGTGACAATTTCAAGAAGAAGTATACCAAAGCTATACACATCTGCCTTTTCTGTTAACTGGCCACTGGCTAAGTACTCTGGAGCCATATATCCTCTGCAAATTTAGAAATTCAAGATAATTTGTGAGATTAATTTGCCAATACAGTTTCTATATTAGCTTTTATCTTGAGAGAGATTAATCAGACTTGATAATCTTTCACTTTTGGTCACTTGAGGATGCAGGATGGAGAAGATGATAATACTTACAATGTCCCTGCTATGGCGGTACTGATATGACTTTTATCGTCTTCGAAACACCTAGCCAACCCAAAATCAGCAATTTTAGCACGAAATTTGAAGTCCAGGAGGATATTACTCGCTTTTATGTCTCTGTGAATGATTCCAGTTTTCGTGTTTTCATGAAGGTAGACCAACCCTTCTGCAGACCCTTTAATAATCTGAAATCTCTTCTCCCAATTTAGTTCCTTCCCTCTTATTGGATCTGTCAAATTCAATATAACAGCACATTTATGTTATCACTAATGGTAATGCATAATCATTGTTCTAAACCGGCAAGATAATGTTTCGCCCTGAATTCGAAATGTAGTACTTACCAAAGATAAATCTATCAAGACTCTTGTTTGTTAAAAATTCGTATACAAGAAGACTTTCAGGTCCTGAACAACTGCATCCCAACAACCTAACCAGATTTTTGTGCTCAATACTGCTAATAATATTGACTTCATTGTAGAAATCTGCTGCTCTATGTTTATAGTTAAAGAAAAGCCTCTTTACAGCAATATCTCTTCCATCTTGCAAAATTCCCTGCAATAACATAAATTTTTAGCTTAAACACCAATCAATGATGATACTTCCAATTTCCCAGAATTTTGTAGATTATAGATGTCTGCAAAATTACAACCTTATACACTGTGGCAAATCCACCTTGTCCAAGCTTGTTGGCATCATCAAAAGAATCAGTTGCTTTCTCAAGTGTAGAATATTTGAAGTTCATGCTGCTATGATGAAGGGTCTTCGCCAATTTCGCTGCATCAAATGAACCTGGGAAGACATGAGACCATCATATATATTATCAATAATGTTCAAAGAACGTATTCTACCTGATTATCATAACATTGAGTGCTTGAAGATTATTCACAAATCTTTTGAGTATGGTAAGTGTTAGGCAAATTGTTGTCAAACGACATCCCCGGACGATGATGCAAGTATAGTATTTATTCAGTCGACTCTGACCAAATGACTGAACATGTTTCGGCACCACAGTTGACTAGGCTTAACACGTAACCCACTTGGGTCATTTGAAGCAGCTTAATTATATTAATGCCGTTCATGGCCCAACCCAAATTGATTTGGAAGGCTTTAAGGTGTTAGTCCACTTGGATCTTATATATTGGGCCTATTGCTTGACCTAAAAGCCCACATCTAACCTAACCTATTTTATATACCTTGTCCATTACTGTTTCTAGTGTGAAAGAAAGAGAGGTGCCGTGTGTTTCTCTTGAGAACAGATTCATTCCTCCATTTTGCTTAGTGCTCTCGAAAGGCTTAGTGCCTTTCTTCATTGGATAATCTGCTTCCTTCTCCTTTGTGGTTAACATACTTTTTAGGCCTCATCTTTTTTACCCTATAGCTCTTTGTGGGCATAAATATCTTGGAGCAGCCGGTTACAATTGTTGGGAAGGGTGTTGGTTTGTGGTTTGGTTTGGCAACTGTGGTGTCGATCTATACTGAGCCCGGATCCCTTGGTGCACTATTTGGCACGATTTCTACCTCACATCTGGTATCAAAGCTTCGTGGGTGAGGTGAAATTTGGAGAAATCGAAGAAATGGGAGAAGGAGAGTTCGCGCTCGGGCTCCTCGCGATTTTCGATCCCTATTTTTTCCAATTCTGGCCAAACTATTGGTCGGATTAAAAAATTGAGGAAAGAACCATTCCTAGCAGGTCGGGGCGCACCTTGTGGTGGTGACAGAATTTTTTCCGGTAATGGTCAAATTTTTCGGCGACGCAGTTCCTTCAGGCCGACGCCGTTTTGGCAGTTTTCGGCTCATTTTCTTTGTGCAGTTTGTTTATTTCTTATTCCTGAACGTACTGATAGCGTTGTTTCAGTGTTTCAGGTTTTGTAAGAAATATTGGATGATTCTGCCCTTCGGTGGTTGATACGGAATCAAGACTGCAACTGCATAACACTTTATTGAATTACTTTAGGCCATAAATTGCGACCTAAAGCAGTAAATTTGCGACTCTCAATAATTACAGACTCAGATAAGTCTACTCTGGTAAATTGGCTGATCCTCTCGTTAATTTCAGCACTAGCGCGTCATCGTGTGTGATGACGTTGGAATTTAGGTTACCGTGAAGGGGTAACCATTGCTTGTACTAGAAATTAGGAATTAATTGCTTTTTCATTCGTTACGTGATTGAAATTTGTCCTTTTGATTAATTGCAGCATATTATCGATTTTTTGATATACTGTGAGTGAAAATTGTTTTGTTATTATCTCTCTGATTGTTTTTGATAAGTCTCTAGAATACCTAGACTTTACCCGTTTGAAAATTCCCTTAATCTAAGATCGTGAATCTTACGAAACCGTGGGAATCTAAAACGGTATATATTTGCGAACCTAGGTCTGCTTTGTGTGCTTAATTATGACTTTCTTGTTTAAAAATGACAACACGCAATTTTAATTTGGGGACTTTTACTGGAAAATGTAATTTTTCTATTCGACAACAGAAAATGAAGCGTATTTTGGTTCAACAAAAAGTTTCAAAAGTCATTGATGGCAGTTTTCCCGCTGATTTTTCAAAAGAACAAAAAGAAGAGGATGGTGAGCTTGCTACACCTCTATTATTTTACACTTTGCTGACGTTGTTTTAAGAAAAATGGGTAAAGTGAAAACCACTGAAAAACTTTGAAAAAAGTTGGAAGATCTGTATTTGCTAAAATCTACTCCCAACAAGCTTTACTTACTTGAGCGTTTTTTCAGTTTCAAAATGGATTCTTCAATAGAATTGGATGACAATTTGGATATGTTTAACAAACTTGTTCAAGATATTGTTAACTGTGGTGAGTCGATGTCCGAAACATACAAGGCTATCATTTTGCTAAATGCCATACCTGATACTTATCGTGAAGTCAAAAATGCTATTAAGAATGGTAGAGATACTTTGACGCCCGAAATTGTCGTTGACTCCCTTAGAAATAAGGAGATGAAGATGAGAGCTGAAAAACATGATAAGAAAAGCGGTGAGATTCACATGATGAGGGGTAGAACTCAGTTTAGGCAAAACAGTCATGATGGTTACCAAAGTAGTGGCGAGTCGAGTAGTAATGGACATAGAAAGAAGAGCAAGGATAAACCTAGGTCCAAATCTAGGACTAAGGATAGGAAATGTTATGGCTGTGGGAACATGGGGCATTTTTATAAAGGGTTGCTATAAAGAAAAAGACAAGAAAAATGGGGGAGATCGAGATGAGGTGAATGTGTTATCTTCTGTTTCTGATGATTGTGATGGTGAAGTCTATCTGATTACAAGTCCTGATGTTTCTCCTGCAGAATTGAACTTAACTGTCAATTCTCGTTTTCATGAGTGGATTCTTGATTCTGGTGCATCTTTTCATGTGACATCGCATAAAGATTGGTTTGAAAAGTTGCATGAATCGAATGATGGGCATGTTGTGTTGTATGACAATTATGCTTACAGTGTTGTTGGCATGGGTGATATTACTTTAAAGTTTGATACTGACTTTGTGCATACTTTAAAAGATGTTAGATATATCCCTGAATTGTCTAGAAACTTAATTTCAGTAGGACGACTTGAGAAATCTGATTTCACTGGTAAAATTAGAAATGAAATTTTGAAATTGATTAAGGGTGCACTTGTCTCTATTAAGGGTGTTAGAAAAAAATGATATTTACATAACCACTGGGGAAGTGATGAGAGGCTTAAACTCCTCTATCTCTTCCGCTAAGTTTGATCATACACAAAAATGGCACAATAGACTTGCACATGTGGGTATTAATGGGATTAAGCTTCTTAATGAAAAAAGGTATTTTTGGAAATGATTGTGTGTCTGATTTGTCTTTTTGTGACCATTGTGTGCTTGGTAAACATCACAAAACTACTTTCTCCTCGAGTGTACATAAAACTAAAGGCATGCTTGAATATGTACATTCGGACATGTGGGGTCCATCCAGTACTCCCACTCCAGGTGGGAATAGGTATTTCTTGACTATTATTGATGACTACACTAAGAAAGTGTGGGTTTATCTTTTAAAGGATAAATCCGACACTTTCGATAGATTTAATAATTGGAAAAGACAAGTTGAAAATCAAACTAGTAATAAGATCAAGCTTTTGAGAACTGATAATGGGCTAATGGCCTAGAGTTTTGTAAAACTGATTTTGATAATATGTGCAAGGAAAGTGGAATAATAACGCATAAAACGGTTCCTTACACTCCCCAACAGAATGGGGTAGTGGAAAAGATGAATAGAACTATACTTAATAAAGTGCGTAGCATGATGTTAAGTTCTGGAGTCCCAAAATCCTTTTGGGGCAATGCTGTTATGAATGCTTGTTATTTGATTAATTTAACTCCATCTGTTGCATTGAATGGTGACATTCCGCATGAAAAATGGTTTGGTAAACTAAGTGATTACTCTATACTTAGAACTTTTGGTTGCACTGCATTTTCTCATCAGGGTGAGGAAAAGCTTGAACCGAGAGTTAGAAAATGTATTTTTCTAGGTTACCCTGAATGTATCAAGGGGTATAGGTTATGGGATAGGAACCAAAAGGGAGTTAAAATCATTGTGAGTAGAGATGTCACATTCAATGAGAGCGAAATGCCATGTTTGAAAGCTGAATCCGAATTTAAGGTGAAGAGAGTGATCAGCTGACGGTGGAGTTAGGAAAACCTAGAACATCCATTCCTGTTACACAGAGTAAGGTGGAGACTCAGGAACAACAACCTGATGTTGAGAACAGAGAGGAAGTAGTAGTAGAAGAACACCCTGAAGAAGAGAATTCTATAGCTGACTATACTTTAGCTAGAGATAGAAAGAGGAGACAGACTAGAGCACCTGTGAGATTCAGTTATGAATTCGAGTTAGCTTTTGCTCATGCAAGTTATGAGGAGTTAGCTGATAGGGAACCAAAGACCTTTGAGGAGGCGATGAAGAGTGACCAATCTGAAGAATGGTTCAAGGTAATGAAAGAAGAGATGAGTTCTCTAGAGAAGAATCAAACTTAGGAGTTAGTACCAGAACCTAAGAATAAATCTACTATTGACTGTAAGTGGGTCTTTAAGGTTAAGGAGAGTACTAGCGCATCAGAACCCTTAAGGTTTAAGGCTAAGTTAGTAGCCAAGGGATACACTCAGAAGGAGGGGATTGATTATAATGAGATTTTTTCACCGATTGTTAAATACACTACTATTATAGTCATACTTGCATTGGTTGCACATTTTGGCTAGGAACTTAAATAACTTGATGTAAAAACTATTTTTTTACATGGTGAACTTGATGAGCAAATCTTTATGAATCAACCAAGAGGTTTTAAAGATAAATTAAAACCTAACTATGTGTGTTTTCTGAAAAAATCCTTATATGGCTTAAAACAATCGCCTAGATAGTGGTATAAATGTTTTGATTCTTTTGTACTATCTATAGGGTTCCATCGTAGTAAGTTTGATCATTGCCTTTATTTCCAACATAATGATGCAAGTAATGACTATGTGTTCTTATTGCTTTATGTGGATGATATGTTCTTAGTTGGTTCATCATCTAAATGGATAAGTGATATAAAAACAAGTTTGAATGATGAATTTGACATGAAAGACTTGGGTAAGTCCAAAAGAATCCTAGGTATGGAAATTGAAAGAGATAGGTCAAATTTTATCTTGTTTTTGCATCAATCATCGTATATTTCTAAAGTGCTAAAGAAATTTGGCATGCATGAGTGAAAACTTGTTACTTTACCTTTAGCTAGTTATTTTGTACTATCTAAAGATCAAGCTCGTTGTAATGAAAAGGAGGTAAAATACATGAGTAGAATTCCATATTCAAATGTTATTGGTTCTGTTATGTATTTGATGGTTTGCACTAGACCTGATTTAGCTTTTGCTGTGAGCACTCTTAGTAGGTATATGTCTAATCTTGGTCCCGAGCACTGGGAAGCTTTAAAATGGTTGTTAAGGTATTTAAAGGATACTTGTAATGTAGGTCTAAAGTTTGGTGTTAATAATGATGGTGTTAAACTGAAGGGATATGTTGATGCTGACTATGCTAGGGATATGGATAATAGGAAATCAACTTCTGCTTATGTGTTTACTTTGTCTAACCCTTGTGTCAGTTGGAAATCACAGTTACAATACATAGTTGCACTATCCACTACAGAATCTAAATACATTGCTACTACTGAAGCTATTAAAGAAGTTTTATGGCTTAGAGGCCTTTTACATGAACTGTGTGTTCTAAATAATTATGTGGTAGTATATTCAGATAATCAGCCTTCCATACATCTATGCAAAAATCCTATTTTTCACGAACGTACCAAGCACATTGATGTTAGACTACCTTTCATTAAAGATATTGTGTCTCAAGAAGTTGTAAGGCTTGAAAAAATACACACACAATATAACCCTTCAGACATGAGTACTAAGGTGCTACCGTTGGTTAAGTTTAGAAATTGCAAAAATCTTCTAAACATCAGTGGAGATAAATGATTTTCAATTTTATTGGTTTTACCTTTCTGAATTATTACTAATGCGTAATAATCTTCTTTGCATGTCCTTTGACACCAAGGTGGAGGTTTGTTAGGCAAATTGTTGTCAAACGACCTCCTCGGATGATGATGCAAGTATAGTATTTATTCAATCGGCTCTGACCAAATGACTGAACATGTTTCGGCACCACAATTGACTAGGCTTAATACGTAACCCACTTGGGCCATTTGAAGCAGCTTAATTATATTAATGTTGTTCATGGCCCAACCCAAATTGATTTGGAAGGCTTTAAGGTGTTAGTCCACTTGGATCTTATATATTGCTTGACCTAAAAGCCCACATCTAACCTAACCTATTTTATATACCCTGTCCATTATTGTTTCTAGTGTGAAAGAAAGAGAGGTGCCGTGTGTTTCTCTTGAGAACAGATTCATTCCTCCATTTTGCTTAGTGCTCTCGAAAGGCTTAGTGCCTTTCTTCATTGGATAATCTGCTTCCTTCTACTTTGTGGTTAACATACTTTTTAGGCCTCATCTTTTTCACCCTATAGCTCTTTGTGGGCATAAACATCTTGGAGCAGCCGGTTACGATTGTTGGGAAGGGTGTTGGTTTGTGGTTTGGTTTGGCAACTGTGGTGTCGATCTATACTGAGCCCGGACCCCTTGGTGCACTATTTGGCACGATTTCTACCTCACAGTAAGGTTCAACGTGATGCAGAGCGAACAAATGGTAAATGCAGTCTTACCTTTTCTCTTCTTATGTATTGTTCTTTGCTTCCAGATATAAACTCCAATGAATGTTCCAATAACCAAAAGAACTACGGAACCAACAGCTGCCACTATAATTGTTATTGTTCCTGCAAAAGTCAGTTGAAAAATGCATCATCGGGCTAGATTGGTACAAAATGGAAGTTTTAACTTCTTGAGAAACATAATATTCAAAGATGGAAGTGTTGGGAAAGTGTGAACAAAAGTCCCATATTGGCTAGACATAGGGATGGTCTTCAATTTGTAAGGATTGAGGCTTCTCCTCCTGTGTGAACCCAAGTCCCAACGGGATGAAATATAAAGAAAATGAACAGAAGAAAGAAAGTTCAAACTTGAAACTGTAAGTGCTGGCATAATGAGAAGGGGTGAATTTTTTTATAGAAATGCTAGGGGAAAGATCATATAGCTCTTTTTTACCTCTTAAACTTCCATTTCCCAGTATAGGATTAAGAAAGTCGGTGTCAGAGTACCTAACAAAGCACCCTGTATTCAGTGCCCGACCCTCGGACCATGGCAAGCATCCCAATATAGATGCAGACGCATTTTCCAAACAAGCTCTACAAGAGCTAGCACTAAGTGACCTCCAGCAGTCAGCAAGAACATAAGCTGACTCATTTGTTGTCCCGGACACTGCCACTTGAGCCCTTGCATAGCCATTATTGTTTGGTGCTGCTGAAACTGCCTGTAACACAGCCTGTCGGGCTGATATCTGAAATGCAGAATTCTTTCGAGTTCTATTCCCACAGACAGCCTTGTCATTAGGTCCAGTATATTCTTGAAAGAAACTGTAATTCTCAGTTCGCATGAAGCAGCCATCGAGGAAAACCCTTCCACTATGGCCAGGAAAGCACTGAGGAAGAGTAGAGCGTGCTTCAGTGTAGCATAAGACACAATCGAGTAAAGAAAGATCACCAGAACATTGTGCCAGTCCATAATTAGCATCAGGTCCCGAGCCTGTTCTTGCTATGCCAAAGCCTGAAATTCGCATTTGTTCACTTACGTTTTCCATTGTGACAATGAAGTTTGCCATAGGAATGGTGGGATCGGGCGAAGTTTGGTTCCCGCACATTAACTCAACCACCTGAGCTCTTGACTCCCCCATTGATGCATCTGGTAGTAGCAGATTAACCAGAATTATAATCATAACAGATGAACCAGATCCTGATTTCTTCATTTTCTAATTTGTTTTGTATTTCAATTGTATGTCACAGGAAAAAATGTAGATTCTTTGTGATATATCCCTTCCATTCTCCTTCCAGGACCCAAATATTGTCAAATGTTTTGTTATCTTCAATAAATGGCAGTGTGGATGGAATAACCAATTCTGCACTTTGAAGCTAGTCAGAATTTCACATGGTGCAATTATCTAATTTTATGGACATATTCCAGCCTCAATAATTGAAACTAACGCAAATAAATAAATAAAAAATTAGGTCAAACATCCATATTCTGTCATTTCCTATTAAAATAGTTTTATTTTTCTGAATCAATTAGAAAATATATTTTTGTGAGATTGGGATATGTTGTAGCCTACCACAATAATGATATTTTTAGAGGAAAATGTCTCGAACATGAAGTTTTCCCTTCTGGAAAAATTATAAGTTTTGATTAGATGTTTGACTAATTTGGAATATTTCCAAAAATTTTAAATATTCATGGCGGCCAATATAAATTTATATAAAATCCTTTTCTTGATTTCTATTTCGACATTTGGAAAAACTTTAAAAAATTACGGTTAAAATCAATAATTAATTTTAACTACATAATTTTTATTACCTTTTTAATTACACATTTATTAACTTCTATTAAAAGTAATATAAAACGACACCTAAATCAATGTGAGATTTATCCATACATGCTCATGTAAGATGGTGTTTCTTTTGAAAAATTAATATGGGAGTATGAAGTTCTCTAGCACCATATTAAAAAGGTCTCTTGATAATAATCCTGAGTTTTATTTCTTATTTTACCCTTAAAATTTGGAGTGTTCGGATTAATTTCATTTGCGGTAACTATACTTTAAATTAGTCCAATGAAGTAACTACAAATTTATATGATTTTTTTTTTTTTTTTTTGGAGAATTATACTTAATTTGATTACAATCAAATAACTACATTTTAATTTGATTTCAATTAAAGTAACTTTGTCTCGATGATAAAACAATCAAATTAAAGAATAGCTACCCGATTGAACTAGAATGCTAGTTAAAGCAAATGAAATTTATTTGTTGATAAAATTGAGTGAGGTGATGAAACAAATATAAAAAAGAGTGTTATAGAAATTCTCGTAAACAATTTCCAAATTTTCATTAAAGATTTTCCGATCATACAAATATTTTATTTCCCCTCAAACAAATATATCCTAAAACATCTTTGTGGACTTACAATACAACTTAAGAGTTGAGTTCCACACTCATTTGGGTGAAGATATTGGTCTATGAAGAAAACATGATTTCCATTCAAGTCATAAATAATGTGAATCGATTTCCTTAAGGGTCCGTTTGATTGTAAAAGTGGAATTTTGGTGGAAAGAAAATGAATTTCAGGGAATTGAATTGCCTAAAAAAATTTTCCTATAAATTGTCAATTAATTGTGTTTGATTGGTATAATTTTTCACATCGGAAATATTTAAATTTTGGATCTTTTGGTGTTCGTTTAGTTTTGTTTTTCATGAAAATTGTCCATTAAAGGAAAAGAATCTATTACAATTCCACTTAAAATTTGTTTCCATTATAAAAAAATAAAATAATAAAAATAAAAATAATCCTTGAAAACCATTTTCCCACTTAAGGTGGAAAAATGAATTCAAAGAAAACCAAGAGTTTGTGGCCGAGTGGGAGGAAGTGGAAATCCCAATTGCCAAGAAAAAAATCCAATCAAACAATCAAAAAGTGAGAAAATGAAAATGGAATTGTCACCCTTTCAAATCTAAGCAAGCAAAATTCTTTTACAATATTTTCTTTCTAACATATTGTGGAACGATGTGACAAAAATGGCAGCGTGGAGTAAAATTCGCCCGTCTAGTATTAAATCTTGAGTTCGTATTTAGTATTATCGAACAATTTAACTCCTTTATTCTTCATAATATTATTCAATAACATAAATCTACTACATGAAACAGGCCAACGGTAATTTCATTTGCGCCTGGTGGCCTAGGTACGGGCAAAATACGAGCGAGACGTCACGCTTTGGCTATGGGTACAAAATTAAGCGTTCAACAGCCAAGTTGTCCACTTAATTCCAGGCACACCTAGTTGCACTTTATTTTTTATTTTATTTTTAGTATTTCTTTATTTTTCTATTTTAAAAAAACCTTTGATTTGACTTTAGTTTCAAGTTTTTAAATGAAAAATCTTATCTATAAAAAAGTCAAAAATAAAAATACGTTTAAAAATTTCAAACAATACAATGGGTAAAGGAAAATTGAAAAACAGTAAAGCTCGACTTCTCCAAATCCAATCTGCCTTCCTCAACGGGTTCAAGTAATATTTTACAATTTTAGATGTTTGGTGTGTATTATTTTATTTATTAAATAATTCATAAAATTATTAAAATTTAATAATAATATTAAAAATAAGAAAACTCTTCTTTTAAGCTTAGATCCATAAAGCTCGAAACTTTACCTCCACGTTTAATCACGATTTATACATTTTAGAACATTGTTTTTATCGTGTGATTCTTGGTCAACACATGCCTTCACTTTAAATACCCCAATAATAAAAGACGTTGATGCCTATTTTAATTTAAATACTTGTTCGCAATTTTGTTGGCTATGATACAACTACTCTGATTTTCTACGTGATTTTCAAATTAAGTGGATACATTTTTAATGATGATGAAGACCCTATACAAATTGATGTTCAACCACTAGCTAGACGCGTTTTTATGATGGATTATGATCTTAATTCTTGAATATTTATACAAGTCTTAGATCATGTCACATGAAATATGAAGTGAAAAAAAAAAAAAAAAAAAATTAGTTTTTGGACAAAAGAGGATTCTCTCAATGTGTTCCACCTGTGGCACTAATATATTTATAAATTACTTGACATGCGCATGACGGAGAGGATCTCACATATACTGATTCGTTTATTCAATTGGATTAGACCTATTAAATCAAACAACCTTATCTTGCGCTCAAAACTCAGCCTATCAGCTCCACTTAGCCCATTTTTATTTCTCTATATTTGTGATCCATTTCACAATCAATGTATGAATCATTCTAACCTTAGACAAATCCTATCTCCCTCTCTTGTACTCATATTCTATCCATTCAACAGTCGACATAACCGTGAGAGTGCAAATGATCGCTGAATCCTTTTCTTGATTGACGGTCTTTGCCTCCCGACAAAATATTCCAGTGTACAAGTAATGCCAATGTGAAGGGGATGCGGTCAGGATTCTTTGACACAAAAATTGAGGCCCCATCTTTATTTTAAAATTAGTATTTAATTATGAATTATTATATTCATACTACAATTTTTATTTGGTGCACCACATTTTACTTGCATTTAAGGATGTCGATATTTGCTTATTATAACATGTATGTACCTGACTATTTTGTTTGCATTTTTTTCCAAATATTCTGTTAGTTAACACGTCTTATCTCTGATAATAATTTCCATCCAAAAAAAGTCCATTAAGAGGACATAAAACAGCTTATTTGCTCATCGTAATTTTTAGAAAATCAATATAAAAAGTGCAATAAAATATTTTTCCTTATTCCAAAACACGCAAATAGAATAATTTGATAAAATAATAAAAAGGACAAGATGTATTAATTAATGGAAGGTTGAACATAAAAATTTGATGAAGAAAGTTAAGAATATAAGTAATAAAATAAGTAAAGCTGAGCACTTTATATGGCTTGCCTTTAACTATTTTGAGTTAGACTTGGAACTCAAGCCAACTGAAAAATATTTGGTAAATTAAGTACTTTAGTTTTGTTAAAAGTCAACGTTATGTTTAGTGGAACTGTAATCTTGCCCAAAACTCAATTGAACTTTTTGTATTGGGCCGAAAATTTGATTTCAACCACATTATTTTGGAAAAATGTATTTTTGAATAATAGATTGATGGAAAATGTGTGGTTGAAAAAGAAGGAAAAGTTAGCGATGTGGTGAAAAATATTATTTTATTGAAGAATATATTATTGAAAATGAGTAGAAAAATGAGAATAAAAATTTTAATGTTACTCAAACGGGGGCTTAAGAAATCTGAATCTTGACTTCCTCTTTCTACACGATTTTCCTACCAATAAAATGTAAATAGCTATTTCTACCATATTCAAAACCAAATTTCACACTTATATTTGACTTGAATTAGTGAACAAAATACAAATATTGAAGCACAAAAAGGGTTCTATATTTCTCTAAATTGGTTTTCAATGTTTTTCTCCAATTTCTACATCGATAATTATATGTGAGAGAGCAAAAAACGTGCGCATGCACACATTTGCATTTAAATTTTTATCTTGAGAAGAGAAATTTCTTAGAACCAAATTCTACATACAACTTTATATTAATAGTTCTAGTGTTAAATTAATTTGGTCGACTCTCTCTCTCAAATTCTAGAGTTAATTTCTTGAATTTAATAGACCACCTCCACTCTCGCTGGTTTGGCTTGTCATATGAGTTGTACAGCACAAGTGACATTGACAACAGACTGTGTGCATAGGAAGAAGCAAATTTGATATCGTGTCCTCGGTGAGTAGAATAAAAACTTATTACTGTTGATGTGATAAGTAAATCTTATTGAGATCAATTCCATAGAAAGAAATAGGATAAGGATGGGGTCTTTATTCCACTTTGTACAAAATAATATGAAAACTTTCATGAATTGACATACGACCAGACCGGTAATTTGGTCGCATTTTTAAGGCGGTTACAAAAGTGAGACGAGGGAGTGTTGAAAATAATTTTTTGTTTGTCTTTACGATAGTGGGTTCACACGTAGGTTCAGGCCAAAGTTGACTACCCATTTTTTATATATGGACACTTGCATCAGATGGTTCCCACTCGAAAATTTAGGAATGGGACACTTACACGTTAACCACATTAACCATTATAGTTCTCACCTACAATTTTTTTTAACCAATTTGGAGAAATTCAATGTTGACATTGAATGAACATGTTACTTGGAATCTACAGTTTGGCCATGCTAAATGCATTTGAATGATGTTTAAATTAGTTATTTTTATGCAAATCATGTGAACTCGTTTGTAATATTGAACAAGGTCGTTAGAACAATGATTTTACAAGTTTAACTTAGAATTTATAGATTTTTTTGTATATCCTCAAGGTAAATTGCTTTTTAACTGGGGACCGACCCACGTGGGGTCAAGTGACCCCACAAAATTTTCTGATTTTTTTAGTATATATATATATATAAATTCAAATCTGTAAATTACCAATTGAAAACTGAAATGAATTATGTTGTCCAAACCCAAGCCATAAACCAAAATGGATGATGTAACCATTTGTCCAATTCCATTTGCACAAGCCCATTTATACTTTGTTATTTGTTCCTTCACTTGTGCAAGTCCATTTTCTCTTTACTCCTTCACGTAAAGATCTGCCTTTTCCATTTGTATTTTGATTTTGACTAAACTCCAGAGAGAATAATCGACATTTTTGAGAGTCCGAGACGGCCGTTCAGATTTTCTTACTTCTGCAGCTCTGCCTGTGCTAATTTTGTGGGGGTTTTTTCCCAGTCCATTTAACAAATCGATTGCCTACTTGCTGTCTTGCTTGATTTTACATGTTTTTATTCAAAAATCATTCGGATTTGAGATCCTGAGGTAAAATTTGATACCTTAGGTTCACCGTTCAAATTTCATAATGCAACACAATTGAGTTATTTGAAGTCGGGATCTCCATAGATTTTGAATAAGCCAATTCTTTCGATTTTCGGGGCAAATTTGTGACCTATTAACATCTAACTTGCATAAGTTTAATTAAAGAAATATTAGGGGACGTTCTTTTTGTTGTTTTCAAGTCGTTTTCTTATTTCGATTTTTCAAAACGGTCAAAACGCGTTCTCTTTCCTATTTTCGAAAATACGTTTTTGAAAAAAAAAAATTGTACATAAAACTCAAAAATGTTGAAAATGCAGAAAACACCCGATGAAAACAAATTTTCCAAAATGATTCTTAAAAATAATTTTTCAAAATGCCAAAAATAACACATTTTCTACAATCTCAAAATAAACATTCAAAACACAAAATTCAAAATGAATTCAAAACTCAAAATATAAAACTGAAACACGAAGAGAACAGCACGTTAACTGTTGTTTGATATTAGTAATTAGTATAGTACTATACTTAATATTTAATAATAAAATGACTAGAGACTAGAGTTTAGAGAGGGAAGAAGAATACTTATTTTTGCATAATTCAAGTAAAATACTTTAGGTTTATAGACTAGGCCGAGAAAAAACTGATTGCCTTATATCCTTTTAGCAATACTAGTAAGACACATGTGCAGTGCACGATAGTATAGTTGGTTATATGGTAGCGTAAATACAAAAAAAAAAAAAAATTATTCGTCTTAAGCATTAGTTACATTAATCTTAAAACACTTAAAATGATGATAGGTGACAAAAATAATATTAAGAGATTTGATTCAAAACTTATTTTCTAGACTTTGCGTTTGAAGGTCTATTTGTTCTTTTTAAAAAAAGATAGGGCATAGATGATTAGATGGTGATGCCCTGCAAAAGAAATGATGAAGTTCAACCTATTCCTCATTTTTCTACCTATTGATGTAAGACATTATGTTTCCTTCATCTCGTACTCATAAAATATTTAATTACATGTATCAGTTGCACCAGTAATTAATTTCTTTATCAAGATCTTATGCAAGACGTATGTAGTCAAGACTAATTAATTAATGATAATACAGTGTATAATTTAGGACAAATCAATGGTCTTTATCATTATTAAAATCACAACATAACAAAACTTTCATCATAGAGGCAAAAATATCAGCACTGCATGATGTAGGAGGATTCTTCTGAAAATCATCGAATTCCTTCAATATCCATTTTTAATGCCATAAATTTACCCCTTTTAACCGTAAAAATTGAAAAAAAAAATGAAATTGAGAGAAATTAGTGTGAGTATGTGGTAGAGGGTGGGGTAGAAAAGAAAAATTAAGGTGTATGATTTTACGTTTAATAATTTAAGATAATTTTTATATTTAAACTTAATCGACAATATATTTATTACTATCACATTTTAAGTTTTTTTAAAACAATTTAAATAGATCCATCCATTCATATCGTGAAATATCAAATCAAATGAAAAATTATAGGAAAATAAAGTTCGAAAAAATGACATTGGAATGTTGTTGAGATTAAAAAAAACATAAATAATCACGACTTTACGTTTTACAATTAATGTAAAATTATTTTTGATATTTAAAATTTATCGATCATATATTTATCATGGCCGCACTTCAACATTTTCAACAAATTTCAAATCGCTTAAAACAAATATCTATAACTTAAAATACTAAATCAAACGTTAAAAAAAACGGCTTAGATGGTTTAGCCTAGCCGAGCCGAGCCATAAAGCCATTCGGCTCAGCTCGCCTTATGAATAATAGCTCAAAACTCCCTCTTTTATTTATGTAGGAAAATTCATTTAAAAAAAATCAAAATAATTCACTTCATAGAAAATGTTAGTCTATTAGCATTGTATGATGTAGGAGGATTCTCCTGAAAATCATTGAAATCGTTTAATATCCATTTTGAGTCTTGACGCCATAAACTTACCCATTTTAACCGTAAAAATTGAAGAAAAATGAAATTGAGAGAAATTGGTGTAAGTATGAGGGTGTGGTAAAAAGGAAAAAATTAAGAATTGTGATTTTACATTTAATAATTTAAGATAATTTTTATATTTAAACGTAATCGACAATATATTTATTACTATCACATTTTAAGTATTTTTAAAAAAATTTAAATCGATCCAAATGGATATTCATATCCTGAAATATCGAATTAAATGAAAAATTGTAAGAAAATAAAGTTTCGAAAAAAGGACATTGGAATGAGGTTGAGATTGAAAAAAAAAAAAAAACATAAACAAACACGACTTTGCGTTTTAGAATTAATGTAAAATTATTTTTGATATTTCAAATTTATCAATCATATATTTATCATGGCCGCACTTTAATATTTCCAACAAATTTTAAATCACTTAAAATGAATATTTATAATCTAAAATATTGAATCAAATGTTAAAAAAAACGACTTAGCCGAGCCGAGCCGAGCCATAAATCCATTCGGTTCGACTCAGCTTATGAATAGTAACTCAAAACTCCCTTTTTTATTTATGTAGGAATGGATTGACTGGAGTGAAGGAACTTTCAAGTTTTGTGAAGAATATTATAAATTATATATAATAAACTTGTTTCCATTAAAAAGTAAAATACCCTATTTATATGACTATAAATAACTTTAAAATGAAAGATTGTATAATAATTATACAATCAACTATTAAGGAAAATAATTCTACACTATTGAAAAAATATCATAGAGATTATTATTTCAATATCTTCAACACCCCCCCATCAAACTCAATATGGTGTAGCAGCAATCAAATTGAGTTTGAAAGATAAATCGATCCAATCAAATCTTTAAAATTGCTTGTATGTCAATCAAGCCGAACAAATAACTCAAAGTTAATAATAATGAAAAATCACCATCCACCAATCTAACCAAATTATCACCAAGACTTGAAGGAGAAATCAAATGATAGTCAATCTCAATACGGGTTGGAGAGAAAGAATGAACACCCATATCTGCAAATAACCAACGCATCCACTACTGAACCAAATGGATTCAAATTTCATATCCAAATTAATTGGATGTAAATTTCAAATTCTAGCTCGACAAATACCAAATGAACTGGATGCAAATTTCAAATTCCAACTTGACAAATACCAAATGAACTGAATGCAAATTTCAAATACACCGAACCAACACCAAATCAAATTTCAAATGAACTGGACATATATTAAACCAAATTTCAAATAAACTGGACCATATTTCAGATGAACTAGATATATACTAAACCAAATTTCAGATGAATTGGACATGTACTAAACCAAATTTCAAATAAACTGGACCAAATTCCAGATTACTAAAAGTTGAAGAAACTCCAAACAAGCTTAAGAGGAGAAAATGCTCAATTCCGAAAAAAAAAACATTGGTAGTCAGACGAGCAGCATAGGCCGCTCGTCGAAAACGAAATTCAAAGATTAAATTGTTTAGGATCGAAACTGCTCTGATACCATGTGAAGAATATTATAAATTGTATATAATAAACTTGTTTCTATTACAAAGTAAAAGACCATATTTATAGGGTTATAAATAACTCTAAAAGAAAAGATTGTATAATAATTATACAATTAACTATTAAGGAAAATAATCCTACACTATTGAAAAAATATCATAGAGATTATTATTTCCATATCTTCAACTAACGGCTCATCTCACTTTAATCTTGGAGTCATTTGATTTTTGGCCTCACAATACAAAACATCTAGTTCTCTCCCTATTTTTAACCTAGAAATCATCAGAGTGGCACCACGTGATTTTGATTAAGCCGTATGTTTAGTCCTCATTTTCTAAAATTATTTTCCCCGAGCTCATTTTCAACCACATGTTTCACGAGATTTACTGTTGGGAATCTACTTAATCATGCACAGCGGAAATAAACAATTTTCAATTCCCAAACAAGGATTTGCTTTATGTTTAGATAGAAACTGTGATAGAAATCATACATTTGATGAATTCTTCAAACTCCTTTGCTGATTTACGAACTCCAATGATCACCACAATTCAAGCTATCCAATTGTCCAGCCTCCAATGGTGATCCACACAGAGAACAAGAATGACGGCTATGATTTTCTTTTCTCGTGCTAGCAAGAATAATAAAATTAATTCTCTACAGTTTTTCAAACCCTAATAGCCTATTAAAACAAGTCAAACGGACTTGGCCCATCTCTGGATTTAACCCGGTGCAACATTTAATTAATCAATTTAATTAAATTCGGTCCATGAATTAATTAATTCGGGCCTATTAATAAGCAACCTAATTAATTAAGTATCCAACACTGTCAATTAATTAATTGGTAAATATCATTCTTCTGGTTCTCTTTTGTGTGTGACTCATTAGGTTCCCAATCACGATACCGAACGACGTGAATTATTATTTTGATCTAATCAAAATTTATAAATTAAAATACACCTTTTAATTTATCATCAATTCACATTCGTCGTCCCAAATTGACATTTAGCAATGTCTCGGGGCAATACATATGACGGGAAATGTCATGTGGCATGACAAAATCAAACTTGTTCGTTTACCGTGAAACTATAATCCCTTCGTCAATATGATCCGATCAATTACGAGATATAGATATGTGTCGATCTCAATTATCGATCATATCTTTTATCCTACTGTTAAATCAATGTAAGTCGAAAACTCTTTTTCGACTTATGAGTTCACCTTGGCCAAGGATTTCATTATCAACTTAACTGGATGAAATGTAGATCATAATATCTTACTATCTAAGAGTGACGAATCCTCTATTGATCATTCACAATTTTCATATGATTCTTGACATACCCAAACAATGTCATATTAGCGACCTTTAACAGAGCAACATCCGACATCACCAAAGTATGACTGTTCTCATATAAGGCAATGTGATGACCTCAAGTCAAAGAACCAATTCCACTACCGAACGTTAGAGATTAACCATTGACACTCAGATAGTTTTCCATGTGAAATCTTTCACCGGGTCTCCAATGTTTTGTTCTACAACAAAACATTCACGTGTTCATTCAAGTGTCACCACACTTTAGCTTGTGAGATCAACTACTTACTTCATGAGTAAGAAATGTCACACGTGATGGTCTATCCGTAATAACGATATCCGTATCTCGTTATTACATACGACCACGGATGTTTTAAGATTCAATCATATGTAATTTGTATCTCACAATCACAACTCCTTGTAATTAACAAATCACCAAGACTTGAATCTACGGATTCTATTATTTAATTAATTAGAATATTAATTCAATTAAATAATAGATCTTGTCATAAATATGCATCGGTTATATATACATTAAAAATGCTTATGTCCAAAGTTGATTGGACCTAGGGCATAACACTTACAAACTCCCACTTGCACTAGATCCAATCTCTTATGTATCTTATACCATAAGAGTCTACATGACGATCATGTTTATGCTGGACAACTCTTTGTCAATGGATCCGCAATTTAATAATTTGTGAGAATTCGTTCTTTCTTTACGTCATTTCATTGTATTATCATTCCAAAGAAATAATATCACCTTAACACGATCATTGATAAGACATTAGTTCCCTCGCTTGCACGATGTTTCCATCGTTATCACAATGCAGAATCATGTGAACAACAATGTTAGGAACTACTCCAAGTTCATTAATGAACTTTCTGATCCAGACCACAACTTTTTCTGCTTTCTAAAGCAATGATGTATAAGGCTTTTATCATTGAATCAACGGTTATTTCTGATTTGGAACATTTCCAACACACCGCTTAAGAGTAAACCAGTATCATAATTGAGATATGCTATCATTCTAGTCTAACTAGAAGTTAGCATCAGTATATCCATGAACTCTCAGTTCATATTCTCTATATAAAATCTTCTCAAGATTTTATCTATATAGATTAGGATGAATTAAGCAATCTTTTAGATCTATCTTTATAGATCAACTTGCTTCTCTCACATCTATCACGAAAAAATTATTTGACAACCATAATTTCAACAATTGAAATATAGAGACGTCGTTTCCTATAATATGTCTCATACATATAATATTAGGAATGCGACAATGCTCCCACTATCTTTTTTTAAACACACAATTCATTTTTGATAAAATCAAACGTTTTGACCTTTATATCAAATCGAATATTTCAGCTCCAAAAGGCTTGTTTTAATCCATATTGAACTTTTCTTGTAAACTCATTTACAACATATGGGTTCTAATCCATTAGGCAGGTTGACCAAGGTCCAAACCTTGGTAACATTAAGTTTATATCGGATATCATAGCCTTATATCATCTCAGCGAGTCAACACTTGATTTTGCTTATGCGTAATTAGTAGGTTCATCATCCTCGATTAATAATGTCTGATTAGTAATAATGGATTCGAACCTTCCACAAGGTCGAATGATCCTATAAGATTTACCCGAAGTTGATGTATCCTCAGGAGTCTTCACTTCCTGATCAAAAGTATGTCCCTCAGCAGGTTTGGGATCAGACTCAGGTTCGTCTACTTGGTCAACTATATTTGTGAATTCTTGAACTCCTTCAAGATTTATTTTGCTCCCACTGTCATAAACACTTTCTTTAAGAGTATGACATGTTTAGAGATAAACACATTCTTCTCAACGAGATTATAGAATTGATATTCAATTGTCTCTTGAATATCTCACAAATATATATTTATCGAATTTAGTCTCAAACTTCCGATGCAGTGCACTTCACATAAGTGTTACAGTCCAAACTTTCATATAAGAAAAGTTGGGCCTCTTGCCTTTCCATAACTCGTATGGTATTTTTGTCAACCGATTTAGATGTGACACAACTCACTGTGTAGCACATGGCAATCAGTGCATGACCTCAAAACAATTTTGAAGTGTTTGCATGGCTTGTCTTTAGTTGCACTATATCTAATAGTGTATGATTCATCACTGTAGATACACAATTATGTTGCAATGTATGTAGAGGAATCCACTGCGAGATAATCTCATTCTCTTTTAGATAATCTAAAATTCTATATTTTAGATATTCTCCACATCGATCGGATCTTAATATGAGAATATATATACATATTTGTTTCTCAATTTCTAGTTTGAATCTCTTAAATATTTCAAGAGTTTTACACTTGAATTTCATCAAATATACATGATCATTTCTAAAATGGTCATCGGTAAATGTGATGAGATAAGAGAAACTCCATCGACACTAATTGGTATGGGTTCACATACATCACCATGTATTAGACCCAATAATTATACAGATCTTTCTCCTTTTTCAAGTAAAAGGAGATTTGGTCACTTTGCCCAACAGGCATGATTCGCGTTCGTCAAATGATTCAAAATTATTTGACCCAAATATACATCTCCATATAAGTTTGGAATTGCATTATCATTTATGTGATCAAATTTGCAATGCCAGATATAGGTGTTATTCAGATTATCATTTTTATATCTTTCAGTATCTATACTCATTATAGAATACTCAATATTTAGAATATAAATGTCATTTTGTAATTTACCATAACCATTAAGATCTTATCAAGATAAAAGGAACAACAATTGTCCTTAACATTAAAATAATTCATGTCCTGGAAATTTATTTAATACTCTTGGTAATGGCAAGAACAAAACAATATTTCTCTAATTCTAATATTATGCCTAAAGGTAAAGGTAGGAAGTAGTTCCTATAGGCAATGCATCAACATTTGCTCATATTCAACATACAGGTCAACTTCTCCCATTTTTGCAGTGATCTACTTCTGTTTAGTTCCTGTATATTTATACAAATATGATATCCATATCTGGTATCAAATACCCACGAAACTAATGAAGTAGATATAAGCCTTGCAATTTTTTTTTCCAATGACCTATCATTCCAAAATGATAATAATGGTCATTAGATTTAGTATTGTCCTTGTTTACTTTAACTTTCTTAGCCATCTTAGAATATTTTCTTAAAACATCATTTAGACTTCCCTAGAGGAATCTATGACTAAGATTTACCCATTACAAACATACATATCGGGCTTAACACTCTTAAACATGTTCAGCAACTCAATAATTGTGCATTCGAATTTTATTCATGTTAAATTCATAATTAATTATGAATAACTCTTCGGCAAAGATTGCAGAACCAAGTCACACTTAGTTCTTTGTTCATGAATGAATTCGATTAAGACAACTTCTCAAAGTAGTCAACGTCTTCAGCACACCAGCACTGGCTGAAGACTCTTCTGCCATTATGCACTAGTATAGTTGCTAGGAAATCTCATATATTTCCACACGTAATTGTTCATCATTCAACACTTTGAGATGGAAAATCACGTGTTAGCATCTATACACTTAAGTTGCTTTTGTAACTCGGGTGACATAGTCGCAAACATCACATATGTTGCAATGCTATCGTCATCACTGTGTTTATTATAGCAGCCACATCTTCATTTATTGAGTCGTCAACAAGTGTCCCTAGAAAGGGTTACTCAAGGACATAACCAATTTTTCATGTCTAAGAACACAGATTGCGGTGCCAATTAACAAATTTTGGTTTGGCTGTGGCATCTAGTATGCCTCTCAAATACACATGGTTACTCAATATTCAATAAATGTAAACGACGAAAGTAAAACAATAATGCATATAATGCATCAATTACTTTAACATGGTCTTTTATTAAATTAATTATGCTCCTACTGTTTAACTCAAATTTATGACCCTCTCACATAAATTTATGGAATTCATACTTTATTCCCAATAGGCTGAGATCCCATATGTCATATTAAAACCTTGAATGTACTCAACAAGCTTTAATAAAATATTTGGGTAGATACTATTATCAATTATATCTCCATACAACTCCCAGATCATTAAGCTGACAACTCTTTGTCTTCACACATCTTATGTGTTAGCTTAACATGTCTCTAAAATTTATATTCTTGAGTGTACTCAACTAAACAAAAGATAAGTTTTAGTTAAGTCAAGCCCATCATTTAGAAATATTTAATATTTCATAGTGTCAAACATATCTCTAATAGACCACCGCTGAGTGTATTCAACAAGTTGAGATCGATTTAGGACTCTCGTTTTTCACTATAATGATGGAAAAAAATAAGAAACTGACTTAATATTTTTAACGAGGAGTTTTGTATGCAAATGTCTCATCATAATAATTATATATTTCTTATTATACATCTAGCATGCAAATAAACATACATATAAAGTGTGAACGATTATGGACTTATACTATCTAGCCTTCCTGAGCCATAAGGAAGACTAGTTGGTCAGTTCCTAGGAGGTATAGCATTGATTCATACAATGCTCCATCTCTATGGTCTCCTCCTCTTCTTGTATCTTCAATTAGTCCAGCTACAACTTGTATCCTATACTAGTTGGCATGCAGACCTAAATAGTATTGGACGAGCAGGCCCATAATAACAACAATAATAAAGGACTCGCATGTCCAAAATAAATTAGAGCTTGCATGCCCATAAAACAATAAGAATAAAACTAATCACTCAACACATCCACATGATCGAGTCCATAATCATCCACTAGTAAAATATTCATCATATAAATGCATTCCTATATAATATCTAATATTGTTTGCAAACATGTTTCAAGTTTCTAGCTATTAAAGTCGTCTAAACTAATTTAGACAAATGGATCGGAACAATGAAATAATTAATCAAATTAATCAATTAATTTAATTAGCGGCTATTTTTAATTAAAATCAAATTTTAATTTTATATACCAAATTATAATCTCATTCTAATTCCACTATTATAGGGCAGAACTATTTAATTAAAACCAAAATTTAATTAAATATCGAATTAGAGTCAAACTCTAATTTCAAAGTTTCAGACGAGACAATTTAATTAAAATCAAATTCTAATTAAATATAAAATTAGAGTCCAACTCTAATTTCAGGACTTAAGGCAGTTGAATTTAATTAAAATCAAAATTTAATTAAATACAAAAATTAGAGTCCAACTCTAATTTTAAGAAAAAATTTAGGGCAAGACAATCTAATTAAAATCAAATTTCAATTAAATGTCAAATTAGAGTCTAACTCTAATTTCAAGAATATATTAAGGTAGATGATTTAATTAAAATCAAATTTTAATTAAATACTAAAGTAGAGTCCAACTCTAATTCAAATTGAATTAACATTTTAATTTAGGATAAAACTTATAACTAAAATAAAATTCAATTTAGGGTCAAAGTTTAATATTTAAATTAAAATCCAACTTTAACGAAAATATAAAAAGTTGTCAATTTTTAATAAAATTTTAAACGGGTCAAAATTGATAATATGGGTCGAAACCCATTTGAAAATTAAATTTAAAACTATTTTAATATATAAATTCAAAACTCATTTTTGAAAATTACAAATTGACCCAAGTTTAAAATTATAATCAGAACTTTCCAATTTCCCAAATTGCATGATAGGCCCTCCAATTAAAAATTGCAAACTGACCCCTTATTCCATAATTACAGGAGAGGGCCTGAAATTTCATAAATTGCATTAGAGGCCCCTGTCTCCACCTCAAATCGTCCGACCGCAGAAACCTTAGAAAATTCCCCTTTCTCCTTGGGACGTCGACACCTCAATCTGATGGAGTAATGGAGGTGCTCCGGTTGTCACCTAGCCAGCGCACCACCGACTATTGTAGTAGCGCACAACGATGTTGCAATAACCAGAGCGCGGCTGCAGCAGCAGCGATCGTCGCTGCTGCTTTTCTCCCGAGGCGGCGCGCTGCCGAGCCGCCACCGGTGGCGGCGGCGCCGCCTCCTCCGCCATTTTGTTTTCTTTTCCAGATTCGACCCAAAATTTATTTTCTTTTCAAAAACAGATTTTTGAATATAAAATTAATTTTGAAATTGCTAGATTCAAGAAAAATATTAACAATCAACTTTTGATTATTCTAACATGCTGGAACAATTTCTAACAAACACAAAGTAGACTCTGATACCACTGTTGGAAATCTACTTAATCATGCACAGCGAAAATAAATAATTTTCAATTCTCAAACAAGTATCTGCTTTATATTTAGATAGAAACTATGATAGAAATCATACATTTGATAAATTCTGTAAACTCCTTTGCTGATTCACGAACTGCAATGATCACGATCTACAATCAAAGTTGTCCAATTGTCCAGCCTCCAATGGTGATCCACACAAAGAACAAGAATGGCATCTAGTGTTTTCTTTTCTCGTGCTAGCAAGAATAATGAAATTAATTCTCTACAGTTTTTCAAACCTTAATATCCTATTAAAACAAGTCCAAACGGACTTTGCCCATCTCGGGACTTAACCCGATCCAACATTTAATTAATCAAATTAATTAAATTCGGTCCATGAATTAATTAATTCGAGCCTATTAATAAGCAACCAAATTAATTAAGTATCCAACACTTGTCAATTAATTAATTAAGTATCACCACACTTTAGCTTGTGAGATCAACTACTTACTTCATAGATAAGAAATGTCACACGTGATGGTCTATCCGTAATAACAATATACATATCTCGTTATTACATGTGACCACGAATGTTTTAAGATTCAGTCATATGTAATTTGTATCTCACAATCACAACTCTTTGTGATTAACAAATCACCAAGACTTGAATCTACAGATTCTATTATTTAATTAATTAGAATATTAATTCAATTAAATAATAGATCTTGCCATAAATATGCATCGGTTATATCACTCATTTTCTTAAAAGAGAGAATTCAAGGATCACCGTTTCATTTTGTCACAGTCGTTTTCACACAGGAATTGGTTTCAAACTGGATTTGTACTATTCATTATTCTTATTATTTATTTTAGTCATTAGCACAGTTATATAGTCAATAAAAAATATGGATGACTCCAAAAAAAAATATCTGCACGCCGACCCCACTATATTAAGATATAGTGATATACATGAAAATGCAGTAAATGCGTTTCCAATGAGAATCAAACACAGAATCACTCATTCTCTTAAAAGAGAGAATCAAAGAATCACTGTTTCATTTTGTCACATTCGTTTTCACACAGGAATTGGTTTCAAACTGGATTTGTACTATTCATTATTCTTATTATTTATTTTAGTCTTTAACACGGTTATATAGTCAATAAAAAACACGGATGACTCAAAAAAATATATATTTGCACGCCGACTCCACTATATTAAGATATAGTGATATACATGATAATGCAGTAAATGCGTTTCCAATGAGAATCAAACACAGAATCACTCATTCTCTTAAAAGAGAGAATCAAAGAATCACTGTTTCATTTTGTCACATTCGTTTTCACACAGGAATTGGTTTCAAACTGGATTTGTACTATTCATTATTCTTATTATTTATTTTAGTCTTTAACACGGTTATATAGTCAATAAAAAACACGGATGACTCAAAAAAATATATATTTGCACGCCGACTCCACTATATTAAGATATAGTGATATACATGATAATGCAGTAAATGCGTTTCCAATGAGAATCAAACACAGAATCACTCCTTCTCTTAAAAGAGAGAATTCAAGGATCACTGTTTCATTTTCTCACAGTCATTTTCACACAGGAATTGGTTTCAAACGGCTTTGTACTATTCATTATTCTTATTATTTATTTTAGTCATTAACACAGTTATATAGTCAATAAAAAAACGGATGACTCCAAAAAAAAAATATGCACGCCGACTCCACTATATTAAGATATAGTGATATACATGAAAATGCAGTAAACGCGTTTCCAAAGAGAATCAAACACAGAAAATAAAAAATAATAATAAATTTTTGCCGACTTCGTATGAATATATATCTGCAAACCGACTTCTTCACCGTATTTCAAACAACAAATATTCTCAATTAGCAATTCGCGTTGTGAATTAGCAGAACAATCCATTGAAGGTAAATTTTTATTCATTGTTATATTTTTGCTTTTTCATTTCAATATTTTTTTTCCTACAACATGCTTTATGTTTGTTCGTTATTATTTAGTTTTATTATGTTTTTCGTCCTTTTTTGTTTAGTTCATTATTTCTGTTGTGATTATATTTCATTGGAATGAACCGGTAAATTAAATATATATTTTTTTTTGCAACATGTTTTAGGTTTTGTCGTTTTTGTTTAGTTTTATTTTTTTTCCATCCTTTTCTGTTTAGTTGTTTATAGGATAGTCGAGATGAGAGAGTTTTGACAAGGTAAAAAAGGAGAGAGGAAGAAGAAGCGCACATGAAAATGACTATGAAGAGAGAGAGCTTGTGTGAATGGCTGTGTTAAAAAAGGAAAAAAAAAAAGGGGGGGGGGGGAAGGGGGAAGAATTGCTTCTCCTCGTGCAGGTCCGGGGAGAACATGTCTCCCCGTACCTGCACGAGATCATATATGTCTATAAAAGAAATGAATTTTTTTTTGTTATTAAGGAAAAGAATATTTTTTACGTGCAAAGGCGAAGGTGGTATATTTAGTGTCCTCATAAATTCTCTACAAAATGGTAATGAAGAGCCTACGTTTACTAATCTTGAAAGTATTTTCGAAGGCACATGTAAATCATATAATGCTTTCATTCGCCAACAATAAAATCGAAGGCAAGCGGATAGGAGGAATCGAGTTCAAACCATAAGTATTGATCATAGTAAAAGGATAAATGATCCTATGTTATCTCAAAATAATAATTCTCGTGTTGCTTATGTGCATGAATCTATAATACATTCTTATTCTTCTGAGGGTTCCACTTCGAATGAAGAATCAACTAATGTTTTTTATTATGAATTATGTGGAAATTTTAACATCTTGAATATACCAACTACTGCATATGTGATACCAACATGCAACTATTGTAAGTATTGCTGCGCACAAAAATTTCATAGAGAAACAAAAGGTTTTTGTTGTTGTGATGGAAAAGTAAAACTTTGTATGCCTGATTCACCAAAAGAATTGTACGATTTATATGTATGGAATTCAAAAAACTTTCACGCGGATATAATAACTACTTCGCATTCACTTCATTTAGCATGAAGTACGACAAGGAGCTCTTTAAAGCATACCGAGGTATTTACACATTCAGAGTTCAGGGACAGATATATCATTATATAAATCAAATTATGTCAGAAAATAATGCGCCAAATTATATGCAATTATATTTTTATGATACAAATAATGGAATATCTAACCGTATCAAAATTTCTGCAAATTTAGAAAAATCTACTTTAATTCGTCTCATTGAGAAAGGAAAAAAGGAAGACATAATGAAAGCTAGCTTGGTTTTCTCATATTTATGGTCTTTATATGTACATCTACCATTAGTTAAAATATGAGAGCAAAATTCGATTCCACGTTCTGCGATTACTTACTTAGAATTGGAGATAGAACAGAACAAGAACATACTTGTAAGTGTATTAAGCTTCCAAATAGTATAATTTTACCATTCGAAGATGAAATCACATCTTTGAAAACCTTGATACACTGTGTTTTTCCAAATATAGAAGCGTATGCTGATCATTTACATATCATGGTAAACCGTGTTATTCTTACGCCTACAAATGAATGTGTTGACTATATTAACAAACTCTTGCTTGAACAAATTCCTAGTCAAATTTTCACATACTATAGTTTTGATGAAACAATTGAGAAATCAGAACAAAGCGTGCAAGAAGATTTCTTGAATACTTTGACATCAAATGATATTCCACCTCATGAATTGAACCTTAAAATAAATTGTCCCGTAATGTTATTATGGAATATTAATCCTTCTGAAGGATTATGCAATGGAACACGTCTTACTTGTCGAAAATTTGAGAGAAATGTTATTCTTGCTGAAATCACTACTGGCGAATATTGTGGAAAACATGTTTTCTTACCGAGAATCCCTTTTATACCCCTTAAATCTGATCGAACCACAATTCCATTTAAAATGACTCAATTTCCAATTAGGTCATGTTTTGCAATGACAATAAATAAAGCCCAAGGTCAAACACTTGATTTTGTCGGTTTGTATCTTCCAGAACCAATTTTCTGTTATGGTCAGTTATATGTAGCGTTATCAAGAATAAAAACAAGCAACTCTCTAAAAGTTTTATTGAAACCATCAACCACGGATACTTCGCACAACTCATGTACTGAAAATGTTGTCTATAAGGAAATTTTTTCCTTCATACATTCATAGAACAACTTTCTCATAGGTATATTTTATGATATTTGAAACATTATTAAAATTTCCTGCCATTCACTATTTTCATAATTTATTTTGTATAATATATTTATAAAATAGTATTTTAATATGCATACAATAATATTTTTTATTTTATATATACAGGTTATTGGAAATTTTATTCATGTTATTGAAAAGTTCAAATCAATTCTCTACTGCGTCTGTATATTTCACATGTATGAATTAGCTTGTTAATAATATTTTCCATTATTTTAGTTGAATATATTCATTGACATTTTGTTATATGATTGAACACAGGTTTTCTGTTATTAGCAAGAGTCTCATTTTCTCGAAGGCATCCACGATTATTGTATTCGTACAATTTGTAATCTATCAAAATCTTTTAATATTATCATGTGGCATTTTACACAAATCGTGTCTCTGTAGAGTACACGGAAAATAAATAGAGAAGTTCATTTGCTATTTTAAGCCATATATAATATCCCAAAAATGCGGAGTTGCTTAAAGTTTTAAGCTTCATCAGAAAACATTATTTGTTTGAACTACAATTTTGCCCTTTTTTTGTATTGTAAAATTCAATCTTATATCTTATTCAGTCTTATTATTTTATTTCCTTTTTAAAATAACATATACTTGAAACTTGAGCTTTTATTTTTTTATCACATAATTTTACTACATCTCATCCAAATAATTAATTGTTAAGTATCAAAAAAAATTATATTATGCATTTAATATTTAAGAAAATGCTAAAAAAAAGGGACAAAAATATATATTTTTAAAACGTTAATCTTGCCTCAGTAATCACATTGCCCGTGCATTGCAGGGCAATAGACTAGTATACATTAAAAATGCTTATGTTCAAAGTTGATTGGACATAGGGCATAACACTTATATTTACAACTTTTATCAACTTTTTAACTACACATTTCATTAATTTTTATCAAAATCTACTAAAATTCTGATGTTTAGCTAAATCAAACTGGCTAAATGGTAGTTGCAGGCTTGCTTCAATTATAAAATGTCAAATTGTTACTTCCAGACAATAGTATCGGAATAGAATGCCTAATAAGATAATGGCTAGTATTAGTATTTATACACATGGTAGAAGTGGTTTGAATTTTCGTGGAATACCATCAATTTTGGTGTCATCTGGGATAGAAAATACTCTGGGAAATGGTAGTGATTGAAGCAGGATTGCCATACTTGACTGGTGAATTTTGGTCTTGATGCGTGTCATTAAGTTCCATGGTATCGTATATATAAGGGGGATTAGTTGGTGCAGGAAGGTGCTCTTCTTTCTTTACCAGCATCTCTAGTGCTTTAGACATTGATGGTCGTAGGGATGGTATCTCTTGAGTGCACAAGAGTCCGACATGTATAACTCTTAGAATTGCCATTTTAACATCCATGTTATGATAGTTATGCAGCATTAAGTTTGGATCGAACAACTCCTCTACTGTTCTTCGCTGGAAATGCTTCCACGCCTGTTTAAATCCAAAATAATGTAACAGCAAAGGCAAAATGAAAAGGCTGTATGTTGAGTGAGACATTGAAATAATGACTATAAATCAAATTAAAATTACATCTAACTGCAAAGACAGAGAACTTGGTGTATATTGATATGTAGATATGTAAATAATTATGCTAAGTGTACATTCCATGGGTTACATCTTGCCTTACATGGTGTGGAAATTCAGACAGTGTTGTGCGAGAAAGTGTTTTTTTTTATATAAACTATCCAATCATGTGCCGACACGTGGCTCAATGTAAAAAATAATGTAAAACAAGATGTACATGTAGCATGATTGATATATAAAACTGTGTCTGCACTGCACTACATTTTATATTTTTAAATCTCTCTCTTTATGGATTTCAAGTGTCCCGCTCTTGGGCTAAAAGAATTTTGAGCTCTCAAGAATGCACGATAAATAGGTAGGCGACGTTTGCAAAGAGGAGATATGAGCCGCTCAAGCAAGCCTTTACTCTCCTTTCTCTCATTGTCTTCTCTAGTCTATGTTTTCTGCTGCTTATGCAGTAGTTCAAACATGCTCAGAACACTTGACGTGTACAAAAAATGCAGATATGGTTTTACAGGGAGACAAATTTAGCCAAAGATTTTGAGTGAAGTAGCTGTGTGAGCCAACTAATTTGTAATGATTCCATGATCTTTGGCCCCGAGTTTAATATTGATTTCTTATTTCTGTTAAGTAATTCCATGATTGAAGTCATTTGAATTATATTCCTTAACATTAGCCAGTAGTTGAAGAATCTAGCGAGTGATAAAAACTCATAAATATACACGTAGTTAAAGACGTACACAGAGATCATGGTTATGAGGAGATTGGAGCTGAAGAGTAGATAACACGATATATAGGCAGGTGATTGTTTGCAAAGAGAAGAAATGGGGTGCTCAAGGGAGCCTATGAACTCTCCGTGCTCTCATCATGCAAGCTCTCTCTGTTTTTCAGCAGTTCAAACATGCTCAGAAGACTTGGATGGTATCAAAAATGCAGTTACGATTTTGCTAGCAGCCAAGCAATTCGAATTAGCTATAAGGAGTTTCTGAAGTTTAAATGACAGGACACGTCACTACAACACTATCGTAGTTAATGATATTGAGAGAAGTAGCTATAAGGACCTAGTGTTAATGACTTTCAGCATTTTGAGAATCAACGAGAGATTTAAAACTTAAAAGCATAGTAGGTCTACAAGGACATATATTATACTGGATCAGGTTTTTTATCTAAAAACAATGGGGAAGCTGAAACTTGAGGCTAATAAGGCTTTTGAAAGGAAGCTGGAAACATTTATGGCACGAGTCACATCCAGCAATCCTGGGAGGTGGTGACACAAGTGGTACATAATGCAATTCTATTTAGCATGTAGTATATAATCCTGTCAGTTCTAGCCAGATTACTGCTGCAACTGATATCCCAAATTAGAATTTCTTTAGACCCTGGGTGGATGCAAATTTCCCTGGTAATAGTCCTGCCAACTGGATCAAGATTTTTTGTGGTGATTATGTCTATGATAATAATTGGATATAGCTACAACTTCATTTTGGAGGACTACAAATAATATAACTATGACAGAACTGTGATTATGTAACTTGTGAAACTAAGATACACGTAATAGATCCCATCTTGTCTCTACTTTAAAATGATTTTCGACGTATATAAAAAAGAGAGAGAGAGAGAGAGAGATTTGAGAACTTACTAGTGTTAATGAGCTATCCGAGTCCTCAGAAGCTTTGCTCCTGTTGTTCTGCCTCCCTGTGACAATTTCAATAAGAAGTACACCAAAGCTATATACATCTGCTTTTTCTGTCAACTGGCCACGGGCTAAGTATTCTGGAGCCATATATCCTCTGCATATTTTAAAATTGAAGAATCACTGTTTAAATTTGGTGTCTATATTAGGGAGTAGACTTTAGGATAAAAGAACAAAACTCACAATGTTCCAGCAATGGCGGTGCTAATGTGACTTTTGTCATCTTGAAAAGACCTTGCCAGCCCAAAATCGGCAATTTTAGCATGGAATCTTGAGTCCAAGAGGATATTACTTGCTTTGATGTCTCTGTGAACTATTCTGGTTTTCGTGTTTTCATGAAGGTACATCAACCCTTCTGCAGTCCCAATAATTATTTCAAATCTCTTCTCCCAGTTTAGAGTTTTGCCTTCGCTGGAATCTGTCAAATGCAATATAACAGCAAATCTATTGACCATTTTATCACTGCCAAACACGGATTGAAAAGGAATGCATAATCATATAGAATTCCAAGTCGCTAAACCAGCAACCTGAGAAACTATTCTTATATCAAATTATATATTGCTCTTAATTCCAGATCTAGTACTTACCAAAAATAAAGAAATCAAGACTCTTGTTTGGTAAATATTCATATACAAGAAGACTTTCAGGTCCCGAGAAACTGCAACCCAACAACTTGACTAGATTTTTGTGCTCAACACTACTAATAATGTTTACTTCATTGTCAAAATCTGCTGCTCTATGTTTGTTGTTAAAGAAAAGCCTCTTTACAGCAATTTCTCTTCCACCTGGCAACACTCCCTGCAATAATAAAATTCTTTAGCTTAGACATCAATCTACAAAAGTGCTCTTCATTTCCGAAATCTGGATGAATGACCTTATACACTATGCCAAATCCACCTTGCCCAAGCTTGTTGGCTTCATCAAAAGAACCAGTTGCCTTCTCAAGTGTGGAATATTTGAAGTTCATGCTGCTATGATGAAGGGTCTTCGCCAGTTTCTCTGCATCAAACGAACCTGGGAAGAGATGAGACATCATATATATCATCAATATTATTCAAAGACCGTATTCTACCTAATTATCATCACATCGAGTGCTTGAGGATTATTCACAAATCTTTTGAGTATGGTAAGGTTCAACGTGATGCAGAGCGAACATATAGTAAATGCAGTCTACCTTTTCTCTTCTTATGTATTGTTCTTTGCTTCCATATATAAATTCCAATGAATGATCCAATAACCAAAAGAACGAAACCAATAGCTGCCACTATAATTGTTATTGTTCCTGCAAAAGTCAGTTGAAAAATGCATCATCGAGCTAGTTTGGTACAAAATGAAAGTCTTTAACTTGGTTAAGAAACATAATAAGAAATTATAATATTCAAAGATGAAAATGTTGGGAAAGTGTGAACAAAAGTCCCATATCGGCTAGACATAGGGATGGCCTTCAATTTATAAGGATTGAGGCCTCTCCTCCTGTGTGAACTCAAGTCCCAACGGGATGAAACAGAAAGAAAAGGAACAGAAGAAAGAAAGTTCAAACTTGAAACTGCAAGTGCTGGCATAATGAGAAGGGGTGAATTTTTTTATAGAAATGCTAGGGGAAAGATCATATAGCTCTTTTTTTTACCTCTTGAACTTCCATTTCCCAGTATAGGATTAAGAAAGTTGGTGTCGGAGTACCTAACAAAGCACCCTGTATTCAGTGCCCGACCCTCAGACCATGGCAAGCATCCCAATATAGATGCGGACGCATTTTCCAAACAAGCTCTACAAGAGCTAGCACTAAGTGACCTCCAGCAGTCAGCAAGAACATAAGCTGACTCATTTGTTGTCCCGGACACTGCCACTTGAGCCCTTGCATAGCCATTATTGTTTGGTGCTGCTGAAACTGCCTGTAACACAGCCTGTCGGGCTGATATCTGAAATGCAGAATTCTTTCGAGTTCTATTCCCACAGACAGCCTTGTCATTAGGTCCAGTATATTCTTGAAAGAAACTGTAATTCTCAGCTCGCATGAAGCAGCCATCGAGGAAAACCCTTCCACTAGGGCCAGGAAAGCACTGAGGAAGAGTAGAGCGTGCTTCAGTGTAGCATAAGACACAATCGAGTAAAGAAAGATCACCAGAACATTGTGCCAGTCCATAATTAGCATCAGGTCCCGAGCCTGTTCTTGCTATGCCAAAGCCTGAAATTCGCATTTGTTCACTTACGTTTTCCATTGTGACAATGAAGTTTGCCATAGGAATGGTGGGGTCGGGCCGAATTTTGTTCCCGCACATTAACTCAACCACCTGAGCTCTTGGCTCCCCCAATGATGCATCGGGTAGTAGCAGATTAACCAGAATGATAATCATAACAGATGAACCAGCTCCTGATTTCTTCATTTTCTAATTTGTTTTTATTTCAATTGTATGTTACAGGGAATGTTGAAGTAATTTGTTATCTTCAATAAATAGCGGTGTGAATGGAATAACCAATTCTGCACTTTGAAGCTAGTCAGAATTTCACATGGTGCAATTATCTAATTTTATGGACATATTCCAGCCTCGATAATTGAAACTAATGCAAATAATAAAAAAAATTAGGTCAAACCTCCATATTCTATCATTTCCCATTAAAATAGTTTTATTTTTCTGAATCAATTAGAAAATATATTTTTGTGAGATTGGGATATGTTGTATCCTACCACATTAATGATATTTTTAGAGGAAAAAGTCTTCCCGTTAAAAAATGATGCTTGTAAAGTGATTAGTGGTTGTAAATTTTTTTCATTTATTTTTCTACTGTACTCATTTTTAACAACACATTCTCCAAATAAAATAATATTACATACTAAATCTAAAACATTTCATCATTTTTCCACCACACATTATCATATCACTCACTATTCAAAAACCAATTCTTTCTAAAAAAAAATGGGGGCCAAACACCCACTAAATCTATATAAAACCCTTATATGGTGATTTCTATTTCGATATTTTACTTGTTTGGAAAAACTTAAAAAGTTATGATCAAAATTAATAATTAATTTTAACTACACAATTTTTATGAACTTTTTAATTACACATTTCATTAACTTTTATTAAAAGTTATATAAAACAACACCAGATTTACCCTTACATGCTCATATGGCAGTGTGAAGTTCTCTAGCACCATATTAAAAGATTTCATGATAATAGTGCTGAGTTTTATTTCTTATTTTACCCTTAACATTTGGAGTGATCGGATTAATTTCATTTGCCGTAACTATACTTTAACTCAGTCCAATGAAGTAATTTTATTTCGATTTTGTTCATTTGATTAACTACAAATTTATATGATTTCTTTTTTCTTTTTTCCTTTTTTTGGAGAATTATACTTAATTTGATTACAATCAGATAATTACATTTTAATTTGATTTCAATTAAAGTAACTTTGTCTAATTTTACTAACAATAATCAATGATGAAACAATCAATAAATGATTATTATACGTAAATGCTAGTTGCTAACATGAAATAAATACATATTTATAAAATTAAATGACTTACACCATTTATTGACTGTTGTGTTATCGATTTCTGTCAGACTAAGTAACGAAATTAAAGAGAATTACCCTGAAATCAAATTAAAGAATAGCTATCTGATTTACGTGATTGAACTAGAATGCAACTATGGTTAAAGCAAATGAGATTTATTTCTTGATAACATGAGTGAGGTGATGAAACAAGTATAAAAAAGAGCGTTATAGAAATTCTCGTAAACAATTTCCAAATTTTCATTAAAAAATTTCGGATTCTACGAGTATTTTATTTCCGCACAAACAAATATATCCTAAAACGTCTTTGTGGACTTACAATACAACTTAAGAGTTGAGTTTCACACTCATTTGGGTGAAGATGTTGGTCTATGAAGAAAACACGATTTCCATTCAAGTCATAAATAATGTGAATCAATTTCCTTAAGTTCTCAATATTTTCTTTCAAACATATCGTGGAACGATGTGACAAAAATGGCAGCGTGGAGTAACTAGATGGAACCCAAATGCTTCTCAAATTTGCCCGTCTAATATTTTTTTTTTTTTTTTTTGTTTAAAAATTTCATTCATAAAAGCCTTAAGAAAAGATACAATAGTGCTTATCAATGAAAGTTATAAAATTAAGCGGCGCGAAGTATGTCATTTGGCAAAATTCACCTTTTGGGGATGCAAAAGGATAAATGAGAAAACTTTAGTGGTGCGAAGTACAAATATAATTAACCATTAGCTTTATTGATGGGTTAATTTCACTAATGGCCACGGAACGTTGAACTTAGTCACATTGGTCACTGAATTTTAATTTTATTTTAAATTTATAAATATTTACAAAATATTTTATTTAAACCACTCATTTTGTTTAGCATTCATTTTTTCAACTGAACATTCTACATTATTTTGTACAAAATTGTAGAAATTAACAATAAATCCTAATTTATCACACGAATACGTAGGATTAAAATTGGAACGTCAAACTAAATCAGTAAATCTAAATAAATTTTTTCATAAAGTTCAGTAACCAAAGTGATACTGAGTACAAAGTTCAGTGGCCACCATTAAAAATTAACCCTTAACTATATTGATTCATCATCCTTTCTTGTAATTGGGGAAAAATGACATACCAAAAGGAAATTTCATTTGCGCATGGTGGCCTAGGTAAAGGCGAAACGTCACACTTTGGCTATGAGTACAAAATTAAGCGGTCAACAGTCAAGTTGTCCACTTAATTTCAGGCACACCTAATCGCACTTTATTAAATTTTTTTAGTTTTTCGTTATTTTTCTATTTTAAAAAATCTTTGATTTGATTTTAGTTTCAATTTTTTAATGAAGAATCCTATCTGTAAAAAGTCAAAAATAAAAATACGTTACAAAATTTCAAACAATACAATGGGCAAAGGAAAATTGAAAAACAGTGAAGCTCGATTGCTCCAAATCCAATCTGCCTTCCTCAACGGGTTCAAGTAGGAAATTCGAATTTAGTGAAAATTGAAGACAATAAATTAGTTCATTTGATTTCGAAATAAATATTATTGAACGTTTGGTAAAGATTGAAGACAGTACATTAACTAGTTGAAAGTTGAAACTATAAAAAATAATCTAGCTTTTGCATTTTGAAAACTTAAAAATTGTATAAATGACTAGTGGTAGGAATTATTAAGTAAATATAATATTTTACAATTTTAGATGTTTGATATGTATTATTTTATTTATTAAATAATTCTTAGAATTATTAAAATTTAATAATAATATTAAAAATAAGAAAACTCTTCTTTTACGCCTTGATCCATAAAGCTCAAAACTTGACATCCACATTTAATCACGCTTTATACTTTTTAGAACATTGTTTTTATTGTGTAATTCTTGGTCAACACTTGCCTTTGCTTGAAGTTAAATACTCCAATAATAGGATGATGTTGATGGTTATTTTAAATATTAAAAGTGACCTTTTTTCTTTTTCTCTAATTCTTACTCTTAAAAATAATCTTAAAACTTTGGAGACCACGCACTTATACATACACTCAACCACGTTTCGGTGATCACCTCACCGTCGGACTTCATTTTTCGAATTAGGAAATCACTAACTTAACCGTCGGAGTGCTCGGGGCCACTTCAACTCCCACTGGAAAAGGCCACGAGTGACTAATTGTGTGCTACCACATGCCGGGAGGATTACGTGGAGACTTATTCTGTTGGTCACATGTCGAAGCCACTTTTCGAGGTCAACAGATTAGAGTCATCTGTGGAAAAGTTACTCTAACCACGAGTATCCCCCACAAAAGAAAAAGTTTTTCAAAATACTCAATTGATATTCCCCCTTGAAAAAGAGATTTGTTCTTAAAGAAAGAACAAGTGGAAACCGTAAACCATGTCTTTATTATTTGATAGAAGAGAACTTACAGTCCAAACCAATAAGTTCCAGCAATAAAGAAGTGAACTTGATGAGGATAAAGGAGATCTCTGAGGAAGAGATCATTAGGAATAATGTCACACACCAGAGGCCCCATCACCGATGTCGTAGAGGCGGAAGAACTATCGCGCAACTAACGACATAAGTGGATTACATAGCTACTAACATGAGAGACATTGCGGCCCAGAATGCAGCCGCGTAAGAACTCTTCATGTAGGTACAAATCAAGGTGAATTCCAAGCCCATCAAAATCCTCCACAATTGGTCCTCAATCGACGAGCTAAAATAGAGTCACCGAAGAACTTCTTCGAGTCAACAAAGAGAGGATCCGGTTGAAAGGGTAGTGGGAATAGACACATCCAACTACATTGTTCCCCTAACCGATAACACCAAGGTTGGAGAGATAACTTTTCCCCGAATTATGAAGGGCGGCCTCAGATATTTGCAAGTGTGTTTGATCGGATCGGACGAATATCTAGAAGTAGGGATCAGTCTACCCATCAAACAGTTCGCCAACAAGAATGCTAGCAAAGCCAAGAAGTTCAGGGCCCTCAACATAGGAATAAGCAAGAAAGTCAGAACCTGGTGGATTGAGGAAACCATGGGGGAACTTCACTATAGCTACCTCGTCCTTTAGCAGATGGGAATGACTCTGACGAGCCGTGTCGGTCTTACGAGCTTGATGATGATGACAAGCTCCCATTCTCTGAGGAGCTTCATAGCTTTCCCATGCCATAGAACTTCGTTCCCCCAAAATTCCTAAGTATGAAGGAAAAGGCGACGTGGAGAAATACCTCAAGTACAAAACGTAAATGAGCCTTCAAGGTGTTTCACCTACTCTGAAATGTAGGGCTTTTCACTTAACACTTAGCGGTGCGGCCGAAGTGTGGTACAATAGGTTGGCACCTCTTAGTATCAGGAGCTAGCCAGACCTCAAGAAATCATTTTTGAACCAATATTTGTCAAGTAAGGAAGGAAAGGCGCCAACCCAACGCCTTCGGATATGAGGCAAGCGGCAGAGAAAACTCTGAAAAGTTACCTTGCTCGTTCAACTGATAAAATAACTTATTGCGAGCAAGTCAGGGACATAGAAGCCTTCTCGGCTCTAAAAGAAGGACTAAATATGAATACGTTTTGGAGAGATGTCCGAAGTAAAAACCCATCTACCTACGATGAACTAGTAGAAATGATGAAAGTTGTAAGTGTGAATGAAGAGATGATTGATCACTGAAATAGAGCGACACAAGGACTTTTCCCACCCCATAGAGAAATTTGTGGAGGGCCCACTTCATAGATAGTTAGCCAGCAATGGATTTAGGCTGGACATGCAGCGGCTCCCACTTGGGGCAAGCATTGGCTACAACCACTTTGAATACAGTACAAACATCGGCCTACGAAAACACTGGAAATAATGGTAATGGTGCAGCCGAAAATCTTGAGAGACCCTCTACCTCTAAAAATAGAGGAAAAGGTGGAGGGCTTAGAAATAGGCATTGAGAGGAGCCTCGGCCTTATTGCACGTTCCACCGTTTTCATGGCCATGATACAAGTGAATGCCGGGAAGCCACTAGATCCGCAAGAAACAACCCTCATGGCACTAGGGAGAACTGCCATTAGTATGAAACTCCAAGGAAAATACCCACCTATGGCCAACTATATAGTAAATCAGCCCCAAAGGACGAGGTCTGCAGAGCCTATTACATTCACTCAAGAGGATACGGTGGGCGTACACTATTCCCACTGCGACGTACTAGTTGTGAGAGTTGTAGTGGCTCGAAATGGATTAAAGTGCATGCTAGTCGACAACGGGAGTTTAGTCAATGTCTTATTTGGTTTTGCTTATGATAAGATGGTGATAGACCATAAACTCACCCCTATGACTTCTCTCTTGTACGGGTTCACCGAAGATAACATTATTCCAAGAGGAAGGATCACCGGGCTGTTTAAATGGGGACTTGCCTCTTGTAGCACACAACTATATGGAATTCTTGGTAGTTAACCGCCGGTCTAAGTACTAGGAAGGTCAGCCTTGAAGGAGTTATGGGCCGTCACCTCCATCTATCACCTATACATGAAATTTCCCACTGAGTGAGGAACATCCACCGTCCGAGGTGATCAAATGGGCTCAAGGGAGTGTTACCTCAATTCTTTGAAAATGTCTGAGCCATGGAAAGTTAACATGGTACTCCTTGATACTGAGATGTCTAAAGCTCCTCAAAAAGGGTAAACCTTTGTACAAAGGGAAGATGTAGAGATGACAGAGGCTTTTGTGAAGGGTCGATCTGAAAGGGTAGCCCTAGACGAATTGGATCCTTAAGTTATTGAATTTGGATCACAAACCTCTCCAATGGAAGAATTAGAAAGCTTTCTAGTAGATCTCTAAGATGCTTCTAAAGTCCTGCAAGTACGAAAAGATTTGGTATAGAAAATAAAGAAAAAACTGAAGGACTTCCTCTGCAAGAACTCAGACGTCTTTGCATGGAAACACGAGGACATGATCAGAATAGACCCGAAGGTCAGTTTCCACTATTAACAAATTGATCCAGGTCAAACCCTACACAGGCAGAGGAAGAGATCCCTGAACATGGAAATGTATGAGGCTTTGAAAGAAGAAGTGGAGAGATTAATTGGCAAATGCTTCATAAAAGAGGCTACCAATCCAAAGTGGATATACAATCTTGTGCTGGTAAAGAAATATAATGGCCAGTGGAGAGTGTGCATTGACTTCTCCAATCTCAATCGGGCTTGCTCGAAGGACAGCTTTCCACTTACTCGAATGGACCAATTGGTAGATTCGACCGTTGGACATGAGTTGCTAAGTTTCATGGATGCTTATTCAGGTTATAAGCAGATTCTCATGCACCCGGAAGATGAGAATTGCACTTATTTCATCACGGATAGAGGACTATATTGTTACAAGGTAATGCCCTTTGGGTTGGGAAACGCTGGAGCAGCTTATTAAAGGCTAGTAAACAAGATGTCCACCGATCAGCTCGATAATATGATGGAAGTATACGTTGACGACATGCTCTTAAAGAGCCTCCAAGTCGAGGAGCATATGAAACACTTGGACGAGGCCTTCCAAATTCTGAGGAGATACCTAATGAAGCTAAACCCTTTCAAATGTGCATTTGGTGTGGTGTCCAGTAAATTCCTAGGATAATTGTAAATCAGAGAGGAATTGAAGCGAATCCAGAGAAGATTAAGGCTCTAATTGAAATGAGGTCACCCCAAAAGCCAAAGGAGGTGTAACGACTTACGGCAGGGTGGCCGCACTCAACCGCTTCATATCCAAAACAACTAAGAAATGACTTCTCTTCTTTAAAACTCTCAAAGAGGGGGTTCCAATGGATACCAAAGTATGATGAGGCATTCTAGGCACTAAAAAGTTACCTTGGACAAGCTCCTCTCATGTCTAAACCAAAGGTTGGCGAATCATTGTTGCTTTATCTAGTCGTATCCGATGATGACATCAGTTCAGTTCTTATAAGGGAAGAGAAGACACGTCATTGCCCATTTACTACATAAGTAAAGTCTTATTACCAGTAGAAGTGCGCCATCCAGACATGGAGAAGCTCGTTCTTTCCTTAATCACTGCATCTCGAAAGTTGAAGCCATATTTCCAGGCCTAAAACATTCATGTACTGACATACTTTCCCCTAAAATAAGTCCTCCAAAAACCAGATGCCTCGAGGAGGTTGCTAAAGTAGGCAGTAGAGCTCAGTAAGTTCAACATAATGTACAAACCCAGGGCTACAGTTAAGGGGCCCTGGCTAATTTTGTTGTTGAATTCGCTAAGGCCCTTAAAATTGAAGTGAGTATGGAACTGGTGGAGCTTCCCACCTAAAGCTCTTTGTAGATGGATCGTCTGGAAAAGCTGGTTCGGGAGTAATAGTAGTATTGGAAAGTCCAGAAGGGCCATAAGCTTAACTGTACAGTAAGGCTTGCATCCAACAGTGTAGCTGAATATGAAGCGTTCTTAGCTGGCCTTCGTCTAGCTAAAGAGTTACAAGTGAAGAGGTTGGCCATCAACAGTAACTCACAACTAGTGGTGAACCAGTTGTGAACTAGGTCAACCGAGATTTTGTCGCTAGAGACAAGCACATGGGAGCATATCTGAAACTAGTCATAGACTTCCTCCCCAACTTTGAAAGGTTTGAGAACTAACACAAGTACCCCGCCTTGAGAATTCCCACGTTGATGCTTTGTCAAAACTGGCTAGCAATAAGGATTTCGAACTTCTTAAGGTGGTTTCTATATAACACCTTGTTGGACCTTCAATTACAAGGGATGAAGAAATGATGTGGATAAAAAGCACCCATTCGTGGATACAACTAATTATTGCTTTTCTCAAAGAACAAATTGTATCAAACAATGAAGCCAAAGCTCGTCGACTACGAATGAGGGTTGGTCACTTCGTCCTACAGGATGATGTATTGTACAAACGAGGTTTCTCATCCCCCTCCTTAAATGCACGGGAGGTGAAGAGGCGAATTATATCCTAAGGGAGATCCATGAGAGGGTTTTTGGCAATCATTTTGGAAGGCCAGCACTGGCATACAAGGTACTTAGACAAGGATACTATTGGCCTACCCTGAAAAGGGACCCGATACAATTCGTACACAAATGTGACAGATGTTTGCGTTTCTCTAATGTACAAAGGCAACCCTCACATGATCTCACAGTTGTATTAAGCCATTGGCCATTTTCTAAGTGGGGAGTTGATTTTATTGGTCCATTGCCAAAAGGGAGGGGGAATGTATGCTTCGCCATTGTTGCAATTGATTACTTTACAAAATGGTCGAGGCAAAGCCGTTGTCTAAGATTACCGAAGTAAACACTTCCAAATTTCTCTGGAAGAATATTATATGTAGGTTCGGCATACTTCACTCTCTGGTTCCAAATAATGGTAAGCGATTTGATAACAAGAAGATCAGGGATTTATGCACTCAGCTTGAAATTAAAAAGCACTTCTCAACACCTCATCACTTCCAAGATAACGATCAGGTCGAAGCAGTCATCAAGACCATCAAACTCACCCTGAAAAGAAAGTTATATGTTTCAAATGAGGCATGGGTTGACGAACTCCCCCAGGTTCTTTGGGCCATACGTAGAACATGTGGGACCGCAATCGGATAGACTCCATTCTCCATGACTTACAAGGCTGAAGCTATGAGCTCAGTAAAAGTTGGAGTGTCTTCACCTCATCGTATCCACTTTAAAGAAATAACAAACGATGAACTAAGAAGGTTTGAGCTTGAACTCCTCGAAGAAAAGAGAGATGATTCTCAAGTTAAACTCGTCTCCTACCAACGCAAGATGATGCATTACTACAATACCAAAGTGAAGAAAAGAGCGTTTTGCATTGGCGATCTAGTACTCCAGAAGGTGCATCTATCATAAAAAAAAAGCGAGAACGGGAACACTATGACTGAATTGGGAAGGCCTATATAGTGTCACTAAAGAAGTGTGACCTAACACATACAAGATTGAAAATTTGGAAGGCAAAATGATGCCTCATCCCGGAACATCGAGCACTTGAAGAAGTATTATCAATAGCGAGATCATGAGGACTTATCATGTAAATATTATTGTCGATTGAATGAACTAAATTTCACTTATGCATTGTTATCAAATAAATTCTCCTATCTGAGAATCTCCATTTCATGAGGAGATGCGGGTGCCACTTCTGGTGAAGTGGATAAACAGTGTTCTCACACATTGTTACTCCTTGTCGAGGTGCATACACCCCCAAAAGGCCACCTGAACTAAGGATATCTACTTAATCAGGGGACTTGCGGGTGCCACTTCTGGTGAAGCGGATCAATAGCGTTCTCACGCAATCTAACTCCTTATTGAGGTACATATATCCCCAAAGGGCCACTTCAACCAATGATATCCACTTCATCAGGAGAGGTGCGAATACCTCTTTTGATGAAATGGATCAACAATGTTCTCACACATTCTTGAGTAGCTATGCTTAGGAGAAGTGTTTACACTTGGATTCCATTTGCTTCATCCATTTGCTTAAGTGGTTATGCTTAGGCGGAGTGTTTACACTTGGATTCCATTTGCTTAAGTGGTTGCTTATGCAAAGTGTTTACACTTGGATTCCATTTGTTTCATCCATTTTCTTAAGTGGTTATGCTTAGGCGAAGTGTTTACACTTGGATTCCATTTGCTTCATCTATTTTCTTAAGTGGTTATGCATGGGTGGATTGTTCACACTAATTCCATTTGCTATATTCGTTTGATTAAGTTCTTATCTGGTTACCGTGTTTTAAGCGAAGCGACAACACTTGGAATAACAATTGAAGAATTTCATTATATAACAAATTAGGGCCGAAGCCATTACAAGAAGGAAGAAAAACAAAAACTATGGATCTACATTTACAATAGGCCCAGCTCCCACCTCCTCTTCAGCTTCTAAGTCAGGTTGACCTCCAATAGGACCGTCGAACTCTTCCTTGAGAAGTACAATATCCAGCTATGGATACATCTCCCTTAGGCGAGAAATCATCTCTTGAGCACTCTATGAAGCCAAGTAGTTGGCAAAGATATCGTATTCCTTCATTTGGTCAAAGTTGTCAATATAGTTCTGAACCGCCACTTCACCTACTGTCTTCACTTCAGCCTTAAAAGATTCAATCTCCTCTTTTAGGGCATCGGTAAGCATCTTGAGTTCGGCTTTTTCCTTGTTGGCCTCCTCCAAGGCCTTTGAGGCAATCCTTTGGTGTTCATTGGACTGGTCAATTCATTTAGTAGGTGCAACCACTTGGGAAACTGACTCGTGAAGTTCATTTTTCAATTGATTTACTTGTATCTCAATAGAGTCTAGTTTCACCTCGGCCTCAGTCCTCTTCACCTCAGCCTCATCTGCCTCTTTCTTTGCCCTCCTTACCTCTTCCTCCCATTTGTTCGAGACCTCAATCCTTCGTTCGAACTCCTCATTTTTCTTACGGAGGCCAAAGACCAAATCTTCCATCAAGGTGCCAATACTGAAAGCACTAGCCATGCAAGCATTGTTAGTGGCTAAGAGGTCATCCACCTCACATGAGGCAATGTGATCTTGCCAGTCTCTGGTCCAATACTTGTTATGAACTCAGACGATAGAAGCGGTCTCTGGAGGTAATATTTCCAATATTGCCTCGGGGAGGTCACCCTCCTTGCTCCCCAAGAAATCAGTTACTTTGCTACGAGACGGAGGATTTGCAAACTTCTTCAGCCTTTTACGAGCTAGCTCTCCAGCTGGGTGGCAGAGCTGGGCATTGCAGTCTTCGATATTACAATGAAGGGAACCTCAGAGTGGGCTGCGACGATCATCCCTGTTGGAACAAGAGAGGATGGAGGCCTGGCCACTATGGCCGATGAAAAGGAAGCCCCCATTAGGCCGAATAGGAGACTTTCTCCACATCATCCTGTTTAGGAGGCTACTGGGCTTTACTTAGAGAGTTCAGCCTCTCAGCCTGCTTCTTATAAGTAACAGAAGTGTTTTTTAACTCCTTCGCTGCCACACTTCAACAGATTATGGTGAAGTCGGGCCTCAATGGTTTCTTCTTCAAGAGATTGTCTGCAAGATAAGGAAATTTTAAGTACATTCAGATAAGTTTGCAGATGACTACATCCTAAAAGAACCAAAAGGTGAAGCTTACCTTGAGTTGCCATTAGCCCGTGTAAGGTAAAGCTGGTATTCTTGTCAATCAGCTTTCTGTAGCTCCGCTCCTTGAAGAAATGTTGGTAGACGTGACAGATGATGTCCCACTGTTCTTTGAAAATCTCACACCTAGGTAGAGAGTATGTAAACAATGAAAATATTTCAACTAGGCAAAATGACTTACTGGCTGTGGAGTAAGAAGTGGGAATGATAAGAGGACAATGGGATCATTCTCCATGGTGTCCCATCTCCTAATAGCCCCAAACCAGGACCTCCTTCACTGAAGATGGCATATCCCCCATGAATGGGAAGTGAGATCCCAAGGAGTTAAGTAATACCACTCCCTACTTTTCTCACCCCGGCTACGCTCTTCGGGAAATAGATGGAGTGGAAAAAGCTAAAAGGCATATCTACACCTAGGCTAGCCTGATACTAGAGCATCCACGACCCAACCATCTGAGACCGGAGTTTGGGTGGAGTTGGGTCGGAGCTAGCCCATAGGAGCGGATAACTAACCTAAAAAATAGGTGGAAAAGAAGTTTAAGGCCTGCCCTAAGCAAGTTCTCACTTACGGCCACACAACCTGACCTCGGATAACACTCCCTCTCATTAAGATCGGGTATGAGTACCATTTATTACTTCGGATGCGTGTTGGAAGCAAGCGACACCCATATAAAACTATCTTGGGAAGACGTGAGAATTGTCAAATCATTAGCATACAGCTCAAGGCTATCTCATCAACAAACACTTCGTCTTTCAACCAGAATGTCGATTCTGCCACAAATTTTCTCAACGTTGCCAACACTCAACTCCTTGTCCTTGAACCAGGATGTCGCTTCCGCCACAACTTTTCTTAAAGTTGCCAACAATCATCATTTCATCCTTCAACCAGAACGTCTCTTCTACCACAGCTTTTCTCAAAGTTGCCAACACTCATCACTTCGTCCTTCAACCATGACGTCACTTCTGCTATAAATTTTCTCAAAGCTGCCAACACTCCTCACTTCGTCCTTCAACCACGACGTCGCTTCTCACAACTTTTCTTAAGGTTGCCAACACTCAATGCTTCGTCCTTCAATCAGGACATTGATTCTACTACAACTTTTCTTAAAGTTTCCAACATTCAATACTTCATCCTTCAACCAGAAAGTCACTTCTATCACAACTTTTCTCAAAGTTGCCAACACTCATCACTTCGTCCTTCAACCAGGATGTCGCTTCTACCACAACTTTTCTCAAGGCTGCCAACACTCAACGCTTCGTCCTTCCGTTAGGGCGTCATTTCTACATACATTTTCATCTCTTCTACAACAACTAATGCGTACACACCATAAAATGACATGACATAGTCACATTAATAAAGTCCATGCATTATATAAATATTCATTCACAGACTTTAGGGATTGTTGTTAGGGCCTTCAGAGGCCCTCTACTTAGTCCATCCAGGTCATCCACCACGTATTACATTGCTTAATTCTACAATGCCACGTGGTGGTTGAACTGAAGTTGCACCGGATGAACTGAATTTGATACCCTGAATCGAAACGCTATTACTCTCTCATAGAAGAGTCGAACTCATCCGCCATACACGACAGATGCAAAGGCCAGCACTCCGCTACATTCCACGTTCACCTTCCCTAGCCTGCCAGATCTTTTATGAGGAAATCTCTCCAAAGTCAAGTTCTTAGACTGTCTGATGGGACGTGTGGCAAGCTTCAAACAGTCAACTCATATTGTTATGTTAGAAATCATTTAATGTCCGCCAACCTATGGATTGACACATTGACGTATATGAAATGATGACATATCCGGGATCCAAAGCAACGTGTCCCTACATCCAACGGTTCTCATCTCCTTTCCTCTTAAAATAAATACTCCCTCATTAAGGTAAATGAGGCGACCATTTTTCTTTCTCTCTAATTCCTAGTCTCAAAACTTTGGAGACCACACACTTATACATACACTCAGCCACGTTTCAATGATCAGCTCACTGTCGGACGTCATTTTTCGGGTTACGAAATCACTAACTAGACCGTAGAGTACTCGCGGCCACTTCTACCCCCACCAGAAAGGCCACGATTGACTAACGTTGTGCTACTAATACATCTATTTTTAAGTTCTGCTAATCAGCACCTAATCGTGTTGACAATCCAACTAACGCATTTTTATTTGTTAAAATTTATAAATTTACTTACGGATCAAACTGGTTGTACAGGGCCACAATATCCAAGGCGTTAAGTGGCGTCCCCTATTAGATGGAAGCATGGCCATTTACTAAAACAACAATTAAATTAAATTTTATTTTATTTATTTATTTTTACGTTTACGTTTCTTGAATTTTGAGATGATTATTCATATTATTTGAATAATGTTAATGATAATTTTAAAGGTAAATAGTACAGAACATCCCTACCTTTTAATATCATTGTGCAAAACGTCCATACCTTTCATTTTTTGGTATTTTCACCCCTGTCTTTTACATTTCATTGCGCAAAAAGTCATTTTCAACCATTTTTTTCAATACATTAACGATTTTACCCTCCTATTCAAATAAAACAAAAGTAAAAAGATAAATAATCAACTGCAAATATAGTTATCAAGTTTAAAAATTACAAAGAAATCGTAAATTCTCTACAACCTCCACTTTCACAACCTACCAAGTTGCCACATATAGATCCACATAGCACCATATTTCGGCCACCACGCCCACGAGACACCACCACCACCAACCCCGCTTCACTCACTTACCGTTCTACCCCACACAATTTTGAAGATTGGAGCATTTAGGACCCACCAATTTTGGTCAAACGCTCTCTACGTGCATCATGCGCCAGTGGAGAGTTTTAGACTAGAAATTGAAACAGTTGGGGGGATAATTGGTTTAATTAGATTCATACACATTGTCGTTTGAGTTTGTTGATTGTTCAATTGATGCCAATTTGGGAATCTAGTGTTGTTGGATGCATGAATTGAACGAGAAAGAGTGTGGCAAAATGGACGTCACCACTATCGAATGTCTAGATTATAGTAGAATGATTTGAGGCATATTTGATTGATGTGAGGCCATGTATAGGTTCGTCGAGGTGAGGGCTAATCGTCGGTGGTGCGCGACATTGGGTGGCACCGAAAGTGGGGTTGCCGTGAAGGGTTGTATACGACAATTTGGTATTTTATGCTGTAAATGTGGTTGTTTTCGACATATTTTATGACCAATACTATGGGAGAGGATGTTGGGGAGAGTGAAGCGAGACTAGTGGTGGTGGAGTCGGACGGGCGTGGTGGCCAGAAGGTAGTGCTATGTGGATTTATAGGTGGCGGCTTGGTGGGGTTGTGAATGTGGTGGTGGTGGAGAATTTATGACTTATCTGTAATATTTAAAAAAAATTAGGATTATGATTGTAATTAGTTTATTTTTTCTTTTCTTTTCTTTTTGTTTCATTTGAATATGAGGGTAAAATCGTTATTTTATTGAAAATTTTGTTCAAAGTGATCTTTTATGCAATGAAAGATGGAAGGTATGAGTGAAAATGTCCAAAAATGAAAGGTGGTAACTTTTTGTACTATTTACCCTCATTTTAACGAGTGGTGGTGGGACTATTGTGATTCACTAGCCCCACCAAAATTACTTTTTTATGAGAAAATGTAGTATATTGGTCAAACATTAAAATTTTAGTCAATTAATAAAAATTTGGTCAAACATGTCGAGTAAAAAAATTGAAAATGACAAGAAGACGAGTGGTGGGTTGGTGGGATCACTTTAAACAATTTTATCAACATTTATATAATAATCTACTTTCATTGATTTTAAAATTTGTACAAAGAGAGTGAGAACGAGAAGATGAACAGAGAAAAAGAAGAGTCGAATAATTCTAATAATTTAAACTAGTGAATATTGTTCAGCAACGAAGAATGGGTGAGGGTATGATCACGTAACCCCCCCCCCCCCCCCCCCCCCCCCCCCCCGCCCCCCGGAACAAATTTTTGACTTTTTTTATGAGAAAATGTAATACATTAGTCAAGTTTTGAAATTTTAATCAATTAATAAAAACGTGATCAAACATGTCAAGTCAAAAAAAAAAAATGAAAATGACAAGAAGATAGGCGATGGGTTGATGAGATCAATTTAAACAATTTTATCAGCATTTATATCCTAATCCACTTACATTGATTTCAAAATTGATACAAAGCGGTAAAGAAGAATGGGAGGATGGACACAGAAAAAGAATAATCAAACAATTTTAATATTTTAAACTAGTGAATAGTGTTTAATATTTGCTTCATTTTTTATTCAATATGTTAAAATTCAGTACCATTCTAGGGGAAAAAAATTATAACTCATTTTTCTCTAGTTATTATTACATTATATTTTTGGTAATCAAACTATGCTGGAGTGAAGTGAGACTAGTTGTGATGGAGTCGGACGGGCGTGGTGGCCAGATGGTGGTGCTATGTGGATCTATAGGTGACGGCTTGATGGGGTTGTGAAAGTGATGGTGGTAGTGGAGAATTTAGGACTTATCTGTAATATTTTGAAAAATTTAGAATTATGATTGCAATTAGTTATTTCTTTTTTCTTTTCTTTTCTTTTTGTTTCATTTGCATATGAGGGTAAAATCGTCATTTAAGTGGAAAATAGTTGAAAATAACCTTTTGCGCAATGAAAGGTGGAAGATAGAGATGAAAATGTCAAAAAAATAAAATAAATGGTAAGAACGTTCTCTGCTATTTACCCTAATTTTGGTGGAACTATTGTGGGTCACTAGCCCCACCAAAATTACTTTTTTATGTGAAAATGTAATATATTGGTCAAACATTAAAATTTTAGTCAATTAACAAAAATTTGGTCTAACATGTCGAGTAAAAAAAAAACTGAAAATGACAAGAAGACCAGTGGTGTGTGCGTTGGTAGGATCGCTTTAAACAATTTTATCAACATTTATATCATAATCTACTTTCATTGATTTTAAAATTTGTACAAAAAGAGAGAAGAGAGAGAACAAGAAGATGAACATAGGAAAGAAGAGTCAAATAATTCTAATAATTTAAACTAGTTAATAGTGTTCAGCAACGAAGAAATGGTGATGGTATGAGATGGGTCACGTACCCCCACCAATTTTTTTGACTTTTTTTTTTATGAGAAAATGTAATACATTAGTCAAGTTTTGAAATTTTAGTCAATTAATAAAAACTTGATAAAACATGTCAAGTAAAAAAAAAATGAAAATGACAAGAATATAGGCCACGGGTTGATGGGATCAATTTAACCAATTTTATGAGCATTTATATCCTAATCCACTTGCATTGATTTCAAAATTTATACAAAGCGGTAAAGAAGAATGGGAAGATGGACAGAGAAAAAGAATGATCGATCAATTTTAATATTTTAAACTAGTGAATAGTGTTTAATAGTTGCTTCTTTTTTATTCTACTAGTCAAAGTCCGTGCAATGCATGGGTTGTAATACTTTTAAAAGTTATTTTAGTGTCGAAATTAATGGGTATGTTAAACTATTTAGATGGAAATGTATTTTAACTCCAATACATGTTTCTAATTTGTTGATGTCTTGTTAAAGAGATAATGAAATTCAATCAAGCCCTCTTTTTCCACCTATTGAGGTAAGGTATTATGTCGCATTCATCTCGTGCTCATAGAATCTCCAATTACATGTATCAGTTGCACCAATATTTTAATTTCTTTACAAAGATCATATGCAAGATGTATGTAGTTAAGATTAATTAATTAATGATAATACAGTGCCGAATTTAGGACAAATCAATGGTCTCTACCCGTATTAAAACCACAACACAACGAAAACCTCCATCATAGAGGCAAAAATAATGACAAACGATCACTTAACTTTATAAATTCCATCGAATATCTTTTCAGCATGTTCTAGAGATACCGTGCATTAAATCAATTCTAAAAAAATCAAAATAATCAACTTCATATAAGATATTTGTCTACCAGTACTGCATGATGTAGGATGATTCTTTTGAAAATCATTGAGTTCCTTCAATGTCCATTTTGACACCATAAATTTACCATTTTTAACCGTAAAAACTGAAGAAAAATGAAATTGAGAAAACTTTGTGTGAGTATGAGAATTGAGGGTAGGTAGAAAAGAAAAATTAACGATTATGATTTTACATTTCATAATGTAAGATAAAAATTGAAGAAAAATGAAATTGGGAGAAATTAGTGTGAGTATAGAGGTTGAGTGTGGGTACAAAAGAGAAATTTAACGGTTATGATTTTATATTTAATAATTTAAGATAATTTGTATATTTAAACTTAATCGACAATATATTCATTATTATCACATTTTAAGTTTTGTCAAAAAAAAATTTAATCGATCCAAATAGGTATTCATATCGTGAAATATAGAATCAAACATTATAGGAAAAATAAATTTCGAAAAAATGACATTGAAATGTGGTTGAAATTGAAAAAAGTATAAACAATCACTACTTTACGTTTTACAATTAATGTAAAATTATTTTTATATTTAAAATTTATTAACCATATATTTATCATGGTCGTACTTCAAGATTTTTAATAAATTTTAAATCGCTTAAAACGCATATTTGTAACTTAAAATACTAAATCAAAAGTTAAAGAATCGACTTAATTTAAGATAAAAATTAAAGAAAAATGAAATTGAGAAAAATTAGTGAATATGGGGTTAATGGTGTGTGGAAAAGAAAAATTAACAATTATGATTTTACGTTTAATAATTTAAGATAATTTTTATATTTAAACTTAATCGATAATATATTTATTATTATCACATTGTAAGTTTTTTTTTTATAAAAATTTAAATCGATGCAAATGGATATTCATATCGCGGAATATCGAATCAAACGTTGTAGAAAAATAAAGTTCGAAAAAAAAGAACATTGGAATGAAGTTGAGATTGAAAAGAAATATAAACAATCACGACTTTATGTTTCATAATTAATGTAAAATTATTTTTTATATTTAAAATTTATTGACCATATATTTATCATGGCCGCACTTCAATATTTTCAACAAATTTTAAATCGCTTAAAAAGCATATTTATAACCTAAAATACTGAATCAATCGTAAAAAAAATTAATGTAAAATTATTTTGGATATTTAAAATTTATCGACCATATATTTATTATCGTCGTACTTCAAGATTTTCAACAAATTTTAAATCACTTAAAACGCGTATTTGTAACTTAGAATACTGAATCAAACATTAAAAAATAGGCTTAATTTAAGATAAAAACTGAAGAAAAATGAAATTGAGAGAAAATAGTGTGGGTATGGGGGTTGAGGGTAGATAGAAAAGAAAAATTAACGATTATGATTTTACGTTTAATAATTTAAGATAATTTTTATATTTAAACTTAATCGATAATATATTTATTATTATCACATTGTAAGTTTATTTTTATAAAAAATTAAATCAATTCAAATGGATATTCATATCGCGAAATATCGAATCAAACGTTATAGAAAAAATAAAGTTTGAAAAAAGAACTTTGAAATGAAGTTGAGATTGAAAAGAAATATAAACAATCACGACTTTGTGTTTCACAATTAATGTAAAATTATTTTTGATATTTAAAATTTATCGACCATATATTTATCATGACCGCACTTCAATATTTTCAACAAATTTTAAATCGCTTAAAACGCATATTTGTGACCTAAAATACTGAGTCAAACGTATAAAAAAAAGCCTCAAACGATCGAGCCGAGCCAAAAAGCCAATCGGCTCAGCTTACGGCTTGTGAACAGTAAAAAGCAACTCCCCCTTTTAATATAGTTATAGATATTTTAAAATTCAGTACCATTATATGGAAAAAAATTATAACTCGTTTTTCTCTAGTTATTATTACATTATATTTTTGGTAATCAAACTATGCTGGAGTGAAGCAAGACTAGTGATGTTGGAGTCGAACGAGCGTGGTGGCCAGAATGTGGTGTTATGTGGATCTATAGGTGGCGGCTTGGTGGGGTTGTGAAAGTGGTGGTGATGGAAAATTTAGGACTTATCTTTAATATTTTGAAAAATTTATGATTATAATTGCAATTAGTTGTTTATATATATATATATATTTTTCTCTTTTTGTTTCATTTGAATATGAGGGTAAAATCGTTATTTTAGGGGGAAAATGGTTAAAAATGACCTTTTGCGCGATGGAATGTGGATGGTACGGGGAAAAATGCCCAAAAAAAAAAAATTTATGAACTTTTTCTACTATTTACCATAATTTTAACAAGTAGTGGTGGGACTATTGTGGGTCACTAGCCCCACCATAATTACTTTTTTTTTTAGGAGAAAATGTAATGTATTGGTCGAACATTAAAATTTTAGTCAATTAATAAATATTTGGTTAAACATATCGAGTAAAAAAACTGAAAATGACAAGAAGGCGAGTGGTGGCCAATTTTTTGACTTTTTTTTTAGGAGAAAATGTAATACTTTAGTCAAGTTTTGAAATTTAGTCAGTTAATAAAAACTTCAATGACAAGAAGATAGGCGATGCGTTGATGGGATCAATTTAAACAATTTTATCAGCATTTATATCATAATCCACTTTCATTGATTTCAAGATTTATACAAAGCGGTAAAAAAGAATGGGAGGATGGACAGAGAAAAAGAATAATCGAACAATTTTAATATTTTAAACTAGTGAATAGTGTTTAGTATTTGCTTCTTTTTTTATTCTATATGTTAAAATTCAATACCAATCTAGGGCAAAAATTTATAACTCCCTTTTCTCTAGTTATTATTACATTATATTTTTGGTAATCAAATTATGCTGGAGTGAAGTGAGACTAGTGGTGGATGAGTCGGACGGGCGTGGTGGCTAGTTGGTGGTGCTATGTGGATCTATAGGTAGCGGTTTGGTGGGGTTGTGAAAGTGGTGATGGTGGTGGAGAATTTAGGACTTATCTGTAATATTTAAAAAATTTTGGAATTATGATTGCAATTAGTTGTTTATTTTTTCTTTTCTTTTGTTTTTCTTTCATTTGAATATGATGGTAAAATCGTCATTTTATTGAAAAATTGTTGAAAATGACCTTTTGCGTAATGAAATGTGAAAGGTATGAGTGAAAATGCAAAAATAATGAAAAGTAAGAACGTTTTCTGCTATTTACCCTAATTTTAACAAGTAGTTGTGGGACTATTGTGGGTCACTTGCCCCCACCAAAATTACTTTTTTTATGAGAAAATGTAATATATCGGTCACATATTAAAATTTTAGTCAATTAATAAAAATTTGGTCAAACATGTTGAGTAAAAAAATTGAAAATGACAAGAAGACGAGTGGTGGGTTGGTGGGATCGCTTTAAACAATTTTATCAACATTTATATCATAATTTACCTTCATTGATTTTAAAATTTGTACAGAGAGAGAAAGAGAACGAGGACATGAACAGAGAAATAGAAGAGTCGAATAATTCTAATACCTTAAACTAGTGAATAGTGTTAAGGAATGGGAGGATGGATAGAGAAAAAGAATAATCGAAAAATTTTAATATTTTAAACTAGGGAATAGTGTTTAATAATTGCTTCTTTTTTATTCTATATGTTAAAATTCAGTACCATTCTAGGGAAAAAAAAATTATAACTCCTTTTTCTCTAGTTATTATTACATTATATTTTTGGTAATCAAACTATTTTGTTTTAGTTTTAATTCAATACTGGAAGTTTAAATTGTATTTGATTGATTTGTGTATATTCTACAAAGTGCTTAGATGACTTACATTAAAGAGTTAATCTCCGTTTGACAAATTTATAAATGATTTACAAAGATGAGGATGGTGCAACAACATTACAATTTGCATTAGGCATGAGAACATCCAGTTAGGCTTCTTCAAGTATATGGTTAAAAATCTTGTTTTTTCAAAGTATATAATTTTTATACTTTACTATTATATGCCTCATTTGTTACAATCTATAACTTATCATCCGTTTCTCTACTAAAAATTTAATGTCTATTTTTTTGTCTTTAATATCTCAATCAGTTGAACCCGAGAGCAAGTCAACATATAAACGTCGTACGGAATATAAATTTAATCCTTCTTTGATTATGGGTGTAGGGATTTTCCAAGAATTTGCCTCAATCATATACCTAAAAAATGAAGCCAAGTTTGATAGGATCATTTAGCTTGACTAGATGTTCGAGTGTATCTCTAATTCAAAATGTAGGTGTTCGTCAATGTTAACAAAAACAATGTACCTGATAGAAAATAAAAGAAAAGGCTAATAAAAATATTATCAAACATTAGCAACCAATCAACTCACATGATTGTTCGACTTCAAGAAGCCAGAAACATCAAGAACACGAAATTCGAAACAGATCAGAAAGATCCCAGCAAAATTTCTTAGAAAAAAAACATGACAGCTAGTTCAAAAATACCAAAAAAATCCCTCTTTTTTCACATGGGAAGCTGAAATTTGTCGTTTTTGTTCTAAATTTTATCTTCTTCATTTCTATGAGATTGAAGGAGAAGAAGAAGAAGAAGAAATGATTGAGTGAATTTTGAAGGGATCTTTGTTTTACTGTTTCGAGACCGCATTGTAATGGATTTATTTGTTTTTCGTTTATCGGGAGGGGACCGGTAAAAGTGCACCATTACAATTTTCTGGGAGGTAAGTATGTGTTCACATAAAGCAATCGGACGTCGCCCCTGCTCCTGCTCCTGCTCCAGTTAAAGAGTGATCCTTTCTTATTCATAGAAGATACAAAGATAAATTATCAATTGGGGGGCAAAAATCACGTGATATGAATTGATGAGAAAGTGCCAACAAAATATTTCGAATTTGGTAGACAGAGAGTTTTGAGTTTATAAGGAAACTCGTTTATCCTTTTAATAAGATAATATTTTAAGATGAAGCTCTAAGTTTTAGGACAAGAGACGTAAAGATATTTAACTATTTAAAAATTATGTGAAAACTCGCACGTTTCAATTCGAATACCTAAAACTTTATTGTTAGTTTCATTCTATCTAGTCACTTGGCACTCCTCATGTAGCCAATTTTTTTGTATCCATTTGATAACCATAACGTTAATATCTTGGAAAAAGATACTTGGAAAAAATAGGGATTTAAATTTAGCTGATGTGGCATCAATAATTTTCAATTTAGCTGACGTCTTAGTAGACACTCTTGGTGGACCTGACCGGTTTGTTTATTCCCTTTATGTCCAAAATAAATTTGTTTTCCCCTATTAACAGACTGAGTCTCACCGAAGAAAAATCGGGGTACTTTCTAAGTTATCCTTGTCAAATATGTGTTGTCACTTTACCTAAATTTTTTTGACATTTACCACAATAGCCGTCCAAGACTTAAAAGATAAAAATATCCCTAAAATGTTATACAATTACATAAATGTGGTATTGTTTAAAAGACAAAAATACCATTTTTAACTTATAAAGAATTTCAAACATTCCCAATTAAATTTTAAAACAAAATCACTTTCTTTGTCTGTTTACTCCAACACGGATAAAAATTGTTTCATTTTTCATCTACTTCAAACTTGAAAACTGATAAATTTATCAAACACTATACAAGAAGATATTATTTACAACAATCAGTGGAATCAATTTACGTATTTTTAAATTCGCTTCGATTAAATTAGTAAATTTTTTTAATATTTAAATCTTATTTCGATATAGATATATAAAAAATTTACAATTTTAAATGGATTTAAAATCATTTTTAACAAAAGCGAGAAAAAGATTTATCTACATGTATAATTACAGACAAATTTACGATGTGTAAAATGCCAAGACATAATGATGGAAAAAATCGTGCCCGGATGACGCAGACATTCGGGCCCGTCTGGGCCTTTCGGGTCCAGACGTCCGGGCAGTCTGGAGAGGGCTCGCTTGACAGCGTTTTTAGGCCATAACTTTTTCTCTTGATATTCGATTGAGGTGATTCAAAATACGTTGAAAAACTAACTCAAAGGACTACAACTTTGTTTCAGATACTATCTTCGAATTCGATCGTTTTCCATGTCAAAAATTGGTCTCAATATGAAGCTGAAAATCGGTGCAAAACTTTTCAGTTTGAAAGTTGATATATGATAATGTTTTGGCTATATTTTATCCATTTGACTCATTTTTTCATCCAATTGATCTCCAACACTCTCGAATCTTCATCACAAGGTTAGGAACAAGTTTAGAAAATTTTCACTTAGTCCCTGAACTATCACTTTCCTCCATATTGGTCTTTTTCGCTCTTTTCTTCTAATTTTCATCGTGTTCGTCCATTGCATCCTAAACCAAAATACAAGTGTACTTAGAACACTTAGATGCCAATAAATTATAAAAATGCAATTATTATTGGATGAAAAACGTGATAATTGATCTAGATCTTTATTCTTAGAATCGAGTGACCTTCAGACTCTGAATATGCAAATTGTTCCCTTCAATGGCCTCTTGCCTTAACGGGATCCCTGCTATTTCAACTTATTGCCTTCACTGTATCATTTTCAAGGACAAGTCCTTAGATTTGGATTAAAGAAAAAATGTAATCGTTGTTAAAATAAGAAGAAGTTTCTTCTTAGATCTATCAAGAATCTATGAGAATGGAAATTTAGAAACTCGTTACTCCATAAAAGAAATGGAATATTATTGATATTCTGAAATTGGTACAAGGATTATATCAAAAGACAGAAATATTTTGATTTTCTCACAGTCTGAGAGCTCAAGTATTTTTCTAACTCATTCTGTCTCTATCTGAGCCCAAAGACTTCTATTTATATAATTACATTAGGCTCAATTATTGGCCTCTTACATCATGCATTATCACATACTCCACTAATGAAGTTCTATTATTACAACAGTATATCCACTACATAACTGTAGTTCTATAATTCTTTTAGGAATTGATTGTTCTTTTCTTAAAATTATAATGGCTTAGTTTACTTTAAATCGTTTATTTAATGCTTTATAAACAAATTAAATAAGTAATTTAAAATAAATATTTTAATTGTTTACTTAATATATCATTGTAAAAAAAGAATTTACAATTCATTTCCTTATTTTAATTATTTATATAATACTTAATTATAATTAATAGAATATTAAATAAACAATCGAAATATAAGATTTAAATAAACAATTCACAGAAACAATTTTATTTATTTATTTAATATTTTATTATTTATAACTAAATAGTATTTTATTTTTAAATCAACTATTTTTTGTAACTAAATATTAAACAAACTATTAAAATAAACAAATTAAATAAACAATTAAATGAAATAATTTATTTTAATTGTTTATTTAATGCTTTATAAACAATTTCAATAAATATTTTAATTTTTCACTTAATATTTCATTGTAAAAGAAGAATTTATAATTAAATTCCTTATTTTAATTGTTTATATAATATTTAAATATAATTAAATTTATTATCTTAATTGTTAATTAATTAATTCGTTATTTCTTAATTTAATTTTTAATTGAATAATAAATTATTTAACGTTTACGTAATAGTTTACTGAAATTAATAGATTATTAAATAAACAATCGAATATTTACTATTTTATTATTATAACTAAATAATATTTAATTATTTATTATTTTAATTGGTAATTGATTAATAAATTATTTATCGTTTATGTAATAGTTTATTGAAATTAATAGATTATTAAATAACCAATCGAATATTTAATATTTTGTTATTTATAACTAAATAATATTTTAGTATTTATAACCAAACAATATTTAATTATTTATTATTTTAATTGTTAATTGATTAATATATTATTTATCGTTTATGTAATAGTTTATTGAAATTAATAGATTATTAAATAAACAATCGAATATTTACTATTTTATTATTTATAACTAAATAATATTTAATTATTTATTATTTTAATTGTTAATTGGTTAATAAATTATTTATCGTTTATGTAATAGTTTATTGAAATTAATAGATTATTAAATAAACAATCGAGTATTTAATATTTTATTACTTATAACTAAATAATATTTTAGTATTTATAACTAAATAATATTTAATTATTTATTATTTTAATTGTTAATTAATTAATAAATTATTTATCGTTTATGTAATAGTTTATTGAAATTAATAGATTATTAAATAAACAATTTATTATTTAATATTTTATTATTTATAACAAAATAATATTTAATTATTTATTATTTTAATTGTTAATTGATTAATAAATTATTTATCGTTTATGTAATAGTTTATTGAAATTAATAGATTATTAAATAAATAATTGAATATTGAATATTTTATTATTTATAACAAAATAATATTTAATTATTTATTTTCTAATTGTTATTTCCTATTTTAATTTTTAATTGAAAATTAAATAATGTATCATTTATGTAATAGTTAATTGATTTTAATAGAGTATAAAATAAACAATCGAATATTTAATAATTTATTATTTATAACTAAGTAATATTTAATTATTAAACACTTTTTTATAACTAAATATTAAACAAACTATTGAATACTAAACAAACTATTGAATACTAAACAAACTAAATAATTAATAAATAGATTATTAAATAAACCATCGAGTAATTAATATTTTATTATTTTATTATTTTAATTGTTAATTGATTATCTCATTATTTCTTATTTTAATCGTTAATTGAATATTTTATTAATATTTAATTATAATTAATATAATATTAAATAAACAATTGAATATTGAATATTTTTTTATTTACAACTAAATAAAATTTTATTATTTTAATTTTAATTTTAATTTTTAATTGAATATTTCATTATTTATTATTTTAATTGTTAATTGAATATTAGTTTATTTAATATTTTATATAATATTTAATTATACTTAGTAGAATATTAAATAAATACTTGAAAAACAAAATTTAAATAAACAATTTAAAGAAACAATTTATTTTTTTTATTTATTATTTTATTATTTATAAGTAAATAATATTTTATTTTGAAATAAATTACTTCTTGTAACTAAATAGTAATCAAACTATTAAAATAAACAAATTAAATAAAGTACTAAATGAAATAATTTATTTTAATTGTTCATTTAATGTTTTATAAACAATTTCAATAATTAGTTTAAAATAAATATTTTACTTGTTCACTTAATATTTCGTTTTAAAACAAAATTTTATAATTAAATTCCTTATTTTAATTGTTTATATAAGAATTAATTATTATTAATAAAATATTAAACAAACAATCAAAATATAAAATTTAACTAAACAATTTATTTTGTTTATTTAATATTTTATTATTCGTAATTAAATAATATTTCATTTTTAAATAAAGTCTTTTTTTTTGTAACTAAATATTAGACAAACTATTAAAATATACAAATTAAATGAAATCATTTATTTAATTGTTCATTTTTATTCTTTGTAAACAAATTAAATAAGTAATTTAAAATAAATTTTTTAATTGTTTACTTAATATTTCATTGTAAAAAATAATTTATAATTGTTGATAAATATTAATTATAATTAATAGAATATTAAATAAACAAACGAATATTTAATAGTTTATTATTTATAACTAAATAATGTTTTATATTTTACAAACTCTTTTTTTCGCGATTTTTTCAAGTTGTTTACAAAATAAATTTAATTGTTTATTTAAATTTATTTATTTTCATCGTTAAATAAGTTAATTATTTATTTAAATTAAATATTAAATAATTAATTAAAAATTCATGACAAAATTAGACTATAATTAATATTAAATAATAAAATTAGAAATTAAGTTTAAATAAAATATTTATTATATACAATATTTATTTAAAATAATATGAAAAAAAAAACCATCTAGGCATGGTTGGGCATCTGGGCCATTCTGGGTCCAGATGCCCAGCATCTAGGCCGTCTGGGCATATGCAAATCGGAGAGTCATCTCCCTCATGCAGAGTCACCGGAAAATGCCATTTTTGACGATTTCCACCTCCCAAAACTCACCCAAATCACATTTCATCTTTAATACAATATCTACAACAATTTCTTCAAAGATAATCAACAAAAATTCGAAAACATGTTTTATTTATTTAATGATTTCATCCATACTTTGTAAAATAACATGTCAAATTACTGAATTTTGGCCGATTTTTTGATCGTCAATCTTGCTCCTCGTTGGTAAATAATTTTTTTCTCCTCTTCCAAGTCATGTGTGAATGTAAAAATGGGAAAATACTTGACTTTTAAGTTTTATTAGTGTTTTCCTTTTTTTTTTTTAAATATTGGTCAACGACTATTTTGAAAAATAGGCCAAGTCACCCGGGTATTTTCAACTATTTCCTCGGAGAAATCCCTCTATTCCAAATAATCAAAAACAAGCAACCCGAAATAAATCCAATCTCTAAAAGACCGGCGGGTTTTCCGACCATCTTCGGTGCATGAGCCGCACTTCAGTCGCGGGTCCCCCAGCTCCATTACACGGAGTGAGATTGGATGTTTTTGGGCTTCGAGGAATTGGAGAAAATCATCACTGCCAACGGGTTTTCCGACCATCTTGGGTACGAAGGGAAATTTTTTTTGGCCTTCGAGGAATTTGAGAAAATCGCTTTTGCTGCTCCATTACCTTGCCCGAAGAAGTGTGAACAAGAGTGAAGGTAGATTTTGGGGGCTTTGAGGAATTGGAGAAAATCATACTTTGCCCCAACTTTTGAAGCCCCAAATTCTCTCGAAAGTGCCCCCACCGCTCCCTGCCGAGGTTTTACTCCTTGTTTACTTGCGTTAATAGGTAAAAATTGAACCTCTTCACATTTTCGAGATTTTAGTTCAATTCTTTCCGGTCATATTATGCAGTGGCATGCCAAATCCAACTGTTATGAAATGGTATTGTGTTTCTGTGTATTGGAGGGTATTTTATTTGATTGAAAATGTCCCCAAATTCGATAAATTTATTCATGTTGACGAAAATCTTGTATGTTGTGCTTAGTTGTATGTTCATATTCCACTCTTGCCCAACAAATTTATTTAAATAATTAAAAGACTTCCAAATTTGGCCCCCGTTTTTTTCCATTACAATACATTAATTTCTTCTCTATCTTAATTTAAACCACATATTTTTCAAATAAAAAAAAATATTACATACAAATCTAAAACTTTCCATGACTTTTCTACCACACATTCTCTCATTAATCACTATTTCAAAAATTTTCAACACCCAAAATGGAGGCCAAACAGGGGCTTGAAGTCATTTTAACTTATGCTGAAACTGATTTATCAAAAACTGCTTTGTTCTTCATCTTATGCATGCTACCTGGATTTTGCATGTTTTACATTTAATTATTTATTTTAGTGACACTATTTTTCATGGTTTATTCCTCTCGTAGAATGTGTAGAAAGAATTACGGAATTTGTCATAGTTGTAGAGCTAATGGCCACTCCTTTGCCGAATGCCCACGAAAACGTTGATGCCTACTATGCAAGTTAGGATTCGAGAAGTGTTTTGTGGTGGAGAAAGATGGTCAACAAAGGACGATTATTTCTTTGCTGCAGTGACAATTGTGGATTTTGGGATTGGGTTGTGAAAGAAGGATCAAGCGGTCAATCTTCTAGCGGTAGCACTTCCTCAGTTAACCCCGACGACAAACGAAAGAGTTGAAGATATGTCACTCATATTCCAATCTCGAGTTTGCCTCAATGATGAAGAAGAACTACAAATTTCGATGACCGTGACAATCTGCAAGGCAAAAGGTGGCACGGAAAAGAATGCAGAAGGGAAGGGACATGATTAATAGAAATTAATCGAACGGGTATTACATGGAAATTTTCATAGTTTCAAAATCTTCTCATGCAGGGGATCTAGGTAACAAAATATATATATATTTTTTTGGTCTTGTTGTATAACATTGTTTCTGTATATCACTTTAGCATCACTAGCCACTGTTAATATCCATCTTTGTTGCATTTGAATACCCTTTACATTTTGTTCATCAACTCACTGTAAGCCTTACTTGCGTACCCCGGTTGATATGAAAGCTTCTTGAACCCTTTAATTTCTATTTTTAATTCTTGTTTATTCATATTACAATTTTTTGTTTTAGTAAATTTATATATACCTAGATGCTACTCATAATATTGTCTGTTATGTTTCTAGCTCATGATGGTATATTGACAAACATGAGCTGAATGTGGTTGTCACATAAAATCATAAATTAAGTGGAAACAAGTTTCCCAGTTCAACCCCTCACACTCTCATCCAATACAAAACTCAACAAATTCAAAAAGACTCTAAACCCAAAGAAAATAAAAAATCATATCTGCATGTAGCAAAACCCGCCACATTGTCCGTCTCCGCCAGAGGCTAAAACTTTGGTGCAAGAAGGCAGATGCCACCTCCAGCCGCACAAATTCCGACGTTCCCGGCGTGGGTGTGTAATGAGTTTTTTTTTTCAGTTTTCGTTGTGTTCTTGTTTAATTTACGAGATGAACAGTAATGAGCTACGAAATTGCTGAGCTGAATCAAGACTGCTGAAGAGATAATATGAATTAGTTAAGGAATCCTTTTGCATGCTTCAAATAGGACAACTAATGAATATATGCAATATTATATCCCTTTTGTGCTCTCAGTGCAAGTTGTATAAAATAAAAGCATTAAAAAATTAATAGAATGCCTGAACAAATGGCAGCATATATTGTTGTCCACTATTATAAATTGGAGAAAGATAAAGTAGCGAAGTTGTCAACTGGCAGGGACATGAAAATTTGTCCAACAAGCACATGGCTCTCTTAGCAACTTCGAATAAAAACACTAACACCAATTACATGTATAATAGGATCCATCATTTAGCCAACTTCAAATAGTATGGGAACTTATCAAATGAAACTTCAAGGCTGTCTCCTTCAATTATCGCTGCAAGTACGTCTTCTCTAAATGCTGATTTTCTCAAAGATTTCCCAACTCGAGATGTCGGAATTGAGTCCTGGACCCAGTCTCTTTCTCCTGCCACCTGTTTTATAAAATTTTCCTCAATAAGTAAGAAGACAATATCTGACATCAATCATTGTTTTACAGGTTGTAAAGTTTTGTTTTCTTAGTCTATAAAGTTTTAGAAAGTTATTTTGTTTTCCATTTTTTCTTCTTATCTTTACATGGAAGAATGAGAAAGACACAATTACAAATACAGTACAGTGCCAAAAATGACATGAAACTGATAGTGGTGGGGAAGATGTTATGGGACTCAAATATGTTGCAATTACCTCAAATATATGAGTTATCCATATGCAAAATAGATACATAAAAGCTGAGCAACTATTCTACCTATTAGAATCCTCAACAAACTTATATACAAGGACCTTCATTTTAGCAACTATGCTGGTCGGTGATAACAGTTGGAATGCATGCCTGATGTAAAATACAATATGGATTTAAATAAAGGAATAAAGTCAATTCATGCTCTTAAAAAAATTTCTACTCTTTAAATGAAAATCAAATTACCTTGGTGAACAACAAGCCACTGCCAGCAATTTTTAATTATTTGCCAACTTACTCACACGCTACTCCCACCTTCATAAAAAAGTTTGATAGTAGTACGGTAACATTTGACCTATAGTAGAATACCACATGACGTATTTAATGATGCATTCATGAGAAGTGACGTTTAAATTCATATATCAACACATGTTCGTACCTTTCGGAATGTACTTAACATTTCTCGCCGGCAAAGGGATGAAATTTGCAGTCAGTAAATGTTGTGATAGGGAGAAGCGTGGACATCGGCATAGAAATGTGCGAATATGATATTGGGGTCGACATGGAATATTGTTGAGGTGGCTCAAAGTTAGTTCCGCCATCAACCATAGTGCTCTTCCAATTTCTTTGTCTCTTACTCGTGCTTGATGTCACACCGGACTGCATGGCAAAATCAATATTAATTAATAAGTTGTCATTCTAAAGAATTGAAAATCTATAGCATAAAAAGAAAAATACCTTTGCTTTCTTCGATACCATCTCCAATGGGCTCTCTTTCCGAAGTTTCTTTGGCACTCCCTTCCTTCGTATCATTTTCGGATCCAATATGCTTCCGCTAGCAATTTTCAATAAATTAGTACAATCATTAAAAAGCTCAGGTGTACTATGATGCGAAATGGAAACACTTCCATAACTCGATTTTGTGGTCATAAGCTCTTTTAATATTTTATCCAATCCATTATCACAAGTGACCGGATTTCATCATCTGCAGCAATGTCTGCCAGCTGTGCAAAATTCTTTGACATCTCTTCATATCTCAATTGTGCAAGAGTGCTAACTAATCCATCGTAGTTTACTGACACCCTCGTGTGTGCTCTATGAACATCTCTCCTCCATCTTTTCAGTATATACTTATCCAGAATATGTGTAATGTCATTCCAAATCAGCACGTGGTCGCATGCCTGCAAAGTATTCCCTAGAACTCAAACAAATGGCAGCTGCAAACAATCTCACATTTATCTTACACAAATGAGACATGGAACGTTTTTCTCTTACAACTACCTTCATACATAATAGTCTCTTGTACATCGAATGTCATACAAATAGTTTATGTAGATGTAGACATGACATCGCAATAAACCTTTCTCGTGAACTCTTCCTAAATTTTTTTGAAGTTAGCAATGGTGTACACTGTCCGTTGTTGTTACTCCATTTCAAATTGTGTTGCACATGATACCATTTGCGAGAATGATTTGAAATTAGCTTGGAACTCATTCTTAACCTTATTTCTCAAGGCACGTTCAACTGTTCGACAAATTGCTTCAAGGAGGTCTTCGAATGCACATAACCATCGAATAAAGCATTCATACTCTCATTTAGGCATGGTTGACATCCCTGCCCAGAAGTGATTTTCAAAAAGCAAATAACCAAATGCCCTCTGTGTTCGTATAATCCCGACAACTAATCATTTTCATGCAAGCCATATCTATCAATCATTGTTATCCAGCCATTTTCAAATTCTTCATGGAACTCTGAATCATACACCAATCCGTGTATAGCCCCGAATATCGAATCCTTATCCACGTGATATCCAAACTTCTCTGGTAGCTTCTTCAAAATATACCACAAACACCATCCATACTTTGTGTTTGCCAAAAACACCATCTAAATTCTTCACGGAACTGTGAATAGGGATGGCAAAAAAACTCAGCGGCTCGCACGGCTCGGGCTCGGTGGAACCGAGCCAAGGCTCGGGCCGAGCCCGTGTGGCTCTGGTCGGCCCGCAAAAAAAAAAAACCAAAAATTGTCAACTTATTCCACTCATCATGAAACTAATAAACTAATTATAAGTGACAAATTTATCTCATAATATATCACAGATTATTTTGAAAAATGGGTGATATTTGTTTATTTAATATTTATTATATTATTAGTTTTTTACTGTTTTCTCTAAGTACCTAAATATTTAAAGTAAGCATTTTCTCATTTACACAAATGTTTATTATTCTATATTAAGTGAAATTATTAGTGATATATATTGCTTAATTACATTTAAAAATTTATCTAATTTCATCAATGGTTACTAAAATTTGTAAGAAAATTTAAATCGATCATTAAAAAGATTTCTTACTTTGTTATAATGGATAGTTACTTATTTATAAATCTAACATGTTATCCGACATAAGCCAATAAGGTGCAAAAAAAAAAAAAAGAAAAAAACCCGAGCCGGCTCGGGCTCGGCCCGCTAAGGCTCGGGTTAAAAGCTCGGGCCAAGCCTCATTTTTTTGGTCGGGCTCTGCTCGGCTCGGCTCGGGCCAAAAAAAGCTCGGTCCAAAAAAGCTCGGGCTCGGCTCGAGTTTTTTTTTTCCGGCTCGGCTCGTTGACATCCCTAACTGTGAATCATACACCAATTTGAATTGCACTTTGCATGGCCTTATCTTGAATCGCAATTATTCCATATGGAGTTTCACCATGCATGCATTGAAGCCATGTCTTCAACAACCACACAAAAGTATCTGTGTCTTCACTCGATACCAAACCAAAGCTAAACAATGTTGATTGTCCACGATGATTGACACCAACAAATGGGGCGAAAGGCATGTCATACTTATTTGTGAGATACGTGGTATCAAATGTAACTACATCGACAAACTCCTTGTACACCTGCCTACAACGACGATCTGTCCAAAATACATTTCTAAGACGTGACTTGTTGTCCAAATCCATATTGAAGTAAAACCAGGGCTTTGTGCTTGCATTTTTGAAAAATATACATATATTGCTGCATCATCTCCTTCTCCAAGTCGTAGTCGCCTTACTTGTTCTATACAATTACTGCAATCCTTTTTCAATGCAAGTCATGTTCGCGTATCCATCTCCTTCTACCACTACAGAGTTGTAACTTTTATGCAATGGAATCCCGGACAAATCATTCACTTGAAGCTTCCGTTTCACATGTTCACTCAAACGTCGATTGCATCGATAGAACTTGGACTTAGAATGACTTATTTCATGATTGTGGTCGAGGTAGATCGTGTTAATTCTCCAGATTCCAAGAATATCTAAAGATGCATATATCCTAGCTTTACAACCCATCTTAACTGTTGGTTGTGGCTTCAATGAACTGCTACTATTACCGCTTATTCGACCTTCACGACTACATGTCAACGTCAATATCTCAAGACCCCATCGTCCCCCTTTTTTGAATTCATTTTCTTTACCGGAAAACCAACTGCATAAGCATATTTTGAGTAGAACTCAAAACATATCTTTTTCATTTTTAAATAGCATACCCACCTTAGACACATTTACACCACCTCCCCTTGATTTCTTACATTCGACTACTTTCACAAAGTCCTTCACGCTTTCATTATCAGATTTCACCAACATATCATCGTGCTCGTTTTGTACGTGTTCCATACTCTACAAAGCAGTTTTCGATAAATTAGTTTCAACATAAGTTAAAATGATTTCAAATCTGGAAGAGTCTTTTAATTATTTAAATTTGTTGGGCAAAAGGTGGATTATGAACATACAATTAAGCACAACATATACGTGTTGGAGATATTACACCGATAATGTGCATATTATATTAATCAAGAACATGTCGTTAATATGCATGAAATTGAAATCTCATTTGACTTATCGAAATCTGATTTGAGAAGACAGATTAGTAAATTACCGACTTCGAATATATGAATAAGGATTCATCGCTTCCCAATCTTGAACGCACCTCGCTTTAGTTCAAACTGTCATTTCAATAAAAACCCATAAACCAATTAACCATATTCTAAAATCAAGCATAAAAATAATCACAAATGAGGAAGATGAAATGCAAGTTTTGAGTTTGGCCGAGGCAAGTGTTGAATACTTTGTCCTTAAGATGAATTTGCCCCGCATCGGTGCTAACGGTTTCTTGACAATCATCTCCCAAGATACAACGACCACGTCTATCTATAGGAGCACTCCAAATGGCTTAGACCAACGAACTCGAACGGAGTTCCCTCTCTACCATAACCATGATTTTGATGCAAGTGTTTTATGCAACCTAAATTGTAACCATAGAGTGGAATGATATGGAACTATCAAATTGAATTTGTTGTTGTGATCCAAACACATGGGAAATCTACATATATAGTAGTTGGAAAGGGTTGTCAAAAGACACATATCTTGAATTAAGATTCATAATTATTGGAAAGTAAACATATCAAGAGTCATGATCTCCAAAGGTCATGATATTCCATATGAAAAGACACATCTTTTCATCTACATCTTTTCTAGAATATTCCACAATATTTTATACAATTTTTCAATAATTTCAAGTATTAAGCGGTTTAAATTTGACTTAATTTCTTATTCACCAAATAACAAATTCCGCTTAAATCATTTAAATTGGTCACAACCAATTTTCGATATGATTTTCCAACAATCCCCCACATGAATGAAAATTAATGCAAATGACTATGCAGACACTAGTAGAGAGAGGGCGGAAAAAACACTGCATCAGATAAGGTAGCTTCTGACCTTGAACCTCCCTTAGTGAAATACTATCGGACTTACTGGCTGATTGGTGAACGTGATGTCTTGAACCATTCAGTCGTTGGTGTAAGCCAAGACAACATTACTCACACAATGTCTTCCCTAAACCGTTCATGTTTTTCACTGTTGTGTTCATTTTGACCATGAACAACTCTTGGATTTCATAAGTGCTTTAGAGAATTCAAGCCTTTAAAACATTCTCATAGAAGCGGCCCCACTTCACACTTATATAGGTGACCTCCTATTAAGAGTATTCTGTCATACTCCACTTGACTGAATCAAGCTATAGGAATCATTAAAAGTGTATCTTATCCTTCAATCACTCTGCAAAAAGCACTTTATTTATCATAGGAATGAGTAGGAATAATTTCCTAAGTGCTTCATGGAATCTTCATAACTTAGTTTTCCCTTTGAACCAAGATCTTGGGATCTCCAGTCAACAAGGTAGGGTTACCATTACAAAGACTCTTATGTCGTAGGCTTTAATCTCATTCCCTCGATATGCAGTATTCTTGATCTCTCGGTAAATCTCTAAAGGTACCACGAGTTTACACCATTGAGATCAACTGCTTAATGGTATTATGTCTACGACTTATACATCTAGACTTACTATTACATATGACTTAGTATCTCATCAAATATAGCTAATCAACGATTGATTGATTTAATAGATACAACATGTCACCACCAAGAAATCCTCTCATGAAGCTACATGCTTCTAACTAACTTTATCTAAAGTTTTATAAATTCCAAACAACAATGTTAGAGGATTTCTATCACGCACTACACTAGTCAATCACTTTTACTGGTGGATTTCAAAAAACATGAGTATTTAATATCATTATTGAAATATTACAATGCATTTCAACTTTATAAATATTCTTCAAATATTCGAATTGATCTTGCATATCCAAACAAATGCTGTAATCGGTTTTTATCCCATTTCCTCCACTTTAGACTTAGTGTATAATTTCCTTATAATTAATATAAGGGTTTTCTACCTTTTCCATATTCATAGATATATTTCTATGATTATAAGGTATAGAAAAATGTAACTTTTAACATAAGTTACCCCCACAATTCCTCAATTAGGAATGCACGTGCAACTAGTAATGTTGCATCCACAAATCTTGAACTTTTCATACAAGTCCGTAAGAATTGATGTTAACCCCCACACTTTTGGGTTGTATTTGAACTTAGAGTTCATCAACTCTTTCGTAATTCAATTCATTTATCAAATAGATAATGTTCATATCGAATGTTTCGTGAAAGTACTTTCAAAATAGTGGTCATCAACCCACAATTTATTTCAATTTAAATTGCATAAATTATAATTCAATCAAACTTTCTTTTAATTTGATCATCCAAATTAAATTAAGGTCATATCATAGACCAACAATGCTCTCAAAACATATACCAATTTAATTGGTTCCACTATTGAAATCAAATTCAACAATGAAGAAGACTAAGCATCTTGATTCACAAGAATTGCAACTTCTCCAACATATGCAACATATCACATTTGTGACATTTCACAAGACAGTATTATTCCATGTTAAATAATACTTATTCATGACCATGTTCAAATTTAATGAACAAATCATCCATCGGTTGTGTTTTCAAAAAAACAACCCAACGAGAGGACAACCCAACGAGAGGACGCACCTCTTCGAATTAATCTCTATGAAGAGATACTTCCTTGGAAAAATAATCAGACCAAGAGTCTTGATTTTCCACCACGTGATTAGGCGGCTTAATATCAATTTCAACACGATCAAGGTGATGGAATATCAACTTATATTCCAAACATTTATACATTTATTGTATAAGTTTATTCCATTTTAGTCAACACTTATCGTGACTAGGAATATCAATGTTTTGAGGTAATCCATACATTTCCATATTTAGAGATATCATCATTGATCTCGATCTCGATCAATTAAATTTTCCAAGACCAAATGGTCAACCATTGATATGGTACAAACCTCGAACATGTCATATTAGTTCGATAAATTGAACAACGTTCAATCGAATTTGATCATTTAGTTTACCGAAAGTATTATTCAAAGAACACACAAATTCACATTACTAAAAAAATGACATCGGATTCCTTCGCATAGTGGAATTAATCATCGAACAGTCAATGTGGCCAAATAGATCCCTTTTCCACCACAATTGGTTTGAAAATGCATTTAGAAAGTGAAGAGTCACCATATAATAAACTGCCTTAAAACCACATGTACTTGTTCAAAATTAACCATTAACTAATATATGGAAAGACACGTACTGATAGCAATGCATTTAGATTCCACAATTGCAACCATATGCAATTTATATAATATTTTAGTTGTATCATTCACTAAACCAATGGATGGCATGGATAGTTAGACACAAATTCATACAACAACATAATAGTTTCTCAAGTATGCATCGGTTCAATTTTTTAAGTTGCACAAAACCCCGTCCGAGCATACAAACATAAATTGGTGTCGAATCATGCAATCAGATTTTAGAGTCCAATCCATTTAAGCGTATACAAAACCAGATTTAAATTGCAGTCAAAACCCACGTAAGTTGTCTATCTAACATGCACAATTAAACAAAAATTCATCTTAAAATTGTTGGAGATATTACACCGACAATGTGCATATTATATTAATCAAGAACATGTCATTAATATGCATGAAATTGAAATCTCATTCGACTTATCGAAATTTGATTTGAGAAGACAGATTAGTAAATTACCGACTTCGAATATATGAATAAGGATTCATCGCTTCCCAATCTTGAACGCACATCGCTTTAGTTCAAACTGTCATTCCAATAAAAACCCATAAACCAATTAACCATATTCTAAAATCAAGCATAAAAATAATCACAAATGAGGAAGATGAAATGCAAGTTTTGAGTTTGGCCGAGGCAAGTGTTGAACACTTTGTCCTTAAGATGAATTTGCCCCGCATCGGTGCTAACGGTTTCTTGACAATCATCTCCCAAGATACAACGACCACGTCTATCTATAGGAGCACTCCAAATGGCTTAGACCAACGAACTCGAACGGAGTTCCCTCTCTACCATAACCATGATTTTGATGCAAGTGTTTTATGCAACCTAAATTGTAACCATAGAGTGGAATGATATGGAACTATCAAATTGAATGTGTTGTTGTGATCCAAACACATGGGGAATCTACATATATAGTAGTTGGAAAGGGTTGTCAAAAGACACAACCATACCAAGAGACATATATCTTGAATTAAGATTCATAATTATTGGAAAGTAAACATATCAAGAGTCATGATCTCCAAAGATCATGATATTCCATATGAAAAGACACATCTTTTCATCTACATCTTTTCTAGAATATTCCACAATATTCTATACAATTTTTCAATAATTTTAAGTATTAAGTGGTTTAAATTTGATTTAATTTCTCATTCACCAAATAACAAATTCCGCTTAAATCATTTAAATTGGTCACAACCAATTTTTGATACGATTTTCCAACAACACGTTCTTCATCAACATGAATAAATTTATCGAATTTAGGGACATTTTCAATCAAATAAAATACCTTCCAATACACAGAAACACAATACCATTTAAAATACCTTCCAATACACAGAAACACAATATCATTTCATAACAGTTGGATTTGGCATGCCACTGCTTAATATGACTGGAAAAAATTGAACTAAAATCTCGAAAATGTGAAGATGATTAATTTTTACCTATTAACGCTAGTGTACAAGGAGTAACACCTCGACGGAGAGTGGTGGGGGCCCTTTCAAGATAATCTGGGGCTTCAAAATTTGGGGCAAAGTATGATTTTCTCCAATTCCTGAAATCCCCCAAAAATCTACTGTCACTATTGTTCACACTTTTTCGAGCAAGGTAATGGAGCAGCAAAAAGGATTTTCTCAAAGTCCTCGAAAGCCAAAAAAAATCTACCTTCATAGCCAAGATGGTCAGAAAACACGTCGGCAACGATGATTTTCTCCAATTCCACAAAGCCCAAAAACATCCAATTTCGCTCCATGTAATGGAGCTACCTGAACCTGCGACTGAAGTGCAACTCACGTACCAAATATGGTCGGAAAACCCGTCAAGAGATTAGACCTATTTCGGGTTGCTTGTTTCTGATTATTTGGAATGGAGGGATTTCTCTTCGGTGAGACTCGGTCTGTTAATAGGAATGATTTTTTTTTTGTGGACATAAAGGGGATAAAGAAACCGGTCTGATCCACCAAGAGTGTCCACTAGGGCTTCCCTCCAAATTGAAAATTAGAAAAATTCTATTTGTCCAGATAGGTATCAAACCTACTCAAAAACAGGTAATTAAAAATTAAGGTGAAATTACTATTATACCCTTATTTGGCCATTTTAACTATTTTTCCTTTTTTCCGCTTTTAACCCCTTTAATTGGTATCAGAGCCTAGTAATGAAACTGAAGAAAATTTTAAACTAAATAATATATTTGTAAAAATGAATAGAAAAGATAAAATGATTTTAGAAGAATTACAAAATATTAATATTTTAACTAATACTAATCGACTTAAATTATAAGATTTAGCGATAAATTTAAGTACTAAATATAAAACTCTAAGTGAAGAAATACAACAAATAAATAGTTCTCAACAATTATCAGAAATAAAAAATAAAGGATTACAAATTTTAGTAGATGAATTTTTCGAACATGAAGAAGAAGACGTTATAATAAATCAATTTTTAGAACAATATGATAATTATGCTCAACATTTAGAAAAAATGGATATTATAAATCAAGATGTATTAACTCATATAATAAATATTGAATCCAATTTAGAAATTGTTAATGACAATATTAAAATAGGACAAAAAATCTTATATAAACAAATTGAATCAAAATTAAAAGAATTAAAATTAAAAAGAGATTCTTGTATATCAATTGAACCACCTTTACCGATTTATGTTATAGAAGAATTAGAGACAAAATTCTTTGAAGCCACTGGAGAAGAATTAGAAATCTACAAACAAAGTTTAGAAAAATTAGCTATTCAAACCGAGAATATTTATATGAATGATCCTTCACCCAAAGAAGAAACTACTGAAATTAATACTCCACCTCTAAATCAACAAGTTGAAACTCAACCGTTAGTCGGAGAGACCAGTAGAACTAATATTACTACAGATTGGACACAAGTCGAATCTGATGACTGAAATTTAGAATGGATAAAAGAACATGGAATGACTGAAAAACGAGAAGGTTACAATTTTAGAAAATGACCCAAGATTATGTCAACTAAGCATATACATCTTAGGGATAATAATCCAGTTAAATTATTTACTGAACCAATTCCTACAACAGGAATCTGGTTAAATGTTGATGATAGCAATAATAAAAGTGAAATTATTGACTCGTGGGCAAAAGCTACCGATTTAGCTGTTGCTTTTCATAAATGGAATACAACTCAAACTTATAACTTTTTAATCCACACCTTTAGAGGAATTACTTCAGATATTTGGAGAAGAACTTCTGAAGAAACTAAAAATAAAATGAAATATGGAGAAAAATCTACAACTACTATAGATAGTAATGAAAGTTTAGATGCTGAAAATTTTAAAGAAGTTTTAAAACGAATGGAAAATTTCTTTAGACATTAACTCTTAGGAGAGGTTATACCAGAAACAAAAATAGACATGATCACTCAAGAAGCCTTACAAGCTGAAAGAGAAATGGAATTATTAAAAATCTGTGATATGTATGAATTAAATGATTATACTAAGAAATTCGAAAAGATATATATCAAAGCTTCTAAATCCATAAATGAATGGAATTTATCAGAAGAAGATGTAAAATTACTAAATAGATATTTTCTCAAATTACCATGGCCATGGGGTCAGAAATTATTTGAAAATTACCAAATATATTGGAATAAAATAGAATGGGAAGATCCTAACCGTAAAGCTGATATCTTAGAAATGAGAACTTCATTAGCTAAGAGAAAAATATCTGAATGGTGCAGAAAATTTATATATCAACACCTATTTAGAAAACATGGTAAGAAAGCAAGTTTATGCTGTTATGGAGAAATAGCAGCAGTACCACAATTTGGTTGTCACCAACCGTCTAGGAAACCATATTATAAAAAGAAATTTAAGAAGTATCTTAAACTTTGGAAGAGAAATAAAGGATTTAAGAGCCACAAGAAATATTTTAAGAAGAAAAAACCTTAGAAAATGAATATAACCAACATAAGAAATCTCAGAAAAAATCTAAAGAAAAATTCTATAAAAAATGTAAATGTTTTACATGTAATGAAATATGACATATATCTCCCAATTGTCCTAATAAAAATAAAAGAGAAAATGTTAAAGCCATTAGCATAATGGAAGAAATAGAATCAGACTTAGACTATGAGATAATCGAAGACTTGGACGAATTATCTGAAACAGACTCAATATATGAGTTAGATATAAACGAAATTGAGGAACCAGAATTTGAACAAATCTATATGAATCAAGAAATTATAGATATTATTGAAACCAACTTAGATAACGAAGAAGGAACTTCACAAACAGTCGTATTTGATGAAGAAAGATATGGAGCTATAAAAGAAAAATAAATATTTTTAAAAGATAAAGATGTTTTTGTAAGACCAATATTACCTTGGTTTAATAAAAAATATATATTGCTAAATATGATGAAGTACCTATTAACATCGAAAATGTTAACGGCAACACTACTATACCTCTAATAACTAAAGAATGGGTTAATAGAGAATTAGCAAAAATAAATAGATCCACTAGAGAAAGATTAAAGAACATAGTAATTGGAGGAATCCAAATAATGATCAAATGATACTTTAGAGAAGGAATGGATATTCATATACAAATGTACTTAATGGATAATAGAATACTTCATGATCCTATGGATGCTCTATTAGGAGTTGTCTCTGGAAATCTAGTATATAAGAAAATTATATTTACCATAAGACCTGGATTTGCCATGTCCTTATTAGATGAAAATTTAAGTATGTGATTAAATCTATATCATAGAATTGATAGATTAATTATGCCACCAAGAAGTAAAGCTGTAACATTACATTATAAAGCTTTATATGCCTTTACTACTACACACCAAAAAGAAATCAATAAAGTCTCAGGAGATTTTATACAAATACATGAAGATTTTAGAGACCTAGCACAATTTACACCACCAAGAATATTAAGTAATAATAACATTTCGTTACCACAAGACATATTGCTTGATTTTCATCAGCAATCTAGAAGAATAGATAATAATGTAGGAAATCAAAGATTAGTTACCTTGAATACCTCTGGACAACTTGTAGCCAGAATGCCTAGTAGGAGAATAGAAAGAAGTATTAGTACTAGAGAACTCTCAAGTTCTAGTAGAACATCTACAAGTAGAAATTACACAACTATGCCTAGAAATAGCACTGATATTGACCTTAGAAAAAGTGAGGAAGACAATTTCCTTATCTTAACAGAATATATTAATAATCAAAATAACTACGAAGAAATCATAGCCCTTGTTAATACAGGAGCAAGTACCAGTCATATAAGAGCAGACTTAGTTAATCATTTATTAGAAGAAAATTTACCACAAGGAATAACTCTTACAGATTATCATGGAATTAAATATGAAATTAAAACTTTTGTTAATCTAGAACTAAGTTTTACAGATATAGAAGGAGAACAATTTAAACTAAATCTTAAAATCATAAAGATTATAGGAAGGGAAAAGATACTAGTCCAATATTATTGGGAATGAACTTTCTTGGGAAAGTCTCACCATTCTATATTCAGAAGAATACATTACAAATAACTATAGAGGGAAAACAAAAAATGATTTCTAGAATTAATAAAAACAAAGAACCAATCTATATGATACGAGGAATTAGATCAATCAAAACTAGCTTAGTTAGTCCATATATTGAGATAACTCTCAATTTACCAGATTACTGTATGATAAAATTTCATGTTATACTTGATACTTGATCAGGTATTTGTCTATGCAAAAGATATGTGTTTCCAGAACATAACTATAAAAGAGACTATAAGAAGACAACGTATGGACAAACAGCCAGTGACATTGTAGAAATCTATAGAGACTTTGTAAAAAATGTTCCTATAATTATAGGAAATAGAGAATGTTTTATACCTCGAATATATGCAACAGATAAAATCGGATGTGATATCCTTTTAGGAGAAAATTTTATTTATACTTATAGCCTTTTTACACAATATAAAGATAGTTTTGAATTTACTACACATTGTAATCACAAAATTAAAACACCAAAAATCTATAAAGCCATTGGAATTGTACATCAACCAATTCACCATAAACCCAGACATCATAGTTCTGCAGGTAATCGTGGTGGATGTTATACAGAAATTAATCAAAACAAAAAAATTCCAATATTAAGAATTAGCAATTTAGAAGAAGAATTAGAAAGTATTAAATTAGAACTAAAAGAATATTATCATGAACATCCCTTACCTAAATGAAATAAAGATAAACATATGGCAACTATTGAATTAAAATACTCAGATGCTAAAATATCAGGAAAACAATTTCCTTATAGCGAAGAAGATAAAAAGGAATTTGAAATACAAATTAAAGAACTTTTACAATTAGGAGTTATAAAAGATTCAACCAGTCCATATAATAGTCCAGCATTTATGGTTAGAAATCATAGTGAAATTAAAAGAGGAAAAACTAGAATAGTAATTGATTATAGAGATTTGAACTCTAAAACTGTATCAAACAGTTATAAATTACCAATAAAAGAATTGTTAATAAAACAAATACAAGAAAGTAAAATATACTCTAAATTTGATTGTAAATCTGGATATTGGCAAATAAAACTAGATGAAGCATCAAAACCTTTAACTAGTTTTACTACCCCTAATCCATTAGGACAATTTGAATGGAATGTTATGACATTTGGATTAATGAATACACCAGCAATATTTCAACAGAGAATGGATAAGATTATTAGACCAATAAAAAACTTATGTATTGTTTATGTAGATGATATCCTTATTCATAATAAAAATTTAAAAGAACATATTGAACATCTTAAGAAATTCAACTATATTGCTAGAAAATATGGATTAGTCATATCAGAAAGAAAAGCAAAAATGGCTAAGATCGAAATTGGATTCTTAGGATATATTTTTACTCAAGAAAAAATACTTCAACAACCCCATATTGAAAAAAAGATTATCGATTTTTCAGAAGAAATTAGAGATAAAAAAAATTACAAAGCTTTATTGGATTATTAAATTATTTTGAGAAATTTATTAAAAACTGTGCAAAATACAAAGTTCACTTTACCAAAAAACTCAAGAAATGAGTCGAATGGGAATGGACACAAGAAGATATAGAAATGGTAAATAAAATTAAAAGAAGATGTGAAAATCTATCAGAATTAAATATTCCAAATGATGACGATTTCTTTATTTTAGAAACTGACGCATCCTTATTACATTGGGGAACAATTCTAAAAAGAAAAGAAAATCATAAAGAATTTCTTTGCAATCTATTATGTAAATGCCCAGAAGAGCTTGTTGTTTATACTTCAGGTACGTTCAAAGATGCCGAAACAAGGTATGATATCAATCGTAAAGAATGTTTAGCCGTTAAGAAAAGAGTAGCAAAATTTGAACATTATTTGCCACCTAAGAAATTTCTTATTAGAACAGATAATACTCAGGTAAAACCATTATTAACAAATAAACTTGGAACAAGTGCAGCTGAAAGGCCACTTATTAGAATGCAAATGTGGTTTGCACTATTTAAATTTGATATTGTCCATATTAAAGGAAAAGACAATTTTATTCCATATTTTTTAACCAGGAATGGAGCAAATCAGGAAGGAATTAGAGACATTGAAGTTCGAAATGAATATGAAGATTGCTGCTATGGAGTCCAAGATTACACTAATAGAAATGGCTGATGTCAAATCGATATCTGAGAAAGCCAATAAGGCTATATTATATGAAGGCCCTAGTGCCAATAAATTCGAAGGCCTCAGTGCCAATATTGAACAAGAAGCATTAAAGCTTCATAAACTATCAGTCCAAGAGAATACTACTTTGTCTCCCTCACATGAGAAAAAATTAACAAAGGAAAGTATCTCCATACCCTAGCTAGATCGCTCAAATATCATCAAAGCCTGTAACACTCCCAGTGTTATGGATATCAAAAGTAAAAATTATTTTATTTTAGCATATGTATTGTTCAATCTAGCATGTTGCTGGTTTACCAGTATTGGAGGTTGGATGAAAACTTTAACATATGAAACCTATAACAAAGTGAATGTATATCCAGGAGCCCCAGCCTATTGGGTTCGTACTCTATTTGAAATGAGAAATATAATTTGTATTTACCCATCAGAATCTCTAAAGGAAATTTCGATACTACCAAAAGAGGTAGTCCGAGCTATTGAAAGATATTGCCAAGTTCTTAAACATAAGAACATATACATCAGATTTTTCTCTGCTAGTCCCGAATGGGATAATGAAGAAGATAAGCTGCTGCCATTAGCCATGTCATAAGGATTGCCACTACTTCCAAGCATCTCTAGCCTGAGAAGAGTGAAATCCACGAAACTCACCAGAAGATGTCATCAATATGACAGCTTTTCGTAGAGCGAAGGGATATAAAGAACAGTTTGAGCATCTCTAGAAAATTATTGAAGAAAATCATAAAATTTGGGTATATGAGTCATAAGACCACTTGATTTACAGCAAGGCTGTGGCACCCACTAAGCAAGAAGATTGACACTATCTTGATACATGGTGTGATCATATTTTTGGAGAAGACGCTAGTGGAACGCAGAAGACAAAAAATGAGCTGTGTAAACAGTTTTTGCGTTATCCAAACCATAAGTGTGAATGTTGTAGCAATGAAGAAGATGGCTCACCAATCTCACTAGATCCAGAGGAATTTTCGGATGAGTGGTTTGAGTCTCATATGAAAAAGTAATGGACCATTTTTATCATTACTTTATCAAAATCACTTTGATAAAGAAAAACTGTAGCGTTTCACTTGCATTATTTTCCATATTAAGACAAACAACTTTAGGCCACAGTAAGATTCTCATTATCTTACACAATAACACAACAATAATGAAGGGCAGCCATAAAGCTTTTTCGAGTCTATAAAAGGAAGATTCATTCTCAGAAGAAGAAATCTCATCCTGAAGCAAAAACTTATTTATCTCTAGTTTTCAAATCTTATAACAATTTTCAGTTTCTCTCTTTCATTTGAAGCTTATAATAAGGTAATCTCTATGGAGTTCTAAACTCTTTAGAGAGAATACCAAGAGTGCAGCCGAGATATGTATGTATACTCTTTTATAAGAGATATTAGTGTGATGTGTTTATGAAATCAAAGTTGTTTGAAAACACTGTTCTCTTATCCTTATTATATTCTCAAAAGCTCTTATCTTACTTATACTCCAACGGTGAAAACCTTGAGGGTTAGTGCAAGTATCTTGTTGCCGTGTTGCCATATGTAGGCGTTTTAGGCGTTGTTAGAGAAAGCCATGAGAACCCTGTTACCATTCAAGGTGATGTTTTAACTAGGAGTTGAAAGGAAAACTGTGATTCCGTGTGATCCATTGTGAGATATGCAAAAGAGTTAGAGAGAAAACCAATAAGAGTGCGGAAGTCGTGTTGGACCATAACCCACTTTCTTAAATTCAAATAACACCGATCACTTATATCTGAGTATACAAACATATAGGAGCAAGCTCGAGGGAAATCTCATTGATATTATTCTGCATTTACTTTCAGCTTCATTACTGTAAGATCTTTCTTATTTATGTTAATTACTCGTATTAATATTTGCACTCCTGCTATTTATTATGTTTTAGTTAATTGTATTAAAAAATTAGAAATTAACTATGAAAGAGAAAGAGAAAAAATTAAACCATATTATAATGTGCTAGATTATTTTCTAAAAATTAATAGAGATATACCTGTGTCTTTTACAGAAAATATTGTTATAATTAATAGAGAAATTAATGAACTAGAAAATAAAATTACAACACTAAAAAATTGTTTTGATAAAAAAATATATAGATAAATACAAGCATAATTGACTTTTTCATTTATTAGGAGACATAAACCAAACTAATTCTATATTATGAATAAAAAACCTTGATTTAAACTAAAGTATAAAGGAAGGATAATTGTGACTTTTTATCAAGAGAATATACATTGCCACGTGTACCTGCTTTCTAGTTGGGATATAACTCTATGGATGAGTAGCACTACTCTTGTAAATTATTGATGCTACATCAGCTGAATTTAAATCCCTATTTTTTAACCTGTATCTGACCCTGTCTCAGTAGCTTTTTCACTACAACAAAATACCGAAATCGCGACAAAAAAATGTTGTCGCATAAATAGAGACTTTGTTGCAAAAATAATTTTGCGACGATAATATGTTCGTTGCAGGTGTTGTCGCCCTATATGGGTAACGGAATGTATTCTACGACATCTTTCGATCATTCATCGCATTAACAAACTTGCAACACTATTTGTTTGACGCGGAAAGTAAGAAATAACAACAAGACATTTGTCGACGTAATGTTGTCGCAAATCATATATGTCGCGAAAAATCAAAAGAGCGACAAATCAATTTGTCGTAACGATTATTCCAATTAAGTTTTTGCGAGAAAAATGTTTGTTGCAAATATTATGTTTAAGGCACAACTTTTGTTACTAATTTTTTTATTTTTTATTTTTTTTGCAACAACACATGATCTTAGTTATATACCTTTAATAACTAGTCATGTTTGTAGCGAAATAAAATTTACAATGCATTTTATATGTTGCATAATATATTTTAAGATATTCAACATTTGTAGCAAAATTTATCATATAACAAGTGATGTTTGTAATTAAATTTATTTCACAATACAAAGAGTTTGTCACCATATTACAGTTTTAAAAACTAATGCCACTAATATTATATTAATATATATTTATATTTAATTAAAAGAAATAAAAAGTTAAAATATTTAAAAAAATACCAACAAACAAATAAGAAATTGCAAACATTTACACTCAATAAATTCATTGTTTAAAATTATATGAACTTTGCTTTCCCTTCAAATCAAAACTAACTTCTTCAAATTACATCATTATTGTCTCGTAGGCATAATCTGCAATCAATGAGCCTTTAGTCCCAACCACACATTCACATGGTTGTACATGTCTTTAACCTGCAAAAATAATACAAATTAAGATCATCTTCAACTGTCTTACTGTCATGACCAAGGCCGGCCTAAGATTATTGAGGCCCTAAGCGACTGATTATTATGAGGCCTATAATTTCATTTTTTTTACACGTATAGCAATATTTAAATAAAAAATATATCTATATTTAAATGAAAACTTTGTACAATCTAAAAGATGGAATTAAAAATGAAGCATCCAGATCATTCATACAATTTGATCATATTAGAAAATTCACTGCAATAATCATAGGAGAAACAAAAATAATTATCAATTCCTCCGCAAAGCTGTTCAAAATCATATCATTGATTAAAATGCACCAAAATGATTTGGTTTGCTAAAGTGGAAGATCAAAAAAAATTATAAGACATGTTAAAATAGAATAACAATAGTATTTTAATGGCAGTAAAATCAAGAAATGGTCAAAGAAGGAACCTTTCATCACCCCAAATGACATTGACTTGCAAGATAGGAACGACTAGAGCAGCTTCAAGAACTCTTGCAATCACCACAACATCAACAATTTGATTCCTCTGCTGATTCATTCCAGTAGCAACCACAACACCAATGTTGGAAAAACAAATCTTCCAAAATTTTGAGTAAAAAAGTGAAAAGTTTCCCACAGTATGAGGCAAGGAACAGAGGCATGGAAATCAATTCAGTTCCTAAAAGTGTTTTGCACTCAACACCATCATATCTCAACATTCAACAACCATTATTACAAATTGTACCTTTGGCAAGCCCCGCAAAACAAGACCATAAATGGGCAATCAACTGATTTCATGGGAGATTCGGCCATTCGGGAAGTGTAGAGGCAGAGGAATCGGAGAAAGTGGGAATAGAAGGAGAGGAGAGATAACAGCAATACATAATTAAAGGCTTCAAACATCAACAAACAAAAAGGCTGAAAATGAACAACTAGTTAAACAAATGTCGTTAAAACATAATAAACATTCAGAAGCAAGGAACTGAAACCCAAGAAAGAGGATTGAATCCATACCTATTTCTCCAACCTCAACGATTTTTTCTCTCTATTATGCATCATTCTCGAATCAACTACTACAATACCACTGCTTCAAAATTGCGGTGGTTGGCACTGGGGTGGAGGTGGGTAGCGCTGTGAGAGAGAGAAAGATTTCAATAGCGAGGCGAGAGAGATGGAGACAGATGAGTTTTGAGTTGGGCTAGGGTAGAAAGCATTTTAGGAACATGTTTTCTTCAATTTGCAATTTGGTCTCCACAGTTTCAATATTGTGCCATTTGGTCCTACCTTAAATCATCCCGCAACTCCCGATTCTCAAAGACTTCCACACTAGTCCCCGAATCTTAAAAGTCATCCAAAATTGATCATCTTCATGTTTCGGAAGTGTGCAAATCAATCAAAAAATATTCAACACAAAAACTATTAGACAAAAAATATGAATGCCATGATAATACCCTTACAATCTAGAGTAATGACAAATATACTTTTCACAATTTTTTCCTTATCCCTAGATTTTTTTCGTAACAATATACACTGTCATATTGCATGACACACAAATTATTGCAAGTAATAAAAGTTTGTAGTAATAAGTTTCCCACCAAATATTATTTTGGGGCCATGCTTCCATCATGTTTTTAACTACAATCTTTATTATTTGTCGCGTCTTTTGATATTTTACGACAACTTTTTATGTCGCCTTATATTTTTTTGGTACTTACTTTTTTCACCATAATCTTCACGACAAGCTTTAAAAATGTGTTGCACTAAATCACTTATTGCGACAACTTTTTGAATGTCGCGAAATATCTCATCATAAAATCACAATTTTATTGTAGTGAGAGTTTTTAGCAACAAATATTTTATATCGCAAAAAGTAGACTATATTGCATCACAAGCACTTTGTTGCGAGAAAATAAAAGTTTGTCGTCCCACCAAAAATATTTTGGCGTCATGCTTCCCTTATATTTTTGGTGACATTCTTTATTGTTTGTCGTAATTTCTCACATTTCACGACAACTTTTTATGTCGCCTTATATATTTTGGTACTTATTTTTTTCATCACAATTTTCGCGACAAACTTTAAAAATGTGTCGCGATAAGTCACTTATTACGACAACTTTTTGTATGTCGCGAAATCATAGTTTTGGTATAAATGTTAACTTAATAAGATTTCGAGCTCCAATTATCCCAAAATAAAATGGAACGTGTTACATGTACATAAAAGTTGATACAATAGTTTACACCCATATAAATTGACAGGTTTTGACACATTGATCTTAACAACATATTTTTCGATAAATTGTTAAATTTTTAACGTATAAGAGGATGTCAATCAATGTTTACCCTTTGTGTTCGCAAGTAGTTTAATCCAAATAAAATTATGAAAATAAAAAACAAAAAATAAAACTTTTATTTATTTATTTTTTAAAAAAAAATTCTAGTCAAATAACTTGAACACCAGTGAATTCAGTACCTGCCACGTACGTGCAAACCGAAATAAACAGTGAAAATGGCGGGGGCCATCATTAATGATTGTTTACAAATAAAACGAATTAAATTACAATCGATCAATTTCGTTTAATCTACAAATAATGTTTTAATATTCTTTGAGAAGTGCTATCAATAATTTGATTACATTTCAAAAGAAAGAAATATAGTAAAATTATTAATTATACCAGTTCAAAAAAGTTTAGTAAAATTTTGATTTATTTTTAGAACACAAAAAAAATAAAAAAATAAAAAATGTGAACATATAAAAAAAAAATCCATGATTTAGTGTAACATTTTATATTAATTATTGTATTACCAACTAATTATTTCTTCATGAAATGATTCCTCATTTTTGTCCACACTTTCTAGGACATCATTAGTTGTTTTTAGCTTATATTAAGATAAATCGTCCCTTGAAAATAGAGAAAAACAATGAAAAACAAGAAGTCAATACACCTCTTCAATTGTCAAATGTCCTAAAAACTAAATTGTACGCCATCTCATTACTAATTCATAGAATAAAGTGACAAAACCCACACTCAAACCATATAGAAAAAAACTACATCATCAACAAAGCAAAAATCGCCTTGATCTTCAAGTTGTTCTCCTTGTTAAGGTTTAGTTTTTATATGTTATATGTCACTTTAAATATCAGTTTCCACCTGTTATCAAATATATATGAGTAGGAATTATTAGTATACCTCAACAAAGACTTCATCTTGTCTCGTGAAGACCATGAAGTCACAAATCCAGGCCATGAGCTTGTTTGATCCTCATTTTTTATGAAAATATATTCTTTTTTTCGCAATCATATATTTTTCAAGAAAATAATATTACACACAACACAAATTTTTTTATTTATTTTTAACATAACATTCTTCATTAATTTACTATTCTAAAATATATTCTTAAAAAAAAAAACCTCACACAGACCCTATCATTAAGATAAGAGTGTGACTTAGGGTGCGTTTGAGCCACATTATTTTGAAAGAACGTATTTTGGAATAGTAGATTATTGGAGAATATATGGTTGAAAAAAATTATTGATGTGATAGAAAATATTATTTTATTGAAGAATGTGTGATTGAAAATGAGTAGAAGAATGAAAATGAAAATTTTAACATGTACCAAATGGGTGCTTACGCAATTTTTGTTGGCTTGACAGTTGACACGCAGAACCTCCCAGCTGAAATCCAGCAAATTTGCTTTTGGAAACCCAAATTGCATCACTAGCCCACAATTTTATTAAACCAGTAGGAAATTGTTTTTCAACTTCCAAACAAGTTAGTAATCAATCTTTACATTGTAGTTATTCGATTTAGCCACCAGTGACCAAACCTTCCCAAGTTTGTGTGAAGTCTGTGTTTGGTAAATCTTTTTGTAGATTATAAGTAGTAGGTTCTATGAAATAATATTTGTATATCTAATTTTATGAAATTATGTGTTGCTTTATGTTGACGTTGAAAAATGTATGGACAAAATCCAAACCAACTTAAGAAACGTACACAAATTTAGTTGAGTTTCAATCAAGGGATTACAAGACGATCATGCAATAATCTTGTTTCTTCCTAATTATAGGAGATATTTGAATTATGAAAGAAATTTGAGAAGTTTATATATTTCTTTTCCTTGAGAATTCGTGTGTCACCCATTCTTTTGCCTCCTTGGCCTTATATAGGGAAAAATATGCATGCATGTAGTACATCTGTCTTGTCAATCAAAATACCGAACTAAGCAAGTACATATGTTGGTGTAACAAGATTGACGCCGAGCTCAACTTTATCAATTGATAATGAGTTGCTGGCACAAGTGGTCCCCAACATTTAATGCATTACTTAAGAAGTGAAGCTAAGACTTTTGATTGGAGGACAGTGTAGGCGCTGATGTGAGATCTTTCCAAGTGTACTCTTCTAATTGGTAACTTAAAGATCCTGTCAGTGATTCTTAATCATTTGCCACTGTTTCATCTTGAAGGACTACACAAACTTCTCGGATAAGTCATCTGGGATTCGAGCTGACCTCACACATCCGAGCTCACATTATCGTCCTTTCATTAAGTGTATAAATCCAAACTAAGCGACCTCGGAGGTCGGTGTCAACAGTTACCCCCCAGGTTAGGTCTTACTTAGGCGAGAGATTGACCTTTTTGAAATAAAGTGGCACAATTTCCAATCCGCGCAATAATTATCCTTCATAAATGTCAGACACATGTCGCCTCGTCAGCTGTGAAACATATTCCTTCTTCTAAAAGCACTTATGTCCAGTCGTTTGATCATTTAATCCCCATTCCAACGGTTCAGATCCAGCCTTTTAGCATTCCTTCATTTTCAAATAACCTTTTCACTTTTCATTTCATCATTTTATCATTCCAAACTTCCAAGATTCTTGCTCCATGAAATTCTTTTGCCTTTCCTATTTTTCTGAGTGGAGCCGTCGTCCAAGTATTCTTTTTCCGATTGGAATACCTTTTCTTTTTAAGTATTTATTTTCTCCTCATTTCGCTTATATGAGTTTGGACGAATCTCGTATGCAATTCCGGGGAAATCAACAGGAAGAATCTACACCATTTTTGTCCACCCCATTATTTAGTCATTCGTCTGCTAGTTCGGACTGTCAAGAAGTACTTACACCAATTCCTATTACATCATTTTATCCCCCACCACCTCCCTCGAACCTTTCATCAAATTCACCCAAGAGTATGGAGCAACATCGTAAGATGAGAGAGGAGAGGGCACAAAAAGAAAGTAGTAACAGGAACCAAACTTAGGGGGTAAGTACTCTTAGATTGGTAATAACGGAGGGTTCTTTAGCCACAATTAGGGCTAAGTATGGTATTCCCCCTCTGTGTAATTAGTTATCCCTAATTCCTCCGACCGAGCTAACAATCCTCCCATAGGATGTGTTGCTCTCAATAGCGCTATTTTCGTGGCCGGTCTGAGGCTACTTTTTCCTAAAATCATTAGGGCATTCTTCTCTTCTTGGGGAATAGCCCCTACCCAGCTGTGCCTAAATGGGTGGTGGACTTTAATCGCTACTTTAATACTGTGGAAGCAGTTAGGTCATCCTGAATTAGAGGTCTCCCAATTTAATTTCCTTTTTACCTTTAAGAAGGATGGGAAAAACGCAGGTTGGTGGTATATTAGTGTTAGGCCTAAGACGTGAGGTTTACTAGTTTTAGATACTCATTCTTTAATTAAAGGATGGAAGGGGAAAATCTTTTTATGTTTTGGAGGATTGGCAATTCCATCTCGACGAAGTGGATAGGGAGGATATAGTCCATACCCTTTACCATTCCCTTTGTAAGTGATAGTTCTCACTGCTATCTATCTGTTGAATTATTCTGGAACGGATTTAATTTTTTATTTCTGATTGTGCAGTCTACCGACCTTGCTACCTGAGCTCAGCTATTCAGAAGTGGGCCGATTCAATTCGAGCTCTTTCTAACAGAGAGAGGTCCTGCAAGTTCGTGATTTCGAATGACAACTTGTTTCGGGCAGGGCTACTTCGAGCTTTACCTTCGATCTCTGGTCCAAGTAGACCTACGACCTCAGTCCATGCTCCTTCTAGTAAGTGCACCTGATATCCTTATAATTTCTATTCCTTTTAGTTCAATTCAAATTTTCTCATTTGTATGTCTAGGCCAATAATCAGATATGTTGAACTTCCGTGCTGCCAGAGCGGCTAAAGCAGTTGTGGCTGCTAGAGAAAAAGGGAAGAGATTATCTCAAAAGAGAAGGTCCGACCTGAGGAGATTGAGACCGAGCTCGAGGACGAGTAGCCTTTACAAAGACATTGCTCAGTCGAACCTCCAATTACATCCGTTCCCGCTACTCCTCTGAGCTCACCCATTCCTTCCACAGTTTCGATTGCTACTGCATCTTCTTCCTCCAAATCTCAGGGAAAATGTCCTGATCTCCAAAGACTAGATGTTGAAAGATTGTGGGGTGCAGATCTGAGGTACTTTTGGACTTCCTCCGAGCTCCTTCTCTGGCGAGGGAATCAGTTGCTGCTTAGCCTTTTCCTCTAAGGGAATCTACCATCCTTATGACAAGGAGCTGGAATGATAAAGAGTATGGCTTCTTCAGTGAGATGCCTATTGGAGAGAACGTCCTGTCAGCTCAACTCTATTGTCACCAAGCTGCACTCCATATGTCTTCAATGGCTGATAAGGTTCAAAATTTCCTTTAGCATTGAGCTTTTTAATAATTCCCTTACTTTACTTAAATGTTTTTATGCTATTTTTATGCTTTTCAGGTCAAGGCCAAGCTTGATTCTGTGCTAGAGTTCAAGGCCAGAGCTGATAAGCTTTTTGCTGAAGTGGAGGCAGAGAAGTTGGCTTTTGCTGAAGAGAGGCGGAATTATGAGGACCGCCTTAATAAGATGGGGGAAGAGCTCAACGCCAGCCTTACTACGGAGCACAAGCTGACAGATAAAAATGAGGCTCTTCGAATCTGAGGTAACAAGGCGAATACTCGAGCTGAATATGAAAGAAAATGAGCCAACGAAGAAATGGCCAAGGCGATGGCAATTAAGGAAGAGGTTGAACTAAAAGTCTCCAAAGCAGTAGAGGAATGGAGGGCCTCCCTGGCTTTTGATGCAATAACCCAAGAGGCATACGTCCTAGCCATATGAGAGATTGTCAAATTTATCAACCAACAAAAGCCAGACTGGAATACTGACTTTTTGGTGAAGGCTCAAGAGGAGCAACAAAAGGAAGCAGAGCAGATGTTGAAGTCGGCTGAAGCCCAATGTACTCCAGTTGAGGGAAATAGTTCCGCCCCGAATCCCCTCATTTCGTAGTTTGTCTTTATGTACTTTTTACTTTTATGAATGAAGAATTTAAAATTTGCCCTTACTTTAATATTTTCTAACCAATTAAAAGATAATTTTCACAAACTAAACTTACTTAACCCAAACGTTTTATAACACCAGCGTGCCTAGATAATAATCACATTAAGTGTTTATGTTGCTTGCAACATTTAGTTCGACCTACTTCATGAGTAGGGTTTAAGAAGTTCCTTATAGGAATTGCGCTAAGTGTTGCAGCACTTACAATATTTAGCTCAGCCTACTTCATGAGTAGGGCTTAAGAAATTCCTCGTAGGAATTGCGCTAAGTATTACAGCACTTACAACATTTAGCTCAGCCTACTTCATGAGTATGGCTTAAAAAATTCCTTGTAGGAATTGCGTTAAGTGTTACAGGAATTGCTCTAAGTGTTGCAGCACTTACAACATTTAGCTCGACCTACTTCATGAGTAGGGTTTAAGAAATTCTTTGTAGGAATTGCACTAAATGTTGCAGCACTTACAACATTTAGCTCGGCCTACTTCATGAGTATGACTTAAGAAATTCCTTGTAGGAATTGCGCTATTTCGAGAAGCATACTTTCTTATTTATGAACAACCACGTAACAGCTGTCTACTAATAATATTTCTTAAGGTGTTCCGCATTCCAAAGATGCAACAAAGGTTTCCCTTTCATGTCTTCTAGCTCGTAAGCCCCTTTGAGCAGTACTTTGCTTACTTTATAAGGACATTCCCAATTAGGCCCTAGAGATCCAACATTTAATTCTTTTGTAGCCAAAAAGACCTTTCTTAAGACAAGGTCGCTGATTTCAAACTCACGTTCCTTCATTTTTTTTATTGTAATATCTCGCATTGCGTTACTTGTAGACTGCGTTTCTGATTTCAGCAGTATTTCTTTTTTCTTCTATCAAATCCAGCTCTTCTCGCAATGTTTGGTTGTTTTTATCTTCATGATATGTCAAAGTTCTGACTGAAGGAATCTCAACTTCAAGGGGAATTACAGCTTCTACTCCAAGGGCTAAGGAAAATGGAGTTTCTCAGGTGCTATTTCTAGTAATGGTACAATAAGACCATAGCACACTGGGAAGTTTCCCTGCCCATCCTCCCTTAAGAGTTTCAAGTTTTCCTTTTAGCGTATGCTTGATAATCTTATTGATAGCCTCAACTTGGTCATTCGCCTGGGGGTGATTGGGTGTAGAGAAGTGCTTCTGTATACCCAGTTCCTTACATAAGTTTGCAAAGCGAGCGTTGTCAAACTGTTTTCCATTATCTGTCACAATGGAGTGAGGTATTCCAAATCTGCATATGATCGATTTCCATACAAATTCAGTAGTCTTGTATTCTGTTATTTTGGCCAAAGGTTCTGCTTCAGCCTATTTGTTGAAATAATCAACAGCCATGATTGCAAACTTCGTGCCTCTTTTCCTGCAGGCATGGGACCGATCAGATTGACCCCCTATTTTGAAAAAGGCCATGGTGCCATGACATAGTTCAGTTCTCCATGTGGAAGGTTAATGTTTGGAGCGAAACACTGGCACTTGTCACATTTTCTGGTAAATTCTAACGCATCCCTTTTCATGGTTGGCCAAAAATATCTTTGACGCACTATCTTATGAACTAATGCTTGGCCCTCCGCATGGTTCCCACATATGCCTCCATGGACCTCTTCCATAGCATGTATAGCTTTTTCTTTGTTTAAGCATCTGAACAAAGGTACATAATATTCTCGTTTATACAGAACTTCATTGATTAAAGTATACCTTGCTGACCTTATCTGTAACTTTCGTGCTAGAATAGGATCCTTAGGGCACGCGCCTGTTTGTAGATACAAGATGATCTCATCCATCCATGTTTGTTTAAGGTCGGTCATAATGTAAATAACTTTGGATTCTTCAATGGCAGGGCGATGGACTCTTCCTATTGGTATGCTATCAAATCTCTCAATTCCTTCGCTTGTTGCCAACCGAGCTAAGGCATCAGCATGCCCACTTTTAGTTCGCGGAACCTGTTCAACTTGGATACTTTCAAACTTTTGTAGCTCTTTTTTGACGAGCTAAAGATACTTACTCATTCTCTCTTCCTTAGCTTGGTAGGCTTTGTTGACTTGGTTTACTACTAGTTGCGAGTCAATGTACGCAATCAAGTAATCTACCTTCATTTCACTTGCCATTTTTAGGCCAGCTATAAGGGCCTCATATTTAGCTTCGTTATTGGAGGACTTAAAATCAAACGGCAGTGCTTCACAAAATAATTGTTGATTAGGGCTTACCAATATAATTCCAGCTCCTGCTCGTTCGTCCGTAGAGGACCCAGCAACGAAAAGTTTCCAAGGTAAGTGAGGAGATGATTATTTTGTTGGATCTAAGCTGAACTCAGTAATAAAATCTTGAACTTTTATGGAGACGTGTGGCTTATACTTTATATCGAACTGCCCTAGCTCTACTGACCATTTTACCAACCTTCCTAAAGTATCGGATTTCTGCAGTACTTGTCTTAGCGGATGATTGGTTAAGATCTCAATAGGGTGCTCCAAGAAATACAGCCTTAATTTTCGAGTTGCTATTATCAGTGCGTAAGCTAACTTCTCCAATGGGGAATAACGAACTTCGGCGTCATGTAGGGCCTTGCTAACATAATAGACAGGATGTTGCACTCCATTTTCTTCCCCAGTTAGTACCACACTGACGGCATGTTCTGAAACCGCCAAACAGAGTTTTGATGTTTCTCCTTCCTTAGGCTTAGACAACACAGGTGGTTAGGCTAAATGTGACTTTAGTTGGTCAAAAGCGAGCTGACACTCTAATGTCCATTCAATTTTTTTTCCACCTCTTAATACATCAAAGAAGGGTTTGCGCTTATCCATTGATTTTGACATGAAACGCCTAAGGGCAGCTATTCGTCCTGTTAAACTTTGGACTTCCTTGGGTTTAACTAGAGTACGCATTTCAATAATGGACCTTATCTTTTCTAGGTTAGCCTCGATTCTTCTACGATTCACCAAGTATCCCAAAAATGTTCTCGAGCTTACCCCAAAAGTGCATTTGTGAGGATTCAACTTCATCCCATATGTCCTCAGGATCTCAAACATTTCAGCGAGATGTTGCAAATGATTTTGTGCATCCATGCTTTTAACCAACATGTCATCCACATATACTTCCATGATTTTTCCAATTTGCTTGGCGAACATAGAATTAACCAAATGTTGGTAGGTTGTCTCAGCATTCTTGAGGCCAAATGGTATTACTTTGTAACAATACAAACCTCTGTTGGTGATAAAGGTTGTATGTTCTTGGTCTCGTTCATACATGGGGATATGATTGTAGCCTGAATATGCGTCCATAAAATTGAGCAAATCATGTCCAGTAGTAGCGTCTACCATCTGGTCTATTCTGGGTAAGGAAAAGCTGTCTTTGGAGCATGCTTTGTTCAGGTCAGTGAAGTTGATGCACTGTTCAGGTCGGTGAAGTCGATGCACATCCTCCAATCCCCATTACTCTTTTTAACCAACACGGGATTGGCAATCCACTTCGGATATTATGCCTCTCGGATAAATCCGTTCTTGAGAAATTTCTGTATTTATTTGTTTAGAGCCTCATATCGTTCTGGATTCAAAGGCCTTCGTTGCTGCTGTTTAGGTCGCATTAAAGGGTCAACCCCTAACTTATGGCACATGATTTTTGGATCAATTCCTTTCATGTCAGCATGCTCCCAAGCAAAGATATCGAGGTTTTCTTGGAGGAAACTAATAATTTGCTCTCTTAGTGGAGGTCGGAGTTCATGGCCTATTTTTAGTTCCTTTTGTGGACTATCTGTTCCGACATTCATGATATCCAGTTCTTCCACAGGTTCTCTACCCCGTACTTTTAATTGCGGATCTAATAAATCCAGTAGGGATTCTGTTATGCACATCATGTAAGTCTCCGAAGGATAATGAATCATCTTCCCTTTTGAGCCAACCACCACCTGACATTGGGCAGTATTACATTTATCCCATTTGACCTATCATGTACCATGGGGTATGGGGAATTTAATAGAGTAATGGTACAATGATACTACTGTCCTAAGATCAAACAGCAAAGGTTGCCCCATAATCGCATCATAAGGAGACTTTGAGTTCAGAACCACAAATTTCGCGTTTATTTTAGTTCGACGATGAGAATCTCCGACCTCGACAAGGAGCTTAATCACTCCTTTGGCTTCAGAAAGGACATCGTCCAGTCCCATAATCATGTTTGGATATGGCTGTAGAAAACCAAAAGGGATCCCACTTCGTCCCAAAGTGTTCGTGTAAAGTATATTGAGGGAACTCCAAGTATCCACCAAGACTTTAGGAATGGTAATTTTGGATATAAGCATTGGGATTACCAGAACTCCAGGGTATGGATTTGGATCTGCCTCTTTTTCTTCAAACAAAAGCAGTTCATCGGTCACCTTCTTGCGATATTTCTCTGAAATACCGATCTCGGATAGGTCGGCACCCGTGGATCTCTTATACTTTAGAACTTTGGCATGTTGGTAATGATGGTCTTTCAACATTCCAATTTAAGGACTAGGGAGATATACATTACATGCTCTTACTTCAACCTGGTTTCCACGTATTATGCTTGGCCCATTTGGAGTTGGAAACTTGACGCAGTAATGATATATCGAAGTAACAGCTTGCAACTCATGCAATAAGGATCTACCCAATATAGCATTATAATTTGAAAAGAGGTCTACAATGATGAAATCGGCTAAAATTCTTCTATGACAAGGAGGTTCACCAAGACCCACACTGAGTACTACCTGCCCCGAGCTTCAATTGGATCTCCAGAGAATCCTTGCAATTTCCTGAAGTAAGGTTGAAGATACCGATCTTGTATAGCCATTTGCTTCAGAGTTCGATAGTAGAGTGGGTTGCGGGTCCGATCTTGAGTAGGTTGCGGGTCATGAGCTTGAGGCCCAGTCCGGACTTGCTGAGATGTCTCTTGTTGATTCGGTTGTTGGAATCCAGTAGGGCTTGCTCCTTGTGGCTTGGCTACAAATTCTTGTAGGTGACCTCGTCGGATAAGTGTCTCCACCTACTCCTTAAGGTTTTGGCAATTATCGGTGTTATGTCTTGTCGTTCTGTGATAACGACAATACCCTTGGCCCTTTCCAGTTATTTCCTTCTTTTGGGAATGGGGTCGGCGGAAAGACTCCTTCTCTTGAGCCTGTAGAAAGACTTCCTCTAAGGTGGCATTTAAGGGGCAGTATTCACGAAATTTGTCAGGATACGGCTTAGAATGACCTTGGTCCCTTTTATCTCCTCTCCTTTCTCGACCTGAATCTTTGTCCGTTTGTTTTTCCTTTGTTCGCGTGGAGATTGAGGGACTTGCTTAGCATCCTCCTGATCCGACGTAGCTTCCTCCGCACTTATATATTTTTCAGCTCGGCCCAAGAGCTCATGGTATGTTCGAGGTCCGTCCTCATGGACAGACCACCAAAATTTTATCTTTGGCCTTAACCCGAAAAGGACCGCCATAAGCGCGACATCATCAAATATTTTCTCCACCTCCATGGACTGTTTGTTGAATCTATTCAAGTAGCTTTTGAGGGATTCAATCTTTCCTTATTTGATGCTTACCAATCTCTCATTGGGCGTAGTTCTCGCCTTCAATCCCATGAACTGGACGAGGAATGCAGTGGTGAGGTCATTCTAATTCTTTATAGATCTTTGGTGTAACCTTCTGAATCATCGTTGAGCTTTGTCTCCCAAAGTTAAGGGGAAAGTTCGACACATGGTGGCATCCCCAGCTCCTTGTAGCTCCATCCAAGAGGCGTATTTATCTAAATGGCTTAGATGGTCTCCTTTCCCATCATACCCAATTAGCTGTGGCATTTTCATCTTTTCAGGCAATGGTTTTGCCAGAATATCCTCAGTAAAGGGTGAGTGGCACTTTGTAAAATATTCGTCCGTACTCCCTTTACTTTTAGCTTCCAAATCCGCTATGCATTTCTTGAGGGCACTCATCTCAAGTTCTGGTCGCTCAATGGGATGGTTGCTATCGGGTTCATCACGCATTTTGGTGGGTGTCAAAGAATGTTGGGAACTCAATCTATTGAACACGCTATTTGTTTTTCTGGTAGCTGACTCTGTCGCCATATGAGAACTCTTGACTTTTTTAGTTCGACTTTTGGACGATTCCTCGCCTGAAAATTGTAATGTCCTTCTAGTGGGAGGTTGCCTAGTTTTTCCTTGGCGAGGAGACTCCACCTCGATATTCGTGGTAGATTCCGAGCTTGGTTTTGCTCTAGTCTATTGACAATGTTTGTCAATTTTTCAATGGCTTCCTTCATTGTTGCCATTTGAGGGTTAGTAATGTCATTTCGACCTTATCTCTCAGGGTTTCTTGGGTTGCTAGTTTACTCTGGATGAGTATGGGATTGATTTTCAGATACAGAAAGTTCGTCCATAATGCTATTTCCTCAATTTCGTGAAGAGATTGGGTTGTTTCTCAAGTTGGGGCCCTCCTTCTAACGCCATATTGTTAACGTTAAAAAATGTATGAATAAAATTCAAGCCAACTTAAGAAATGTACACAAATTTAGTTGAGTTTCAATCAAGGGATTACAAGACGATCATGCAATAATCTTGTTTCTTCCTAATTATAGGAGATATTTGAAATATGAAAGAAATTTGAGAAGTTTATATATTTCTTTTCCTTGAGAATTCGTGTGTCCCCCATTCTTTTACCTTATTGGCCTTATATAGGGGAAAATATGCATGCATGTAGTACATCTGTCTTGTCCATCAAAATACCGAACTAAGCAAGTACGTATGTTGGTATAACAAGATTAGCGACCGAGCTCAACTTTGTCAGTTGACCATGAGTTACTAGCACAAGTGGTCCCCAACATTTAATGCATTACTTAATAAGGGAAGCTAAGACTTTTGATTGGAGGACAGTGTGGGCGCTGATGTGAGACATTCCAAGTGTACTCTTCTGATTGGTAACTCGAAGATCCTGTCGGTGATTCTTAATCATTTGTCACTGTTCCGTCTTGAAGGACTATACAAGCTTCTCGGATAAGTCATCTGGGATCCGAGCTGACCTCACATATCCAAGCTCACATTATCGTCATTTCATTAAGTGTATAAATCCGAACTAAACAACTTCGAAGATCGGTGTCAACACTTTACAACTTAGATAAGTGTATACAACTCTGAAGTCAACATATTTTCACTAAACGACTTAGAATAATTTTCGTTAGAAGGACGTATTGTGCAATTATAAAAATAATTGGATACCAACTTGCTAATTTTAAAAGATCGAACACTATTTGGAATCATGTGACAAATTAATGAACATTTGAATTGATTTTATTATTACATTAGACTATGCAATTCTAACGAGAGGGGAAATGAATTTGTTCATATTTAGCATGTGTTTGACACCAATTTTTGGGAAATTATAAATTTTGAAATAGTGATTAAAAATTAATGAAAATTTTAGATTTGTATGTAATATTATTTTATTTGAAAATGTGTGATTATAATTAAGAAAGAGAATTTTTTTTAAAAAAAAAATTAATGGGTGCCAAACACACTTTTAAAGGTAACACTAATGTGCCTCCAAGACACTTTGATGAGGACCAATGGTGCAATTGTCCCAATCTCCTAAGCCAATTTTGGATTATGAATAAAGATTTCACCACGGCTAATCACATCATTATCCCTAAAACAAAGCCAAATTATTTGGATTCTTCGCCAAAATCTCATCATTGATACTGAGAGGATGTTTGGTGGGAATTGAAATTAGATTTTTAGTAAATTTATGATAAAAAGTTTCTAAAACGTGTAGTTGAAAATTTGTGGGATCCATAAAAAATGTTGTTAATATTGATTGTTTGATAAAACAAACAGGTTCTGGATTAGGGATGGTAATAGGTACCTGCGTTGCAAAGCAATTTTCTGTCCAGTCCCTGCCCCGTTACCCGTTTAAGGCTGGGTGGGACCATTGCCTCGTTTAATTTTTTTTTTTTAGTTTTTTGATAATTTATTTTATTGTCCTCATTTATTAGATTGAGACAAATAATTTTAATTGTCATTTTTTATTAAAATTAATAAAATTTCCTGAAATTCTTCATTTAAAATATAGGAAAAAAAAAAAAAAAAAACTATCACCACCCCAAATCCGCATCGGGATAAAAATTCACACCTCGTCCTAGACCCGAATACCCGATTAAACAGGTAATCCCCTCCTCGTTGAGGACGGGATCCGCATGTATTGAATTTGTTGAGCTTTTTTGTCATCCCTACTCTGTATAATTTATAAACTGACCCTTGGACTTGGACTATTTAAAGCCATTTATAGTTAGTAGTGGGTCCCACTACACGTAGCACCAATCTTCACCGTCCCTCTTCCAGAGAGGTCCTCTAGAAATTTCTTTGATTAGTCATTGGATTGTAATTACGTTTTGAAAGGTAGGCAATGAGAAAATCGTGGGAGAAAGAACCGAGAAAATGAAGAACTCATATAACAACAGGGTCTGAAAATTTTGATTTTTATTTACATTTTGGGCTCCCTGTAGGCTTCACGGGGGCTTTCTTGATTATATTCATAAATATTGGATTTTTTTTTATTTTTTTTTATTTTTTTTATGATTAAGAGCCTTCTGTAGTTTTTCTTGAAGAAGGCTCTTTTCTGAGAAAAAAAAATATCGTTTGTATCCGTACAGTTTCATACATAAAATTCATGGGTTTTTAAGGGGGAAAAAAAACAAGATGATTAGATGGTGGATTTTAGCTCTACAATTGACAGAATTATTTGTGACTACTTTGGTGCATTTGACATATGGGTTTTACATATTCAGCACAGCTGCGGCTGGTGATCTCTCACAGGCTTTGAGCGATTGGTCTTTTAAGTCTAATTTGGAGAAGGAATTGAAAGGGGATTGTTCAAAAAAGACAACAAGTGTTGATGATCTGCCTCCCATTGTGTTGGTACATGGAATCTTTGGTTTTGGCAAAGGGGTATGTATGTATAACTGTTTGTGTGTATATGATTTAATTGGCATTTATCAAAATTCGGAAAATTTTCAAGCATGGGTATTTTCCTTTTTTTTTCTTTTTTTTTTTTCTGTAGAGATTGGGGGGTTTGTCGTATTTCGCAGGGGCAGAGAATAAGGATGATAGGGTTCTAGTGCCTGATTTAGGCTCATTGAAAAGCATATATGACAGGTGGGTGTTTTCCAAATTCAATTATTCAAATGCCTCTGTTTGGTATAGATGTTTTTGGTTTTATTCTGTATGGTCTTTTGCAATACTTGACAGGGTTAAGGTTTCAGGGCTAGAGAATTGTTCTATTATCTGAAAGGAGGGCAAGTTGATTATGGAGAAGAACATAGCAAGTCTTGTGGGCACTCTCAATATGGGAGGACTTACGAAAATGGTAGGAATTTAATTGGCATTTCTCTGCAATGTTCTGAACTCGGTTTCCTTTTAAGCTGTTTGGTTATGGGAATTATGTGTGCACGTTTGGTATGCAGTATTGGATTGGGCTGGACGGTATATTTAGCTAGATTTAAGCTTTTCTTCGTACTGCCTAGTGTTATCTAATCTTTGTTACCGGATATGCCATATGCGTTGTGTTTTTGACTAGTGCAGTTGCGAAAAATGCAGGGCATTACCACGAATGGGATGAGGATCACCCCATTCACTTTGTGGGACATTCATCTGGAGCCCAGGTTGTTCGGGTTTTGCAGCAAATGCTCGCCGATAAGGCTGAGTTTTTGTGTAAATGAATTGCTTATGATGAGATATAGAACAACTTTGATATGGTAAATGAAGGAGTTCTTCGATTTAATTTCAGTCATTTGAGGGGTATGAAAACACTTCAGAGAACTGGGTACTAAGCATAACATCGTTATCAGGAGCATTTAATGGGACAACAAGAACCTATTTAGATGGAATGCAGTAAGTTTTATGAATATTCAACTGTTTCTATTACCTTATTTCCCCCCATTGGATAGCCATATGTTATCTATAGTGAATGGAGATGTGGAGCTGTTTAGTTTAAACAGTAAGTGAAAAATCTTGCTGGTATAAGTGTGACCATGGACAATTTATTTTAGAAGTTGAATATTTTTGTTATTGCTTAATTGCAAATTAGTATGTGATTTAATAACATCAATGTATCTGATTTTGCAATTACTAACTAAAATCCATTTGCAGTTTGCCTCTGATTGACTATTATGGTGGTGAGTTGGACTAGAGAGTCGAGGACAGTATTAAGAAATCAAAAAAGTTCAAATCTTGTCCATTATTTTGTCTATTACGGGTCTATTACTGCATAGCTGATATTTTATTGAATTATGTGCAGGCCGGAAGATGGGAGGTCTTTAAAGCCCATCTGCCTACTGCAGGTGTGCCGTGTTGGAGTAATAATATATGATTGGTTTGACATTCCATGGCTGAAGAGCTTCTACAATTTTGGATTTGATCACTTCAACGTGTCCTGGAAGAAGATTGGCATTTGGGGTCTTATAGATTGCCTACTGGGAAATAGTGGTCCATTTGCATCAGGCGACTGGATAGTTCCCGATCTTACAATCCAGGGGTCGATCAGATTGAACAGCAATATATGTACATTTCCCGATACGTACTACTTCAGCTACGCCACCAAACGCACAAGGAAAATCATGGGTATGACAGTTCCCTCCGGCATTCTTGGGATCCACCCGTTGCTTTTCATCCGAGTTTTGCAAATGAGCCAATGGCGACACCCTCCTGATGTTATGCCCCCTTATAAAGGTTATCGGTGAGTAACACTATTTTTCATAACAAATTTTAGCTTGATGGACAAACACTTTCATTTACTTGAATTTGCACTTTTTGAGTCATTGATGGATTTACAGCGATGAAGATTGGTGGGACAACGATGGAGCACTCAATACCATATCCATGACACGCCCTTGTTTCCCAGTTGAACATCCTAGTCATTTTGTCGAACAAGATTCAGACTGCCTACCTTTGCAACCAGGCATCTGGTTCATTACCTCTACCCTCAAGTGCTATGTGAAAATCATTTACTTTTGTTATGCACTTAATTATGATATCTAGCAAGATAATCTATTGGGAACATCCAGATTTCAGGATTCTAGTTCAACACAAACTAGATTCTGTACGCCCATCTTATTTGCATGTTTTTTTTTCTACAAAGCTCAAATGAGATAGAAAAATGGAAACTTTCTAAATAAGAATGATAAGTGATACTAGTCGAACTATTGTATTTCTTAATGTAAGTGATCTTTATTAATGTAGGTATTACAAGATTGTGGAAGGCGATCACATTCTTTTCATTGTGAACCGGGAAAGGGCTGGAACTCAATTCGATCTGATATACGACAGTATTTTTGAGTGATGCAGGAAGCACGTATTCAGAAAGAATCCGACGCTACCTAATCATCAAGTACACCATTAGCTAATGTATGTTACTTTCAATTACTTGTTTGCAATTGCGCCTTTTTTTTTTCGGCAGATCGTTTTTTCATTTTCTTTGGCCTCTTGTATATGGGTGTAAATAAGAATGTTTCTCCATTTTTTCCCCTTCTACATCTTTTTGAGTTTATAAACAAATGCATTTGCTGTGCACTTTACTTCCAGTTCTATATTGTAATGTCCAGACATTTAGAAGAGAAAATCATAAATATGGCCTGTTTGACCCCATTTTTGGTGTGGAATGCATTTTGGAATAATAGATTGATGGAGAATGTGTTAAAAATGAAGGAGAAGTTTTTGGATTTACATGTGATATTATTTTATTGAAAAATATGTGGTTGAAAGGAAGAAAAAGAAAAATATATTTTGAAAAAAATGGGGATCAAATAAGGGCATAATTGGAAAATTAAAAAAAATAAGGATTTGTTTTTGGGAAGAATTGATTGTACAGGAAATTTCTGTATAGGTAGATTAGTGCTGCATTGGGAGCACCTTATTGATAGATTTTCCTTTCATTTTTTCCTACTACCAATGAAAGGTGACACTTGCCCACCTGTATAAATTATGGCAAAGAAAACCTATCTGTAGCAGCTCTCTTTGCTTTTTTAGTTTCCTAGCCCCTACTTGGAAGAGATTAAAATCAGATTTTTAGTAGATTTTGATAAAAAAAAAATGATGAAATGCGTGGTTGAAAAGTTGTGAATCCCATAAAATACGTGGTTAAAATTCATTATTGACTTGATTTAAAATAAAATTTGGATTTTAATCTTTTAAGAAACAGGGGCTTAGTTTAGTTGAATTTATCTATAAAATTAGAATCTAGTTTCGATTATGATTTGTTTTGAGTCCTTAAACTTTTTTTTGATTAATAAGATATTTTAGTTTTCTCATTAATTGGTTGATTCTAATATTTATTTGATGGATTCCAAAAACTTATAACGATCGTTCGAGCGAAATTTGAGCAAACATCCGTTCGTATATTACGAACAACGCTTATTATTATTCACGTTTTCATCCTACATCACATTGATTCTTCTTTCCATCAATTATTTCTTGACCTCAAATATTTTATTAATTATGGTTATTTAGTAATGCATAATGACTGTAGTGTCATTTTCCCAAGATGACTAGAATGGACAAGGTATGAGGGACTACAGTGTTCAGAACTTTGCTACGTAATACAGGGAGATTGTCTCCTTCTGATTGGCTATTGTCAAAAATTAATTCTGTTAAAAAAAATCCATACCCAAAAATCGTTGAGAAATGCTACCTTTACTGGGAATCTGTACAGGAGTTTGATGGATGCAACGTTTGCATCTGTAAGGCTATCTGCACAGACCCCATATACAGATAACAAAATTCGTAGTGTTTTAGAATTATCCTTGATATATATAAAAAATTGTACATAAGGGTATCATTTTCCTCATATGGGGTGGGATCCACTCAAAAGCGAGTTCCGGGTCCCGCCTCATGTGAGGGAAAGTACACTCTTATGTACACCAATCATGGTCCATTGTTTTAATGGACTAAAAACTCTGAGAGACAGAGTGTTAATTTAATGGCCTAAAAACTGATGAGAATTCTTAGTTAGAAATTAATGCAAAAATAAGAGTGAGAATGTGTGGCTGGAATAAAAAAAAAAAAAAATATCATCAACTTTACCTAGTTTGATGGGAATGCTTAGATATTTCGAACTTCTTGCAGAAAATAGAAATTCTCGTCAACTTGGCCGAGTTTGATATATATGCAAAAAGGAAGAGAGATGACTCGAAAATTCAAAAATAAGCAAACTCGATAGTAGTGAAATTACACGCATTAAAGTTGCATAGCTCTTGACATGGTTTCTTGGGATAAGTTTCGGGTTTTGGGCTGATATATATCACCTCTGATTGGTTCAACTAAAAATTCTGATTAAAATTTAGGAAAATTTTCATATTTAAGAGATTTAAGTATGCTCATTTCAAAACTAATAAACAAGGTTTAAAATTTTTAAAAATAGATATTAATTAAGTTTTTATTTATGAAATAATTAATTAAATATATTAAAGTCATAATTTTACACTATCGAGTCACAAATTATCGATTAATTGGTCATAAATTATTTCTCTACCACAAATTAAAAATTTATGGATTAATTTACGTATACATAGATGTACATGTAGAGGTTTACATAATGTGAGTGGGGTGTGGTCCACGATACTGTAGCATGGGCTCCACTCCACTCATATTATGTCAACCCATATGTGTACGTTTATGTACACATAGCATGACTCAAAATTTATATGTCAAAAATAATTTTTACATTCACAATTCAAAAATTTTATAAGTCACATATCAAAAAATTTATAGTTCTAATTTATTTATCGATCACAAATTATATAGGTTACGACTCAAATTTTCAATTCACATATTATTTATTGGTCGCAACTTATAGATCACATATTATTTATCGGTTACATATTATTTATTGGTTACAAATTAATCAAATAATTGGCTACAAATGCCCAAATAGCTGATCACAAACTCTTTGTCCCACCCCACTAAAATAGTTGGTCACAAGACACTCAAATTGTTGGTAACAAACACTCTTAATCTCATTCCAATCCCAACCCCACCACCAACCCTGATTGAATGTCGAATCACCTCACCATCGTCATCGTCGCCACCGCTGGCATCGACACCACCACCAACAGCCACCTACGCTGCCACCACCACCATTAACAATCACCATTTGCAAACTTAAAACAATCAAACCACGAGCAACCAACAACAAAAACAACTACATAACTCCAATGAAGCAGATCAGATCAAATGAGGAAGAAATTATCCCACAAAATCCCAAACACCTCTCCCCAAATTTTCTCTATGGCATCGGCTGCATCTAGCCATAGGTGGTGCGCTATCTCAAGCGCAACGTCGGCAAAGCTGTTGTAAGTTCGCATATAGCAGTCGCATGCACAACATCGCTGTTGCAGCAACGACTGTAGCGTCTTTTGACGACATTGTTCAATGAGAGAATGTGGGATAGAGATATGAGAGAAAATAGAGATGATGAAAATGATAAGCGTTTTGGTGTTTGGTTAGGCATGGGTTAGGTATTATGAATATGCATATTTAATTTTGAAATATACGTATTAAAATAATTATTATCTGATTTTTGAAAAAGAAACTTGTAAATCCTAATTTTAAAATGGGAAGTTTAAAACTCAAGTAGACCATAATTTTCGCTAAAATTTAAGTTAAAATCAATAATTAATTTAAACACACGTATTATGAGATCCTCATTTTTACAACAATATATTTCATCAACTTTTATCAAAATTTAACTATATAAAAGAGCGGGATGTGATTTACTGTTCACAAGCCGCGAGCCGAGCCGAATGGCTTCTCGGCTCGGCTCGGCTAAGCTGTCTAAGCCTTTTTTTATAATTACGTTTGGTTCAATATTTTAGGTTATAAATATGCGTTTTAAGCGATTTAAAATTTGTTGAAAATGTTCAAGTGCGGCCATAATAAATATATAGTCGATAAATTTTAAATATAAAAAATAATTTTACATTGATTGTGAAACGTAAAGTCGTGATTGTTTAGGTTTCTTTTCAATCCCAACCCCATTACAAGTCGTGATTCGATATTTTACGATATGAATATCCATTTGGATCAATTTAATTTTTTATAAAAAAAACTTACTATGTGATAATAATAAATATATTGTTGATTAAGTTTAAATATAAAAATCATTTTAAATTATTAAACGTAAAAATCATAATTGTTAATTTTTCTTTTCCACTTACCCTCAATCCTTATACTCACACTAATTTCTCTCAGTTTCATTTTTTTTTCAGTTTTTATTTTAAATTAAGCCGATTTTTTTTTACGTTTGATTCTGTATTTCAAATTACAAATATGCATTTTAACCGATTTAAAATTTGTTGGAAATCTTGAAGTGCGGCCATCATAAATATATGGTCGATAAATTTTAAATATCAAATTTTTTTCATTAATTGTGAAACGTAAAGTCGTTATTGTTTATGATTTTTTTTTTCAATCTCAACCTCATTCCATTGTTCTTTTTTTTTTCCTATTTTATTTTTCCTACAACGTTTGATTCGATATTTCATGATATGAATATCTATTTGGATCGATTTATTTTTTTTTTCAAAAAACTTAAAGTGTGATAATAATAAATATATTGTCGATTAAATTTAAATATAAAAATTATCTTAAATTATTAAACGTAAAATCATAATTAATTTTTCTTTTCTACCAACCCTTAACCTCCATACTCACACTAATTTTTCTCAATTTCATTTTTCTTCAGTTTTTATCTTAAATTATTAAACGTAAAATTATAATCATTAATTTTTCTTTTTTACCCACCATCAACCTCCCATACTCACGATAATTTCTCTCAATTTCATTTTTCTTCAATTTTTACGGTTAAAAAGGGTAAATTTATGGCGTCAAAATAGATATTGAAGGAATTCAATAATTTTCAGAAGAATCTGTTGGAAAAAAATAATAGTAAAGTGCAGAAAAAACTTATCAATAGATCGAGTCTCGTGACAGCACGATGTCCTAAAGCGAAATTGCCCGTCGATAACTGCTGCGACCTCCGTGGACAATCACCTCCAGGATACAACGATCAAATAAACCAATTGTGCAGCAATCACAAAAGGTTTTCAGAACTCTCAAGTGTACTCCAGAAAATATGAAAAGACAATTTGAGTATAATATTTTACTGTATATATGAAGAGACAATTTCGTTTTTGTTGTAGTAGTTTTCTAAAGTCCAGAAGTGAGTTTATATAGCCAGAAAATAGAGGTAACTGCATACCCCATGATCCAGTATTTAATTACAGTTTTAATGGCCAATGGTAATGGGTTGTAAATACTGGACAGTTAAAATAATTATGTTTTACCGGCTAGTTGACCCACTAAACAATCCCGAAAATAATTAAAAATAATAATTATTTTATTAGAATTAATAAAGCCCAAGAGCACTTTATCTTAATTAAAAATAATAATTATTTTATTAGAATCAATAAAGCCCAAGAGCCCAATCAAAGACTTTTTAATATAGTGCGTGAGGCGTGGCTCGAACCCCTGACCTCCCACACAAATTCCACATTTTTTACCAGTTGGGCACTTTATCTTAATTAATTATTTCTTTCACATATTATATTTATTGTATAAATATATAACAATCCACCACATGAAAGAAATAAGATAGATAAAAATAATATTCTAGAGTACGCTAGAAATCACGCAGGCTTAGGTGTCTATCAACTTGAACCTTAACTTTGTATATTCTATCGAGCTTGCTAACTGTAGAGTGAACTATGTCTTGAACTCCACAATTATGATTTGCAAACTGAGACAATAAAACACACACATGATTTCTAAAACAATCATCGAGTTCTCGCGGTTGTGTTCATTTCGACCGTGAACTTTCCCGATTTCTTTGAGTGCTCTAGAGAATTAGCCTCAATTCTCATAGGAAGCGGCCCCACTTCCACACTCAAATAGGTGCTTCTATCAAGGATGCACTGTATTTAAACACCCCACTGAATATCAGCTATAGAAAGCATTAAGAGCATTTGCTCATCCTCTAATCAATACAGTTGGTACTACTCATCATAGGGAGGGGTTTGAAATAAATTCAATGTAGTACCCCCCACAAATCACTCCAATAACTTTGTTATCCCATTGAACCTTATCCATGGGATCTCCAATCGCAAGGTTGGGTTTCCATTATAGGTGATCTAATTTGTAATAGGCTTTAGCCCCATCCCCCTCGATGTTTTCTGAACTAGCTCTCTAGCTAATCCTTTGGTTAATGGGTCAGCAATATTATCACTTGACTTCACATAGTCAATAGCTATAACCCCATCCTTAAGCAGCTGACGCACAGTATTGTGCCTCCTACGAATATGTCTAGACTTTCCATTGTAGGATGAATTTTGAGCTCTTGAAATAGCTGCTTGACTGTCACAATGGACATAGATAGCTGGAAGTGGTTTGGACCACAAAGGAACATCCATAAGAAAATTCCTTAACCATTCAGCCTCTTCACCTGCCTTATCCAATGCTATGAACTCTGATTCCATAGTGGATCTCGCAATGCAGGTTTGCTTAGTAGATTTCCAAGATACAGCACCACCTGCTAATGTAAAAACATATCCACTTGTAGATTTAGTTTCATTGGTATCTGAAAACCAATTAGCATCACAATATCCCTCAAGTACAGCAGGATATTTAGTATAATGTATTCCCCAGTCTAGAGCGTATCTCAAATACCTCAAGACTCGAATGAGAGCATCCCAATGTTCATTATTAGGATTACTAGTATACCTGCTAAGTCTACCGACGGCATATGCTATATCAGGTCTGGTACAGTTCATGAGATACATGAGACTGCCGATCACTCTAGCATATTCTAAAGCAGAAACACTAGGACCTGAATGTTTTCTCAAATGATGACTTGCATCATAAGGTGTTTTAGCGGAAATACAATTATATTGTTTAAACTTCTTAAGCACTTTTTCTACATAATGTGATTGGGTTAAAGTAATTTCTTCATAATGTATTACTATTTTAATCCCTAGAATAACATCAACAGCACCCAAATCTTTCATTTCGAAGTGCTTTTTCAGAAACTGTTTAGTCTTATTAATCACATCTAAACCAGTTCCCATTATAAGCATATCATCCACATATAAGCAAATTATAACACCACTATCCCCCACAAATTTGCTATATATACATTTATCTGCTTCATATATCACATAACCATTAGATGTCAAAGCTGTATCAAATTTCTCATGCCATTGCTTAGGGGCTTGTTTAAGGCCATAAAGAGATTTTTTAAGTCTACACACTTTATCATCAAGGCCTTCTACTACAAATCCCTCAGGTTGATCCATATAAATCTCTTCTTCTAAATCTCCATATAAAAAGGCAGTCTTGACATCCATTTGATGTATAATAAGATTATACAATGAAGCAATTGCAACTAACATCCTAATAGAGGTAATTCTAATAACAGGTGAATATGCATCAAAGAAGTCAACTCCTTCTTTTTGTTTATAGCCTTTAGCTACAAGTTTTGCTTTAAATTTATCAATTGAACCATCATGTTTCAATTTTTTCTTAAAAATCCATCTACACCCAATGGTTTTACATCCTCTAGGCAAGTCTACTAATTCCCAAGTGTTATTAGACATAATGGAATCATATTCACTATTTATAGCTTCCTTCCAAAATATAGAATCTGGTGAAGTTATAGTTTCATCAAATGTAATAGGATCATCCTCTACTAAGTATGTTAGAAAGTCAGGACCAAAAGAAGTAGCAGTCATAGGTCTTTTGCTCCTCCTAACTTCAGCTTCTTCTAAATCGATAGACTCTTCTCTAACATTTTAGAAGCCTCTCCTAATTACGTCTCGTTTGATTAAGATTTGAGATGAAAAGATGGTGGTGACGCAAGCAAAAATGATGATTGAAATAAGCAAAACATTTGCAACAATTTTCAATAGGGTGTATCGAAACATTTATCTATCTGATTTTGCTAAGAAACACATAAGATATTTAGTCCTTGGTAAAGGAAAACACATTGAAAAAAATTCCTTGGCTTTTCTAAATACGGACCTTCAAGTTATTTTCTTGAATTAGGTAAAAATGTATGAACCCTGCCCCCCACATGCACCTTATGATACAGCACATGAACACGTGTAATTATCCTCTGCACATGATAGTCGAGCAACTGCCCAACATGGTCAAATCATCGTTCACTATTTATTTTCAACTTAATACACAATTTATAAACATCTAATAATATTTTTTTAATTTCCAATTTAAGTATCATTATTAGTAGAATATATTTAAAATTTTATTTATTTATTTATGATCTGCCTATCTAATCTAATCAACATAAAATGATTTGAGGATGCCTAGAAAATGATATAAACAAACAACTACCCCAATGATAATAATTTAGAAAATGTTAATGATTTCTTTGTCAACGTTTGAGTGACAGGTAGTACACAATTTATTTTAGATATTGTGTTTGTCTTGTACATAACTATTTCTTCTGTAAAAATGACAGAATACTCACACGTGGTTTATTATAAAAAATGGGGCCCACCCAAATGTGTGTGGTCTGTTATTTGTACAAAAATAAAATTTTTGTAACTGTAGCATTCCTCTTGAAGAAATACATTTTTTAAATATATTTTAGGTTGATTTAGTTCTGATATGAAATAGACAACGTCGAAATTTTGTTAAAAACTTGACATCTAAGTCACATTTATAAGACGGAGTTTCGAGTTCACTAAAATTATTCGTGATAAGTTGTGTCAGTTTTACTACTTTATCATTTCGTCCCATTATTTTTTTTGGGTTTGTAAATAAAAATACAATATATAAGTTTTAACTAAGCAAAAGTGCCCTTTTTAATCTAGTAAGAGACATCATCTAATCATGTAAAAGAGTATCAACAATTTCACATGCTATAAGGTTGTATGGATCACCATTCTGCAAGTATATGTTCACACAATTTCTAAATCACTTTTCATTTTTTAAATCGTTAGATTTAATTTCTTTATTTGTAATCATTTAGAACAAATCAATTCTTTATTTTTTTTTTAAACTTTATAATCTACCGCCTTTACCTCACCATCGAAAGTTTATACTCATATTTATAAAATTAAATTATTGTTCGTAACTTCAAAAATCTCTCAATGTCAAGATTAAGTGTTTAACGTACTTTATAATAATTGTGAGAAGTCATCGAACTGTTGGGACAACGATATGTATGTATTATTAAATATAGAATGAATAAAAAACAAACGTATAATTTTTTACACTCCGATCACAATATTGTATTTCAACTCACGAATGTGAATATTATTAACCTATTTGATATACTGAATTACAAAGTTGAGAAATACAGACAAATTTTTTCAATTTTTTCATTTAAAATGAATAATTTTGTCTAATTCGATCTACCAAATGAGTGGTACAATTGCCGACCCAAAAGCAACGGCATAAGAAGATTCCAAAACAAAGTCAGTTTGCCATTGACACGTCAAACTCTGTATTATTTTATTTTTAAATTCCTTCTTTTGATCCACTTTTTGTTTGACTTTGAGTCAAAGACATAACATGCACTTCTATGGCCGGTCAATGCTCCATCCATATGTAGTGGATCCATAGTGTTTTTTTTTTTTTTGTAAAATTTTTAGACTAATTTGACAAGTTATTTTATCACCCTGCTTGTTTCCCATTATTTGAATACAAGAAGTAATTTTTTGACCTTTTTTTTCAACACTTGGGTCTCACTGTGAGATGATGCAGTCAAAAGTTGCGGCTGAAGGTTGAGATTTTCATTAAAATGATGTAAAAAATTGGTCCCAAACAGGGGCCATATACAAAAAAAAAAAAAAAAAAAGAATAATGCTCATTGTACAATGTTGAGTTACAATATTGGATTACAACCTCTCACAAGGGAGGTGGAACACACTATTATTTTAATAGCGGGACCCACCTCCCTTGTGAGAGGTTGTGACACAATATTGTAACACAGTATTGTACATGTAGCATGTCGATTGAGGATTTTTCAAAGAGTGCTCATCAATGTTTGTATGTTGTTTTTATTGTTGGGATTCCTCTCTTTATGAATTGAGATCCGTCCATATTATTCGAACATTTTGATTGCGAGTCATCCACATTGAGTGCTATTATAAGTCCAATTTTGACTCGTGGGCATCCCTAGCACCGCATAGGTTTATTATATTTTGGTACGATGAAATTACGGGTATATACATGCAGAAAGCTTAATAAATTATTATTGGATGTAAAAAAGTAAAAAGCAAAAATCTTTACTTTTCTTTTTTTAAGGCTAATCAATCACATGTCATGATTTTTAGCCACATCTACAAATATGAAGATTAAATAGAGAGTTCGACTTTATATCCTTCCCGAATATGTAGATACAAAATTTCTCTAATTTAAGAACAACGTTGTCAGTCTTTAACCAAAGTTGGAGCCTAGAATTTGGTGATTTGGGATCATCGATCACATGGCCTAATTGATAGGGCATGTTTTCTATGCCTTTAATTAAAAAAAAAAAAAAAATCCTCTTAAAAAATTTAAAATTCGTTTCATAAATATGCCATCTGTTTGCATTTATTTGGATCAGACAATTTGAAAATTTCTTTCGTTTAAAGATGAGATTTATCCCTTACATAAATTTTATCCTTATTTTATCAGATCTTTTATTCCTCTTAATTATACGAGTGTAATTGACGCTCCCGCTCTTTTTGGGAACTTTGTCAATTAAATCTGGAAAAAATAAAAATCTGTTATAACCACATTTATTGAAAGAAACCCAAATTAAAATAATTACAGATTTCTATATTTAACCATTGCTGTCCTATAAATAAAGAAGTTCAGGCAGAGAACATATAGTGTGTGAGTTCAGTTATATACTATTGGAGGTGTTCTTTCAGTAAGAATTGAGACAAAGATGTGCGGCTCAGATCAGGCCATTGTAACCCAAGGCTCGAAGAGTTCTTCTGGTGTTGTGCCTGAAGCCACAGAGGATAACTTCAGGCCGAACCTACCAGTCGACGCCATTATCAATCTAGATCAGTAAGTCTTTCACCAATGTGTATGTGTGTGCGCGCGCGTGTTTTTGGCACTTTCTTGATGATATTTCAGCGTTTCACCAATGTGTTTAATATGGCACTGTTTTGTTTATTGGTTATATAATGAACTTCATGCTAGTCATTAAGATTATCCTATACAAGATAATCAACTTCTAATTTTGATCTTCCATATAACAGATCATAGTGGTGAAAAAGGATTTATGTGGTCGACCCTTTATGAATAAGAATGTTTTATTTAATACGGCTGATGCAATTTTATTTATTTTTTTCGACAGCGGTGATCCTACAATGTTTGAATCCTACTGGAGAAAACTGGGAAACGCGTGCACGGTTACGTTCACAGGATATCAATCTCTAAGCTATTTCTCCAACCCGAAAAACTTGTGCTGGTTTTTGGAGCCAAAACTTGAGGAAGAGATAAAGAAATTGCACAATGTGGTAGGCAATGCAACAGTAGAGGGTTATCATATTGTAGTTGGAACTGGATCAAGTCAGCTCATTCAGGCTGTATTATATGCCCTTTCTGATCCTCTAAATGAGCCAAAGCCTATCAATGTTGTATCGGCTACTCCTTACTACTCCGTACGTGTTATCTCATCCAAAACCTTAAACTGTTAGAGATATGGTAGAATTTGCATAAATTGATAGCGATTAAACTCGAGTTATTGCTTTATGATTAGTTTTGACTTTTAAGTTTCTGAATATTTAATTAAAGTCAACTAAATCAGACATAAAATGAAGTTTCTACTATGGCAAGACAAACCTTGTCCCTTGCTGAGGCTTTTGTTTAAGATCTCCTGACATGACAAACATGGCAACATTGACATGTGCAAAGACTAATAAAATAACATGAAAGTGCTATTAAATTACCACGGTCAGTGATCACTGACACACATTTGTAAACTTTACCGACTATAAAATTGCCGGCAAATTCGGGTCGATACTAATTCAGTTGTAATTTTTTGCAGTCATATCCAGAAGTGACAGATTTTGTAAGGTCTGGACTCTACAAATGGGCAGGTGATGCTCACAATTTTGATAAAGATGGACCCTACATAGAAATGGTAACTTCCCCAAATAACCCTGATGGGGCTATAAGAGAACCTGTTGTGAATAGAGCTAAAGGGACGCTAGTTCATGACCTTGCTTACTACTGGCCACAATACACTCCAATTACTGGTCCAGCAGATTATGACATTATGCTATTCACAGTTTCTAAATGCACTGGACATGCAGGATCAAGAATAGGGTAAGTTTCTCAAGAACCTTAAACAAATTAGGCAAAAAACTTACTTTTAAGTAACTGACATTTTTTGGGACTTGCCAACGTACTCCGACCTATTCGATCATGTTCTTGTAGAAGCAGATCGAACAAAATGAAGTTCACCCCTATTTGTAAGATACAAATGCATTCACTTTTATCAAACGTGTTTAGACAAGCATGCTTTTGAGTATTTTGAATCACGTTCTTGCAAGAAGCAGATTGAACCAAAGGTGACCAACCCCAGTGGTTACATGCAAATGCATTAATTTTTTATTAAATTATTTTTGTTGATTCTTGGCACTTGTTTCAGATGGGCACTGGTTAAGGACGTACATGTGGCAAGGAAAATGGTGAAGTTTATTGAGATTAACACAATTGGAGTGTCCAAAGAATCACAACAAAGAGCAGCCAAGATCCTGGAAGTGATTTCTGATAGCTGCAGCCAAACAGTTCGGACCCCTGAATTGGATAACCTTTTTGAATATGGCCAGCACCACTTGACTGAAAGGTGGAAGAAGTTGAGGGAAATTGCTAAGCGCAATGGACTCTTTACTCTACCCAAGTTTCCCCTTCAGTATTGCAATTTCACTGGAGACTTCACTAAGGCACATCCCGGTAATTAATTATGTGACCTATTTATCAAAAAGTTGATGTTAGTTTTTTGACATTTGTTTTGTAATTTTTTAACAGCCTTTGCATGGATGAAATGCAAAGAAGATGTCGATTGTGAGAAGCTATTTAGAGGGCACAAGATTCTTACAAGAAGTGGAAAGCGCTTTGGGAGTGATCAAACGTACGTGAGAATAAGTATGCTGAGTCGGGATGAGGAGTTTGATCTCTTTGTGCAGAGGTTCTCAACTATATATGGGATTGCAAATGGAAATTAAGAGCTTTTATGCCCACACAGAGTATTGCTAGGTCTACATAGAATTTTGCACCTATTACCTATATATTTAGGCATTGTGGTGAGGCAGAATTAGATGAAGTGATACAAATTTTTTGTGCCTTTCAGTCAGTAGCTTATGAAATATTATGTGCTAGAACTTTCAATATTTGTTTAGTTCAATTTAATCAATGAATTTGAGTTTTGAGTACTTGTATTCAAAGGGTAAGCCTATAGCCATGCGTCACTAATTTGAATCCTTTCATCCAAAGAGAGAATATGCACCGGAAAAGTCGTGGAAAATGCAATCCGTGTAGCAGTCACATAAAAAAACCAAGCCTCTGACACAAGGAAAAGCTTTTATTGCAGAATGGCTCCTTCACTTCTTTCCCAATTTCATTGAACAGTAATATAACAAAAGAAAGGATTAGTAAGCGAACTTATGGGTACATTAGAAAGACAATGAACATGTACATCACAATTGATTAAGCTCTGTCTCCATATTCTTAGATGTTTAGAGCATTATATCGTCTCTCAATTCCTTGATGACATTCTCCACGGTAGCCACTATATCTGCTAATATTCAGAAATCCAATTAGTATGTCAGATTCTGATTATCATCTTTTTCGCATTCAGCCATTCTAACACGTTGAAAATATAAATTTACCTGAGCAAATATTCCTCCATGCTTTGAAAATATACCAACAAACAGGTTCTACCGATCATTAACAGTTTATTATGTTAAAACATACCTTCGAAAGAAGAACCTTCAAGATCTTGCTGCAAGAAAATCAAATTGCAATATTAACGATCACATTCATTATCTTAAATCTCATATTTGAGTGGTGGGGAGGTTCAGAGGACAAAAATATGTAGCATGAAAACAAGATTTAAGTACCATTATTTGGGTTTTAAGATCAACTTCCTCAGTCGCCGCTGGTGTTTCTGCAGGTAGATAATTTGACTAACCAAGTGAGTAACTAGAAAATTCGAAGTTAGAAAATAACATCAAATGATATAGTAGAGAAAAACTACTTTCACTGTCTGCAAGGCAATAGTTCATCAATAATGATGTGAAACTGGAAGGAAATGCTGGAATTATCTCTTCATCTTTCCTTTGTTTGTTGACATTACAGTTACTCTTTATCCTGGTTGTTTGAGGAGTTAAACCCCCACCCTCTTTGCCGCAAGATTTTGAGTCTTCATTTATTTCTGTTCGTTGCAAGGAACAGAAAGAAAGCAAGCAACAGTATATCACTTTGCGTACCTGTATGCAGGTCCAATTGAATGTACCAACTCAGCTTGATAAGATAGGTCAGACTCACATGGAAGCCCTTGAAATCTTGCACTATCCAAGATTTCCTGAGTAACTGATAAAATAAAATATTAAGAAAATGTAATATATTTTATGTGACGTAATGGAAATAAGTTAATATGCAACAAAATTATAGATACTAATGACTGCACCTTAAGAACATTCATGAACTGTTTGGCTTCAAAGTTGATCAAAAACCGGAGTGTAAATTTCTGGATCTGCAAACATGCATAAAAATTCACGAACATAAATCCTGATGAACTTAATTATATTGTAGCAACTAAAACCATTGAGTTAAACTCATTTGATTGCACAAATAGGTCAATCAAGAATTTCAGCTTGATAAAGTTCATAAGCATGAGCATGACTGTCCAGACTCTAATGCCACTGCAAGTAACCTACTGTTTGGAGTATTATTTTAAAAAATGAAAAACTTCTTTATAAGACAATAAGTCATAGGAAAAGCTCCATCACAGGAAAAAATTAGTAGGAGTTTGAAATTGTTTAGCTGCTTGCCTGGCCTACTCCATCTGTGTAGCTAACAAAAGCTGCTCTGCTCCCCCATGAAGGAAATCCAGATACACATGACACTTGAGGTCATAAGAATTGAAGCTTTGAGATATAATGATACTCCTGTACCATTGACAGAACCACTAAATTTGTTACATTGTCGATGAAAATTCGCAAAATCTCAATGATACTAGTGAAAAATCTCATAGATAAGGGAATAACATATCATCAGAATTGATTCACCAAAAGAAATTATTAGAAGTGCTGAAATGCAATCGTTCACCGCAGTATATATTCACAGAAAGTCACTTTAATCTTGGTCTTGCTATAAATATTATAAGAATGGTTCCATGGGCAACAGATAAAGTTGTACACATTCCATGCAGAACAAAATAACCAGACATGTGAGTAGAATCACATACATCGCATTTACTTGATCACGCAATAACTTACTTACAGATAGAACTGAAATTTAAAACAAATTTTCTATGCCTCATTCTCACAATAACGGCCTGGTCAATTATCATTTCAATAATGTATATAGTGTTATGGGATAAAATTCCATATCGAATAAAGATAAAAATGTAGACCAATTTATTAAGATTTGGGGTTCCTTCTTAATATAAAATTCTATATCAAATAAAGATAAAAACATAGACCAATTTATAGGGATTTGGGCTACTTCTCTTAATAAGTTTGACCTTTTAAGATAGAATTCTAAATCTTAATATGGTATCAGAGCCCGTTAAACTTCAACGAGCAATTCTATTCGATTAAAAACTCAAAAAATTGAGCACAGATTTCAACATTGGTCTGCTCAAAATCTTGAGAGGGCATATTAAGGGATAAAATTTCATATCGAATAAAGATAAAAACATAGATCAATTTATAAGAGTTTGAGTTACTCCTCCTAATAAAGTTAACCTTTTAAGATGGAATCACAAATCTTAATATATGGCTAATCCAGTCCTACTATATATAATCTAATACGGTCAAGAGGGCTGGAAACATCATATACAACACAGAGAAATGAAGTTATGGTATTATAAGCATGGAGTAAAAGAAATTACACAGAATATCTAGATTTTCTTATTACATACTTTAACTCTGCTGATAAATTTCGTGCAATGGATCATATAACAGAAAAGAGAAATAAATGTACGAAGGCAGAATTACAAGGTAAAGAATCGGGGAAAAAAAGTACTACGGATAGATGACGTTGATATGTTTCATTTTCAACTTGCGAGGATCTGGAAGCTGATAAAATCAAACAAAGACCTGATAATAAATGTACAGAACACGCAAACTACAAAATACACCGAGAAGGTCAAAAATTTTGTATCTGCATGGACTTTCCAGATAATATATTCAAAGAGATGCTTTGATCAATTTAATGTAGGACATTTGTTTGATTTCGAGCTCCGGAGAAGTTTGCAGCTAATAAAATCGAATACAAAGCACTGAATTTCTGAATCAAGATAAATAAAAACAGTTTAAATCAAACAGAGAACAGGATTCATTAGTTGTATAACTTACAAGGACTTCGGTGGAAATTAAATCAAATAACAATAACTGCATTTAATGCGGAAACTACACCACATATGGCGTTGATTACTTTGTATCTACGAGGACTTTGAAGCTAATCAAGCTTCTGAATTAATCAAACAGAGACGTTAAATTAGATTTTCAACTCGCGAGGACTTCAATGGAAGAACGAGGTGTCAAAAACAGAAACAAAAAGTACAACAACACAAAAACCTGTACAAATCGAAAAATATAACCGATATGATTTTGAACTTACGAGGACTTTAACTCGGAGAGAGAGCAAGAGAATGGCGTCGGAAAATCCGTTGGAGCTACCGTATACGAGCTGGAGGCAGGCCGTGAACGAGTACAAGGAAATCCCCGCGCCGCCACGGGGGTGCTTCTTATGGACGGCGGCGAGGGGTGAGAGAGGAGAATGGGTGTGGCCGATATTGGAGGAGCTGTAGTTGATAAAGTGTGCGTATCGGATTTTCCATTGATCCATGACTGGGGAGATTTGTGAGTGTGATTGCCTAGGTTTCCATTTCCAAGTGATTGGTTGGTATTGTAACCATTGATCCCGCCATTTTTGGTGTTTTTGAAATGAGACTTTTGATTTGGGGGATTTTATTCTGTGACAGATGGGGTCTAGACTCTGGAATGCTGATTTTTGCTACTTATATGAATTTATATAAGCTGAATTTATTTATCAATAATAATGTTTTTCTAACAAATATCTATAATATTGTGAATACCCACGCGAATATGAAATTATATGACTGTGCTTGTTCGAGAAAATTATTTTATCAATTTTTTAACAGAAGAAAATCAAATTTTTATTATACATTTATTTGGACTCACAATTTTGATTTAACTTTTTGACATTTCATCAACTTTATTAAAATTTGTCAAAAAAAACCTCTAATTGTGGAAGGGGTGCCCAATTAGTTACGAACTCATAAATTTGGGGCTTAAGATACCTTCCCCGATCCCCCGTTTTATATTCAAGCTTTAAAGTTATGCATCAAAGACGGAAGATGAACTATAGTAGTACATCGACAGTTAAAATAGATGATTGAGTTTGAAAATACGAAATTCGACCCAAACTACACCTAGAGAGGGTGAATAAGTGTAAATGCAAAAATTTAAAATTGTAATTAACCGTCAACAAGTTACTAATTAATTATCTTTAGATAGTTAAGCATACAGTCCAATTATCCTATATTTGAATACCGCAGATTATGAAAAACGGTAAATAACACGCGAGATGTGCACGGAGAAACCCTAACTGGGTAAAAATTCCGGGCGCTTTGCGAGTTAAAATCCACTACAAACGATCGAACTTACTGTCCGTCAAACAAGACGAAATTCTTCCACTATTTTTCCTTATTTTCCATTCTCGAACCTTAAACATAATATAACACAAATTTTACTATTTGCAACTAACTCTTTAACTTTTACAACATATTAATTTTAGTCACTTTTTGTTCGCAAACTTGTCAATTACATCGTATACCTAATAGAATCGTCTGACCAAGATTATTCAAAGTAAGTCGTTTTTGACTTTCAACCTTCCAAATGCGAAACATAGACAAAATTAATGTGCCACTCACTCCAACTTTTGCTTATGCCATATTGCCTCGGGTTCTTTACATCTTTTTTTCTGACTACTATAAAGTATCAACACCAAACAATATTCAACCTTTTCCTTAATTTAAACTAGGGGTGTCCGTTGGTTGGTTCGGTTCGATTCTGTTCGGTTCCAGAATTTTCGGATATTTAATAAATGGACCCGTCGGGTCCAAATATAATTATGGAACTGTTCGGGTTCCGTTCCGTACCATAATTAAATTTTTTGACATTTACAACAACACTATATAAATATAACTAATGACATTTCATTTGTAACTTTTACAAATTAACGTAGTCAAATTCAAAAATATAAAAATAACTAGTTGTCGAATAACATTAATTCAATACATACAAATACCAAAAAAGTAGATATTAATACTTACCAACTATTTGATTTAATCATGGGGTGAGGCGGAGGCGAGATGCGGAGCAGCGGACGGCAGACGCGAGATGAGGAGCAGCGGCGTGAATTGATGAATTGAGGATGGTGAATTGAATCAATTGATGAATTGACGAGGGTAAATTGAGGGTTTGTATGGATTGGGCTAAATTGGAATTGGTAAATTGGTAATTGAATGTTTTGACTTTGAGGGTTTGTATGGGGCTTTTGGGCTGGGGTTTTTTGGTTGGAAAATTACCAAAAATCAGGCGTTAAGTTTGAGGTTTTAAAAAATCAGGTTTTACCTTTATTTAATAAAAAATCAGGTTTTAATTTCAGAATTAATATTAATAATAATATTTTAAATAAAATTAATTTATATACCCACCAATCCCCTACCCCAACAGATTTCAACCCTAAACTCATACCCTCATCCCTCTCTCGTCTATTCTCTCTCTTCCGTCTCTCTTTCATCCCCACACACCTCACCGGAGGCAACGTCGCCGTAGCGCTAACGTCGCTCCCCTCCCCCCTGCGATTGGCAATGCAACGCTGCTGAACGGCAGCGTCGCACGCTGCTGCTCAGCAATGTAGCGCTGCCAACGATGCTGCCGGCTTCAACGCTGCTATCGACGTTGCATCAGCGTCAAGCCACCTTTTCCATGAATACCGTCCAGTTGAAAGTCCTTCATTTGTTCCATTGTTGCACTTAAACTCTCAAAAGTAAGTTATCGAGATGAGAACCAAGGGTGGTTGCCAGAAGGCAGCAGTTAGTGGCAAGATTGACGTTAGGAGAGGATGACTTTGCCAAAACGACCTTGGTGTGGGAGGTGTGTGTGGGGGCGGATCTGTGTGTGGGGATCTGTGTGTGTGGGTGTGATTTACAGAACGTGTGGTGTTGATTTGCCGATTTGCGTGGTGATGTTACTATGGCGGGGGTTGAGGTACGACTATATGGTGTTGATGTGTGTTTCTGTGGATCTAATATTTTTGGTGGTGGTTGGAATGGTGGCTGCGGTCGTGGGTGTCTGTGACCTAGGTGGGTGTCTATGACTCACTCTGAAATAGAATCGTGACATGTAAAAGTTTTGATTTTTTTAACCTGTGACCTAGGTGGGTGTCTATGACCTCGAAATTGTGACAGGGACTTACTGAAATAGAGTTTTGACCCGTAAATTTTTTTATTTTTTCAATCTGTGACCTGTAAAAATTTTTGGTCATTATGTGACTTATGACCAAGTATTGTTGGTGTATTGAGATTGGGGGACGGGTGCGGCGCATGGTTCGAAGTGTTTGTGACCATCTATTTGGTCGATATGTGACATGTGACAAAGTATTGGTGATTTATTGAGATGGGGGAATGGTGTTTGGATGACTGTGACCCATCTATATGATAACTGTGACCTTAAAATTTGTTACTCTATGACCGTAAAATATAATCTGTGACATATAAATTTTTTATCAGTTTTGATCTGTGACTTCGAAATAATTCGTGACCAATTTGTATATAACTGTGACCTTAACAATTGCCGAAATTAGAGCAGTCGCCGAAATTAAGCGACGGCAGAACGGTCACCGGAGTAATCGTCGAAATTAAGTACGGCCGAATAACAATCGTCGAAGTAGTCGACGGAGCAATGGGGGTGATGGAGGTGGGGTGAGGTTAATTATATTATATTACAGTTAAATATTTAATTTAATATAATAATTGTGAAATATAATTAATTAATTTTAAAAAACCTGATTTTTGGTTTTGGGATAGATAAAGTCTGAGTTGTGAATTTTTTCTTTTTTTGTTTGGGCCATAAAATATTTTCGGCCCAATGGAGTTGATTTCTTTTTTGCCTCTTAAAATTATGAAATGATTTTATTTATTTAATTAATTTGTTAATTTATTTAGAAAAAAATAAAATAATTTAATTAATTCAATAAAAAATATAAAAAAATTGTTTAGTTTCAGGTCTCATTCGGTTTTTGGTCTAGACCCGAGATCCGACCCAAACCTTTCGGTTCTCGATTCGGGTACCCGTTCGAGTCTTTAACTTATGAAGAACCGTTCGGTTCGGGTTCGATTCGGTCCGATTCGATTCAGATATTTTGGACACCCATAATTTAAACCTTTTTACACATCCTTTCCAAAGTCTCCCCCTTAACAAAAGTTTCCTTTCAACTTTCTCTTCAAGAATTTCCTTGCAAAATTTCTTGAGAATCAGTTCCCTCTTCCCTACAAAGACACCCCTCTTTTTTTCTTTCTTTTACTTACTATTTAAAGAACTATAATTTTCTTGATTCTTGACAATGAGGGTATCCAAAAAGCTTCATCACATGGACAGTATTGCCGGGATTGCAATACGAAGTCCGTTGAAGCCAATTTCGACAAATCCAGTGGGGAAAGATGATGAAGAGGAGCATGTAAAAACACCAACCTCTGCAGATTCGAGGATTCCTAGGATGTTGGCATGTCCATCTGCTCCGAAGAAGCGAAAACCGTCTGCAATATGTCATTATTCTGGTGTTAGAGAGTTCTTCAATCCACCAGACTTGGAAACAGTTTTTCAGACCCTAACTTAGTATAAAGTTCTTGGTTACTACAATAACTTAGGTCCGTTTGATAGAAAGATGGAAAATGGGTGAAAATAAAATGTTTTATAGGAAAAAGATTTTCTTAGAAATTGTTTTGTTGGGAATTGTAATTAATTGTGTTTGATTGGTATAGTTTTCCATGGAAAATATTGAAAGTTTGGTGTCCGTTTGACTTCATTTTTTATGAAAATTGTCCATTAAAATGATAATATTTTCTACCATTGGATCTAGAATTTGTTCCAATTGCCCAAAAAAAACAAAAAAAATTGAAAAAAAAAATAGTCATACTGAATATCATTCGTTTGACTTTGTTTTACATGGAAATTGTCAATAAAAGTGAATTTTTTTAACCAATGTGTCTAAAAAAATTTCCAATTGCAAAAACAAAAAAAAATTTGAAAAGTTGGAAAATATTTTCTCACCAAAACATCAAAAATTTATTTTCCTCAAAAATGTCGAAAATTTAGAAAGTTAGAAAATATTTTCCCTAAAAAATTTCGCCAATCAAGCACTACAAAAGTTGGAAAAGGGAAAAGATTTTCCTACTTCCCTAAAGAATTTTGTCAATCAAACGGGGCCTTAGTTTAACCCCGAGTGGTTTTTAGTTTCTCTTTTTGATCTTTTCAATACCTTAGTTCCTCTCCTTAGTTTAACCCCGAGTGGTTTTTAGTTTCTCTTTTTGATCTTTTCAATAACTTTGTTCCTCTCTCTCTCTCTCTTGACTATATATATATATATAATTTTTTTAGTTTCTCTCTAATAAGCTGGCAAATTAACTTAGTATAGTTGATTAGTTGTCTCTTGAGGATAATATTCTGCTTTGCATGTAGCATACATATCAATTAGAGGGAAATAAGCCACTTATTTCAAGTTTGGTAGGGAAGATTACATGATACTCGAGCACAAGCAAGAAAAGAGAAGCTCGTCCAGCACCCCCCCCCCCCCCCCCCCCCCCCCCCCCCCCCCCCCCCCCCCCCCCCCCCCCTTAAAGTTTGTATTTTTTACTTTCATAGCATAAAGATTCCACCATCGGGGTGGTTTGATTAAAATAAAAATCCAATACTAAGTACTATACCAAACATACACTCATAGTTGTAAGATTAATTAAATTACAAGGAAGGTTTATCATATTTTGAAGATTAATAATTGAGTATTTAGATACATGAACATGTCAGTCAGTCAGTCTAGTTATCCCTGAAAAGGGTTGCCAAAATCCAATCGCATTGCACGTAGAAGATTATCCGCCGTTCGACATTTTATCAGAACATCTCAAATTAATTTGTCGTTTGACCCTTGTTATCTCAAAAATTTATTATTCTTACTTATTTTTAATCATACAATCTTTCATAAAATATTATTATACGTAAATCGAAAAATTTCCTTTCCTTTTCAACTACATATTTTTTAAAAACACTATTTCAAAACTTATAATTTCTAATGAAGAACAAACGTGAAAAAAAATACAATTCGCCCTTGTCAAGCTGATTAAAATATAAAATATATTCTTGTGATTGATGTTGCACAAACGTGTTCTTGATGTAAAGCTGATTGACCGAAAAATTCCTCTGATAAACTGCAAAATCACATTATTACCTGAGTACTTGGCTCTATATTCTTTGTCATATTACCATTTTTCTCTTTAATATTTGAATATGTCCCACAAACAAATGACTTTTCTCCATATACGACGCCTTATGATAGTGGAAAGCTTCTCTGTAATGCTTTTGTGATAAGAAAAGGCAAAAGACAAAATACACAAGGGGTGATGGATTACGAGATTAGAATCCTATTCTAATTGCTAAGTGAATAAACAGTATCCAGTGGCATGTTTGGGTTTACTTTTAAATTTATACGCGTTTACTAAATAAGTAATTTTTTATTGATAGAGTAAGTAAGTAAATTATTTTCTTACTAAAGTAGATGTAATATGTTTTTACTTAAGGAGCATAAATCAATAATACAAAATAAGCCCATGTTAAAATCACATTTTTAGCAAATTTTAATAAAAGTTAATAATATGTGTGGATGAAAAATTGTGGATCCTATAAAATGTGTTGTTAAAGTTAATTGTTAATTTTGACTTAGCCCTTGTTTGGTACACATTAAATTTTTCATTCTCATTCTTCTACTCATTTTCAACTACACATTCTTCTACTGATCATTCTGCAGGTACTGACACTTTACTCTTCGATATACCTGAAGGTTCCTCTTCTCCTACGGTCCCTCAAGTTCCGTCTGAGATTGTGGATCCACCTCTATGTCAATTCATACGCATTCGTATGTCTACAAAGTTACCAGATTTTGTTTATTATTGTTATTCTTCATATTTTACTTCATTTTTAGCTTCTATTAATTGTTTCTCTGAACCCTCTTTCTACAAAGAGACAATTCTTGATCCTATTTAGCAATAAGGTATGTATGAGGAAATTTCTGCTTTGCATAAGACTGGTGCTTGGGATTTGGTTCCTCTACCTCCTGGTAAGAGTGTTGTGGGTTGTTGTTGGGTATATAAGATCAAGACTAATGTTGATGGATCAATTGAGCGATACAAAGCTAGGTTAGTTGCAAAAGGGTACTTTCAACAGTATGGTATGGATTATGAGGAGACATTTGCTCTGTTGCGAAATGACTACTATTTGTACTCTTATTGCAGTAACTTCGGTTCGTCAGTGACATATCTCTCAACTTGATGTTAAAAATGTCTTCTTAAATGGAGATCTTCAAGAAGAAGTTTATATGGCACCCCCTCCTGGTGTTTCACATGATTTTGAGTATGTTTGCAAGTTTAAGAAAGCATTATATGGTCTCAAATAAATACCTCGTGCTTGGTTTGAGAAATTTTCTGTTGTGGTCTCTTCTCTTGGATTTGCTTCTAGTAGTTATGATTACGCTTTTTTTGTTAAGTGCACTGATACATGTCGTATCATTCTATCTTTATATGTTGATATGATTATTACTAGTGATGATATTGGTGATATTTCAATTTTGAAAACAGAGTTAGCTAGACAGTTTGAAATGAAAGATTTGGATTTTCTACGATATTTCTCAGGTATAGAAGTAGTCTACTCACCCAGAGGTTATCTTCTTTCTCAGTCGAAATATGTTACAGATATTTTTGAGCGGGCTAGACTTATTGATAATAAGACTGTTGATACTCCCATTGATATTAACGCAAATCATTCTTTTTCTGATGGTTTACATTTGTCAGATCCTATGTTATACTGTACTATTGTTGGGAGATTGATATATCTCATGATTACTCGTCTAGATATTGCATATGTTGTTCATTTTATTAGTCAGTTTGTTGTTTCTCCTACTACAGTTCATTGGACAGCTTTTCTTCGTATTTTGCAGTAATTTCGGGGTACAGTCTTTTAGAGTCTTTTACTTCCATCCACCTCTTTCTTGAAGCTGCGTGCATACTCTGATGCCAATCATGACAGCGATCCCACAGATCGCAAGTCTGTTACTAGTTTCTATATCTTTTTTGGTGATTCTCTTATTTCTTGGAAGAGCAAGAAACAATCTATTGTTTTTCAATCTTCAACCTAAGCAGAATATCGTGCTATGACGTCTACTACCAAAGAGATTATTTGATTACGTTGATTACTTGCAGATATAAGAGTTTTTCTTTCTCATCACACTCCTATGTATTGCGACAACCAAAGTTCTATTCAAATTTTTCGCAACTTGATTTTTCATGAACGAACTAAGTACATTGAGATCAATTGTCACCTTACTCGTCTTATTTCAAGCATGACACAATTACTTTGTCATTTGTTTCTTGTTCTTTGTAACTTGCAGATTTCTTTACCAATTCGCATTCTATTTTTCGTTTTCGTTTTCTAGTTGGCAAATTCTCGATGCTTGTAGCTGCCGTATCGTGAGTTTGAGGGGATATATTAAGAAATATATGGTTATTTTGTTTTATTGTTTATTAAGGGTAGAGTAATCTTTTTAGTTTCCATTGTTTAACCTATATATAGTCTCTTTATATTTAGGTTAAAACTAACTTTTTGTACTCAATTTTCATTATACAGAATCAATGAAACCCTAGCCTCTTTTTTTTCTTTTTTTTCTTTGGATTATTTAACAGTTGCCCCTACAATGAGAGACCAATTTTGATGGTTGACTTCAAAATTCATTTGAAGCCAAAGAAGAAAACGAAAGGACATGTCGATGATTTGTAGTCGATTTAAGTATCGTTCTCCTAGAAAATGAGTTGACGTAAATGTCGCAATGATAATTTTTGTAGGTAAGTCGGTTTGGGATCAAGTTAAGTGAGTTATACAAATAGATTTTAGAAATAAAGGACTTTGGGATGAGAAAAATCTTAGGATAATTTCATCCTCATAAAAAATTGGGCGCAAACCTTTCATTTTTTTTATATTATTTTTTTTAACCATTTTTCAAAATGAGAAGTCAAAGTTGAATATTTCCCAGAATTTCCTCTAACAAGCACGATAATATTCTACTAACCAATGGAACCAACCTCAACTACTGAACTACATCCGTTACATGCACCACCACCAAACTTTTTATCCGTTAATAGACCAATCTACTGGCTGATCATTGAAAGCGAAGGGTGAGCACTTCAATTATTAATTCATAAAATAAACTGCAATAACACAACTCGTAGGGTACTCTATTGGTTACTCAATCTCTATCGAGATTTTTTAGCTTAAAAATGAAAATTGATAAAGAATTCTTCAAATTGATTCTGATCATAGTTATATTTTACCGTAAGGATGCATACTTTCGATTAAGCACAAATTGACCATATAAATATAAAAGGAAAACGATAAATCAATTAGGTAACAAATCATTCTAGACGAAAAGGCAAATTTTTCTTCCAACAACAATTTTTTCATCGCTCTTCATCCTTTGATTTTTCTTGTGTTTCCCCTCCCCATCGTTTGATCCTTTGTGATGCAACAGAAGCCTGCATTATACCCAAAAAGAAAGAGATTCATGCAAATATTTATGAATAAAATTAAAATATGGAATATGCTACTTGTACATAATGAGGTGTCCACCCCCTCACATGGAAGGGGACTCACTTCGAATAAAATATAATATGTCCGAACTGGTCCCCCTCCATGTGAGGGGATGGATACCGCATTATGTACGTGTGGTATCACCCTTAAAATATTAGTCCTCAATAAAAAGAAACAGAAACGAAAGAACTAAAAAGTGCAAACCTCTTTATTCCAATTAGTTCTGTAAACAAGCCAAAAGAGGATAATAGTTTGTAGTATTGTTCCCATTGTCATTCCAGCCCAGATGCCCTGAAAAATCATAAGTATAAAAGTTAAACTGTAAATGGTTTTGGATTAAAGAATTTTATTTTACTAACAACTTACTTGAACACCCCAATCGGCTATGAACCCCAATACGAGCCCCAAAGGAATGCCAAACAAGTAATAGCATGCAATATTCACATAAGCGACTATAGCTTGCCATCCAGCTCCGATGGCCACTCCTGCACCCAATATATTCATCGAATACTATCAGATAGTACTTCTTTCTAATTTGTAGCCCTACTATAACCCGTAGGATATCATGGAAAAACGTGAAAATTACATGTACCTGATAGAGCTGGTTGAATATTGTTGACGACGAGACAAAATGCAAGCAATGGTGTGAGGTCGTACACAAGTTTCTTAACTTGGGCGCTATCTGTAAACAAGGTAGGATATTGCTTCCTGAAAATGATGAGAACGAGACAGAGGAGAAGGCCGATCAAGAAAGAAAAAACCACCACCACCAGGACTGAAAATTTAGCTGTTCTTGGATGACCGGCACCGAGTTCATTAGACACTCTTACACTGCACGATATATTATAATATTCATCTGTATGTTAAACTTTGCTACCAATATAAAAATTTATGATTCTGTAGAAAAAGAGTAAAGGCACAAGTGACCTTATTGCTGCATTGCATCCCATGGCCACCATGACAGCCCAACCCAATATGTTCGTGCTGTAAAAGTGAATTGTTTTAGCAAAATCATGAAATAGACTTATACAGCAACAATTTAATAAAACTAAGCTTTGTTCCACATAAATAACAAGAAGTTTATGTAAAATTAACTCTCGAAATTGAATATTAAAATCAATATAACAATTTAAGAAATTTATCTGGGTAAAATAATTAACTTATATTAAAATTAAATTATATCTAAAATATTCTTAATATAATAAAAATTTCAAGGTAGTAAATTATTAAGCTAACTTTGAAAGTAACTTATAGATTAGATTGTGTTAGAATATGTCATAAGATAATTTATATGAAATTAGATTCTGAATCAATAAATTTTTAAACTAAATCAATATATTAAACATTAAATTTAATTATTTTTTGATGTGTCAATATTTAATTTAAATACCACTTGACTAAAACCCAGTGCCTATTATTTTATAATTATGTTGAAAATTATACATTCTAAATATAAAAAAAAAAAAAAAAAACCTATGAATAATATTTTATAAAACTAGGTTAACACGAAATTTTCTTATAACTTAATTTTCCAAAAAAATGAAATTAAAAATCCAATTTCCATATATTTTTATTAAAATATGATATTGGGTTAAATCCACCTATGACCACTCAATTTTATACTTGGTGTCATCATGGTCACTTAATTTGATTTTGTTTCACCATGACCATCCAATTTTATAAAAATATCATGATGTCTTTTTCCATGGTTATAACTCTTTCCTCTTAGTGACTATTCTGTCAAATATTAGTTATAAAACAATTTGTATTTTTTAAAATATAAGTTATTTTTCTAATATTATGTGCTACCGCTTTATCGTATTACTTAGCATATGTTTGGTGATCATTATTTCAAAACTCATTTTTTTCTCACACTCATTTTCAATCATACATTTTCACAATAAAATATTTTTTTCACGTAAATCTAAAAAAATTTCCTGCTTTTTAATCACACATTTTCTAAAAAAAATCTATTTAAAATAAAAAAAAGTAATAAAAAACAAAGATAATTACACGAGAACAATTTAAGCAAGTTGTATATTGTGTGGACAACAATAAAGCAACTCACCATATAGACAAAACATCGACAGCCACTTCTGCGTTCTTCAAGTATCCAGCAAATAAGATCAAGGACATAAAGTACCACGTTTCTAAGCTGTAATTATAAAATATTTGGTGAAGAAAAAACCAATTAAAATAAGCTTAATCCAAGAAAAAAAAATTGAAATTAATGCACCTGGAATCAATGGAATTTGTAATAATACATGGTAGTAAACCTAAATTCGTGAGATTTATAAATTAATTTGATTTATTCATGTTCTCATATGATATTTGTTGTGCAAGAAATACTTTGATTGAACAATTTTATATGACGGCATGCTAAGATTATGGAGTCAAATCACAATGTCTCTCATACTAAGTGGTAAGAAAAACAGAATGAGTGGATGAATCCACCGCTACGTCGTGATTTTTGCAAATTATTTCCTTTTTCAATGGTAAAGAAAGAAAGTGTACAATGTTGTGACTACAATGATTATGAAGATATTTAGACCTCCTTAAAAGCCACTTTTCCAAATTATTAAAAAAAAAAAAAAAGGGAAAGAAAAAAAAAAAGTCTCCACCCACATGTCGGCGAAGCAAAAAAAAAACTGCTTTTATGCAAGTCTAAATATATTGGAATGTGTGTAAATTACTCACCATAACATAACTGCTGATGCAAGGGATAACCTAACAAAACTCCACAAATTTTGGAAAGCCTTCAACGAAAATCCAGACCAAGCTCTACCACAGTACCCCATGAATATATAAACTAGCTGCCCCCCAACTATTAACCACCACGAAGCGTTCAGCACCACCGCCGCCCCCACCATGCCCCACCCCAACTTGAGCATAAACAACCAGCTAAAAAGTGTGTGCACAGCCAACCCTACTCCTGCAATCCAAGACATGACCATCATTTTGCTCTGTGATTGCAAGAATTTGGCAATTGGAAAGTTCAATGCATATGCATAGAGTTGAGGTATCATCCATATAGCATATTTTCCGGCAAGCCGAGATATATCCGGTGTCTGACCGATCAGTCGTAGAAGTGGCGCCGCGAAAATGTAAGCAAACATTAATAAAAACGCAGTCGTCCAGAGGATAATCCATGATCTTTGCATGTAAACTCCAAGCATGTCGATTTGTCCAGCCCCAAATGCTTGTCCACACAGAGTTTCAAGTGCACTTCCCATTCCCAGCTGTTCAAGCATTCATTCAAAGAAAAAAAATAAAAATACTTTTAACACCAAAGCATTCATTCAAAATTTCAACCACATATTTCACCAACACGTATAAATCTAAAAATATATTAAAAATTTGATTTTAGAATATTTATAATCACTTCTAGAACGTGCTTCAAAGCTTTTTGAGTTCAAATCTTGTCGCAAAAAGAAAATATTGAGCGCCTGGTAGCTATGTCAATAATAGATCCAAACACTTGCATCGAATCGGTTTCATATTCTACTTGTAGAGCTTCAATAGTAAATAAACAACACTATTCTTTTTACAGTTTTAGCTTCTAGATGAGGAGGCGGTTCAGCATACCGTTACTCCGAGAGAAAAACCGGCTATGACTGAGTTTTCGATAGAGAACGCAGCGAGCTCAAGCGTGCCGACGTGGCCTGCTAAGGTTTGTGTAACGGCGCCGAGGGAGTATTGGCAAATGGAAGTGAAAATAGCCGGACCAGCAAGGTACCAAAGCTTTTTGAACTCGATCCAGAACTGTTCATAGAAGACTTTAACGCCGGTGATCGGAGGAATGTCATTTTCGTCGGCGGTGAAAGATGAAATTGATCGTTGAATTGAATATTTTTCTTCAGTTTCTGCATCATTCCCCGAAGAAATGAGTGGTTGCTTTGAATTGTTATCCATTGCAACTCACCGATAGAGATTTGTACGTTGGAGTATTTCCTCGAGATGGGCGGAGTTCTTATTCTTATTGGTGACAAATTATTGGGTAAATCATCAGGGTTTCCGACCTTTCTGAAAGTGACATCCATGACCATGTCCAAACTTACTATTTATCATACATATATTCGTAATTTTTGAACGTAAAAAGTTACATGACATTCGAATGATGTTGATGATGAATTTATGCAAGGGAATAGATTTAAACACTGAGAAATTTCATCACATAAGAATCTTTAAATGAAAGTTGAAATTACCGTTTTGAATTATTTTGGATTTAAAAATAGAGAGATAAATTTACCATTTAAGTTCGACATTACATGAGTGTCACGTGACCATTTAACGTTCGAATATTTTTTCCTTCAAGAGGAAACGTGCTACAGTTTCAAAAGACTGGAGATATTAGTTCAACAAATGGTACATTGAGGACTTGAATATTACACTTACGAAAGGTGGAATTTACCTGATATTTTCGTTTTGTTATTTAGTGAAAAGAACAAGAAGGAAAAGGTTATCAGATTTGAATGCTGTGTCATTTTGACAAAGATTTCCCATAAAAATAGCATGATTGGCTACGCTTAGTAAATATATAAATCATATAAAAATTAGTCAAACTTTATTTTCAATCATATTTTTCAGTTGATCAAAATGTATTAACCACTAATGTACTCATTCGTCTATTATAAATTAAACAATTGATAAGCTCTTCCCAAACACTTCGATTTGACAAAAATTACAAATCAATATATATTAGTAGATCATACAAAGTGTATAAATAATAATCGATGATAATTATGAATGTGCAGCTTAAATTAATTGTATCCAATATAGTTTCCTTTTTTTAAGCCAAGGAAAACATCTAAGAGTTAAAACATGTTTTGACTAAGCTTAAAATTTGTACTTATAAGATAATAATTTGAAGTCATTTTTATTGATCAAAATGAAAAAGAATAGCTTTAAAACAAGAAATTTCTTTTATTTCAGATATATATTATAAATTTCGTAATTTCTCAATGAGTGTGATTTTCGACTCCACGTGATGGGAACTGCTCATGTGGATGCTAAAATGACTAACATTGTAAAGAACAGGGCCGGACCCAAGGAGAGGCCCAAGAGGCCTTCGCCTCAGGCCCTTTTTTTTAATGTATATAACCTAAGCCTTCACGGCTTCACTTCAGCCATCCAATTCCACCCGTTCCACCCGGCAGCTAAATACACACACGGAGAGAAACCAATTTTTCTTTCATTCTCTGTAATCTAGCATTGATTTTCTGACGATTTTTCTGATCTATTGATTCTATTTTTACAATTTTACTTCTGGGTTTTTGTGTGAATAACAGCATCAAAATGTAAACATGTGGTTGTTGTTACTTGTCCAAATTTCAATTACTAGAAATGGGGAAATGTAAGCAGTAAGCTGTGAAGTCGTGAAGAATTTTGCATCAAAATGTAAACATGTGGTGGTTGTTAGGAGCACATCAAAATGGGGTTTTGCTGTAATACCCCGACTAAGAAAGTTTAAGAGATTTGATAGGTACTACTCATACCAACAAGGTGCACCTTCTTTTCCGGAAATCCATCATTAGAAACTCCACAGTTAAGCGTGCTTGGTTTGGAGCAATTCTATGATGGGTGACCCCCTGGGAAGTTTTCTCGGGGAGCATGCGAGTAAGGACAAAGTATGCTGAAAAGACCAATGTTGGTACAATGGGGACAGTACATCGTCGATCTAACGACCGGGACAACTCGTTAAGTGGGACCCGAGTCGTTACAAATGGTATCAGAGCGCGATTGCCAGCCGAAAATCGGGAACTAAGTGCTATGCCATAGGATGGGAGCCACCTCTTGAACCCGTATGAGCCACATCTAGAATCCCAACGCCTGGCAATGGATCCTCAGATGGATCAAGCACGACGAGGACGTCGCGAGTCTAACGGGGGGTGATTGTAATACCCCGACTAAGAAAGCTTAAGAGATTTGATAGGTACTACTCATACCAACAAGGTGCACCTTCTTTTCCGGAAGTCCATCATTAGAAACTCCACAGTTAAGCGTGCTTGGTTTGGCTCCACAGTTAAGCGTGCTTGGTTTGGAGCAATTCTATGATGGGTGACCCCCTGGGAAGTTTTCTCGGGGAGCATGCGAGTAAGGACAAAGTATGCTGAAAAGACCAATGTTGGTACAGTGGGGACAGTACATCGTCTATCTAACGACCGGGACAACTCGTTAAGTGGGACCCGGGTCGTTACAATTGGTATCAGAGCGGGTCTACTTTTCTGTAGACATTTTAAAAAAAAATTAAAAATTCGTAACGTGAACAGTATTCAGTCACTGTTCACGATATGAACAGTGACTCCGTTCACATTGTGAACAGTGAACCGATGTCACTGTTCACGTCTGTTTGCATCCATTCTCTGACATTGATTTTACGTGTATGTATGTCTAGATAGCTAATTTCATCATTTTCTAATCCTAAGTTGACTGTTATAAATCTCTTCATTTTAGTTTTAAAAAAAAATTTATTATTTTCTAAAATTGTTCTAACAGTAACTAAATGTGTGCATATTTATGTGGAGTCATCTAAAAATCCTATGTATGTTTGCATGGATGTAGAAACTGCATTGTAGTAAAATTTTTGGTTTAGCTTTTGTTAAAAAAAAAAAAGTCAGTTACTGTTCATGACGTGAACAGTAACCGAGACTTCAAAAAAAAAATTTTGATTTTAAATGTGATGGGACAAATCAACCATTGTTATATGTTGTGTGTATGCTTTGACTTTGAAATTTGTTTCAACCTTGCTAATGATTTTTGTCTCACTATGTGGTTTATAGAGATTTTATATATCATTCACACCAATAATTATTATATTTACTACTGAAGATTTATAGAAGGATTCTCTAAGATATCAGGGCCTTTAACTCAGTTGACTCGAAAAGGTGCGAAATTTGAATGGACGGAGAAATGTGAACACAGTTTCAAGAAACTGAAGGAAAAATTAGTTAGTGCACCAGTGTTGACTGTACCTGGAGGATCAGAAGGTTTTGTAATATACACTGATGCATCCAAACAGGGAATAGGTTGTGTGTTGATGCAACAAAGCAAAGTAGTAGCCTATGCATCTAGACAATTGAAGCTTCATGAACAAAATTACCCCACACATGACCTAGAACTGGCAGCGGTAGTACACGCCTTGAAGATTTGGAGGCACTACCTATATGGAAGTAAATGCGACATTTTCACTCAAAAGGAGTTGAACATAAGACAGAGGAGGTGGCTTGAATTGGTAAAGGATTATGATTGTGAAATTCATTACCATCCAGGCAAGGCAAATATAGTGGCGGACGCTTTGAGTAGGAAAACAACGGGCAAGTTGGCAATGTTAACAGCACAAAAATCTCTATGGAGAGAATTTGAGAAATTGAATCTCGAAGTATTCACGACATCGTCAGACACTGTCGCTCATATGGCAGCCCTCACGGTTCGACCGACACTCCAAGATCGAATTAAGAATCATCAGAACGGCGATCATTTATTCGAATTTATTAAATCCGAAATTGACACAGAAAAGCGAAAGGGATTCACTATAACTGAGGATAAAACATTGTATTATCAAGGACGTTTGTGTGTACCAGATTTTAAGGAATTAAGAAAAGAAATTTTGGAAGAAGCCCACACGACCCCTTACTCAGTACATCCAGGAAGTACAAAGATGTACCGTGATTTAAAAGCAGTGTTTTGGTGGAGAAATATGAAGAGGGACATAGTTGAATTCGTTGAGAAATGCCTAATTTGTCAATATGTGAAAGCTGAGCATCAACGACCATCAGGGTTGCTACAACCATTAGATATCCCAAAATGGAAATGGGAGCATGTAACGATGGATTTTGTCGTTGGTTTTCCAAAATCAGTAAGAGGTCATGAAGCTATTTGGGTAATCATCGATAGACTAACCAAGTCAGCTCATTTCTTACCTATCTGAATGACATTTTCTATGGACCAGTTTGCGCAACTATATGTTAATGAAGTGGTGAGATTACATGGTGTTCCAGTCTCGATTGTGTCTGATAGAGATCCCAGGTTTACATCAAATTTTTGGAAAAGCTTGCATCGAGCAATGGAAACTAAGCTAAAATTTAGTACAACTTTTCACCCTCAAACAGACGGACAATCCAAGCGAACAATTCAAACAATAGAGGATATGCTTCGAATGTGTGTCCTAGATTTTGGAGGACATTTGGAGAAGCATTTACCATTAGTCGAGTTCGCTTATAACAACAGTTATCATGCCTCTATCGACATGGCACCCTATGAAGCCCTGTACGGAAGGAAGTGTAGATCGCCCATTCATTGGGATGAAGTCGGTGAACGTAAAATTTTAGGACCTGAAATCATGGAACGTACGGTTCATGCCATAGAAAGGATTCGGGCTAACATGAAGACCGCCCAAGACAGACAAAAGTGCTATGCAGATAGAAGAAGAAAGGAACTAGAATTTGTTGTTGGTAATAGGGTATTTTTGAAGGTCACACCAATAAAAGGTGTCTTAAGATTTGGAAAAAAGGAGAAACTTCGACCAAGATATATTGGACCTTTTGAGATACTCAAAAGGGTTGGGAATGTAGCTTATCAATTGGCTTTGCCACCAGAGCTTTCTACAGTACATGACGTCTTCCACGTATCGACACTCAAGAAGTACATTTCAGATCCGAGTCACGTATTGAAACATCAACCTTTGAAAATTCAATCGGACTTGAGCTATGAGGAAACACCACTTTGCATTATAGCTCGCAAGGTACAAAAGCTTCGCAACAAGGAGATACCGTTGGTTAAAGTGTTATGACAACACCATTCGGTAGAAGAGACAACTTGGGAACGTGAGGAGGACATGCAATCTAAGTATCCCCACATGTTCGATAATGTCGACGAAGGTAATTTTCGAGAACGAAAATTTATTTTAAGAAGGGTAGATTGTAATATCCCCAATTTTCGTTATAGTCGTTATATTAGAAATTAGGACCTTAAAGTAAGAAATTTAATATCTAAGGATCATATTGCTTAGCTTATATGGTTTAGGGACCAAAGTGTGAACTAGTCATAGTTTATGATTTGATTAAATTTGGTAGAATTGTCTTTCCCTTCAATTTAGTCTACTGCCCAATTCTGTACGTGTAGGTATATGGTAAATAGGCAAAAATCTTGGAATGGTTTTGGTAGGCAATCAATGCCATGTGGAGCAATAAGGGAATATTCCACTTTTTCTTTTAATAGGACAACATTATATTGACAATACACACCCACACACGTCTTCCAGACGTAGCATATTTATCATTTTCAGTTGAAATCTACGAGGTAAGTGATGTTGCATGTGGTTATGTGAATTTGTATTGTACTTTAAATTCTGAAAATTTGTTTATGGGCCATATATGTTTATGATAAGAAGGCCGGAGTTTAGTAGCGCTACGCACTGGATTTACTACCACCTATGTTCGGAGTAATTCCCGTGTCTCCTACGTATGTATGATATGAAATCTGATTTTTCTTGATTTAAATGCGAAATACATGTTCACTGCACACACTTATTGAGATTTTTCTTAAATCTCACCCCTTTTAATTTTCTCCCTTTCAGGAAATTGAGATCGTGAGTTTGGAGATGGGAAATCGTTCGATGATGGCAGAAATTGCATTTAATAAAGAGAAATCTATTTGTTATGTTTTTTTTTTATTATATGAATTAAATGTTGGATTAAACATCATTTCACTTGTTTTAAACTTTGAAAAACATTTATATTGTTTATTTATGAATAAATGAACGATTTTTTTTATCTTTTGTTAGAGATATATTAAATTTCTGATTTTGTTAAAAATCTGAGTTTTTGAGAAAAGTCGGGTCGTTACAATTGGTATCAGAGCCAGGTTGCCAGCCGAAAATCGGGAACTAAGTGCTATGCGGGACAAAGTGCTATGCAATAAGATGGGAGCCACCTCTTGAACTCGTATGAACCACATCTAGAATCCCAACGCCTGGCAATGGATCCTCAGATGGATCAAGCGCGACGAGGACGTCGCGAGTCTAACGGGGGTGATTGTAATACCCCGACTAAGAAAACTTAAGAGATTTGATAGGTACTACTCATATCAACAAGGTGCACCTTCTTTTTCGGAAGTTCATCATTAGAAACTCCACAGTTAAGCGTGCTTGGCTTGGAGCAATTCTATGATGGGTGACCCCCTGGGAAGTTTTCTCGGGGAGCATGCGAGTAAGGACAAAGTATGCTGAAAAGACCAATGTTGGTACAGTGTGGACAATACATCGTCGATCTAACGACCGGGACAACTCGTTAAGTGGGACCCGGGTCGTTACATTTGCTGTTACTTGTCCAAATTTCAATTAGTAGAAATGTCAATGCATTTGGGTGTTGTTAGGAGCACATATGGAATGCCAAATTGGATAGTGAAGAACCAGCTATATGAACCAGAATCACAGTGTAAATTAAATTTATTTGTTATTTTTTACTTCGTTTTTTTTTTACCTTTCAGAAATTTTTAACCGTTAAGTAATTTAAGTGATCGGTTAGAATATTTTCGTATTGTTATTTGATTGCAACAGAAATATTTTGAATATTTTATTTTAATTTGTTGTTTTATTATTAAATTAAAGTTAACAAATTTAGTTCTGTAAGACTCTTTTAAATGAAAAAATGGATTGTCTGCTATGACTTAGGAGTCCAAATTTTGAAATTCACCTTAGACTCCGCGAAACACAAGTACGGCCCTAGTAAATAATAATACCTAGCTGATTAATCAATTATTTAAAATGAGAATAATACATAGCGAAACACAAGTACGGCTTCGCTCTTGGTGGGATGAGAATAATTTAATTCTTCAAAATGTGATTACCAATTCATTCCGCACAGATCCTGCACCTTTGATAGAACCCATGGACGTATTTCTTAGAGAAGTCAACATTTATTTGTCTGAAAGAAAGCAGCACTTAGAGTGTCCAACCATCGAAGAAAAGACTGAGAAGTTGAAACTTTTGAACATTCAACTGGAAATAGAGGATTCCACTTATTTTTCATTAGAAGATAAAATTAGTCAGCTAACTTTTGAGCTGGACAGACTCCGTGATGAACTTCAAACTCATCAGGAACAGAAGAGTATGCTTGGAACTGCAAAAGTCGTTTTAGAAGAATCACAGACTAGAGATGTTTCTAACGTAGCATACATTGACCAGAAAAGGAAGACCCTTGAAGATAGTTTCTTGCAAGTGATCAATGGCGAGTAATCTTGATAAAGTCAAGTCTTTCTGATTTTTTTTTTAAGACCATATTGTATGAATTTTGATTTTTCATCATTCTTCATCTTTTTACTATGAGCTTTTCTTTTCCTTGTTTCTTGTGCTTTTTTTTGGCAGAAAATGGTAAACAAATTGAATGAATTTATTAGTTATGACTGAACTTGAATTTATAATTTATTCAAGCTGCCTACGTAGTACCCAAACGGGATCAAGTCGAACGTAGTTCGTTGCAAGAACAAACAATTTTTTTTTATTTGGGGGGTGGGGGTACTACAATGAAAAAATTAAAAAACAAACAACTTTAAGGGTAAAAACGCTTTAGAAACTTTCTATTGATAGGTTCGACTTCTAGTTCATCTTTGTCGACGATCTTGTATGCTCCGTTAGTGAATGCATGAGTAACAATAAATTGACCATCCCATTTAGGTTGGACCTTGCCCCCTGTTTTTCTTGTGATTATGATTGGTTTGCATACACAAAGTACCAAATCTCCGACTTGAAATGATCTTGGTCGCACCTTCTTGTTGAAGGAATTCGTCATCCAAGCTTGATAACATTTCAGGTGCATTTATACCTCTAATCTCTTCTCATCCAAAGCTTCTAGCTCCTCCAATCGAAGACGGGCATTTTCCTCTATTGTCAAACCTTCTTGGACAGCAATTCGAAGTGATGGAATTTGACACTCCAAAGGAAGTACAACTTCTACTCCATACACTAAGGCATAAGGAGTGGCTTGTGTTGGAGTTCGATAGGTAGTTCGATAAGCCCATAAGACTTCACCAATCCTTTCGTGCCCGTCTCTTTTTTATTTGGAGACGGCCTTTTTCAGTAGACTGCATAGAGTCTTGTTGAACGCCTCTGCTAACCCATTAGCTGCTGCATTGTACATGGATGAATTGTACTATTTGAATCCGAATTTCGAACATAAATTGTTTACATGGCTATTGCAGAAAGGCTTCCCATAATCAGTGATCATGTATCTTGGACCCCGTATCGATAAATGATTTGGATACGGATGAAATCTGCCACATTTTCTTTCTTTACTTCTTTCAATGGTATGGTTTCAGCCCACTTAGAGAAATAGTCGGTTCCAGCAAGGATGTATGAGTGTCCAGCTAAAGACTTTGAAGTTATGGGTCCAACTACATCGAGACCCCATGCATCGAATGACCATGAAACTATTGTCAGATGTAATGATTCCGGAGGTTGATGGATGAAGTTCGCATGAACTTAACAAGCTTCACATTTCTTTGCATAATCCACGGAGTCCCGTACCATAGTCGGCCAATAGTACTCCATCCTCTTTATTCGAAAATGGAGTTTAGGTCTAGACTGATGAGCACCACAGATTCCCGAGTGGGCTTCTTCCACGACGTGTTACTTCATCATTACTTAGGCATCGGAGGAAAACTCCATCGAATGATCATCGATAAAGCGTTCATTTATAAAAGATAAAACAGGATGCACGCCTCTTGATTTCGATTTTTCTTCGTGGACTGTCTGGTAGATTTTGATGTTGAAGGAAATCAATTATTGGCTGTCTCCAATCTTCTTTTTCCTCATTTTCGGTCACTTCAACACTATTATTTTCTTCATTTTCACTAGGTAGCAATAACAGAAGAACCCATCTCTGAGCAATTGATATGGAGTGGGAGAAATCTTCATCTGACCTGGCTAGAATAGAGGCCAGATTAACTAAGGCATCAGCTTCCCTATTTTCAGCCCTAGGTATGAATATGATTTTTAGCGAATCATGTCGTTTCATAAGCGTTGATGCATATTTATGATATGGCTTCAAGTCGGAATTACGGACTTCGTACTCAGCTAGAAGTTAGTTGATTATCAATTTAGAATCCTCAAAGACTTCCAGCTGATGAATACCCATGTCTATAGCTGTTTCTAAGCCAATGATAAGAGCTTGATGTTCTGTCACGTTGTTCGAACATTTCTCTATTAAGGCGAAAGAGTACGGCATGACAAGATCGTGTGGAGTGATAAAGATAACTCCTGCTCCTACACCATAATTTCGGGCTGCCCCATCGAAGTATAGCCTCCATGATGGTATGATTTCAGTAAATAGAACTTTTTCATTTGGGAGGTCTTCTTGCAGTTCCCATTCCGCTGGAATTGGATGGTCAGCCAGGAAATCTACCAAAGCTTGTCCTTTGATGGCCTTTTGGGGAATGAACTTGATGTCAAACTCGGACAATAACAATTCTTTTGGGGCTGGTAGTTCGATTATCTTTTGTTCGAGACGTTGATCCAGAATTTCAAGAACTTCAGAATCTGAAAATGTGTACGCCCACTCTTCAAGTTCTTTTGGAGTCACTTGACATCTGCATTGGACCAGTCCCTTAGTAGGTCTGAATTCTGGCTTTGGTTTTGGTCTTATGTTTGGTTTCGACTCTTGGAAGGCTATCTTTGCAGGGATAGTGGAAATTGTCATTACCTATTTGGACTCACCTATCTTGACATCCCTCTTTATCTCTTTCTTGTGGTCCCTCTTGTCATATGGATCACTTGATAAGTAACTCTAATGTCTTGCAATTTGGAGCTCCATGTCATGGGCACGTGTCGCTAATTCTTCGTAGGAGTGAGGCATATTTGCTTGGAGATTGTAGAGTAATCCCCAATGCATGCCTTGCACACACATGTCAATGGAAGATGCTTCGCTTATTCTTTCTTTGCAATTGAGCACGAGATTCCTCCAGCATTTGATGTACTCTACAACGGACTCTTCTTTGCTTTGTTTCGTTCGAGCAAGTACTGGTAGGCTGACAGTTCGCCTGGTGCTGTAGAAATGTGTTAGGAATTCTCTTTCAAGTTTATCACAACTATCAAATGACCCAGCCTGCAAGTCGGTATACCATTTAAATGCAGCACCTTTGAGGGAGCGTACGAACTGTTTTACCATAGTTCATTGTAAGTGCCTGTATTGTTACACGTCTCAATGAAATGAGCAACGTATTGCTTCGGGTTGCCCTTGCCATCAAAATACTGGAATTTTGGAGGTTGGTAACCGAGTGACATCTTTATCTCGACGATTCGACGACTATAAGGCTTGGCGTACACCAATGAAGATTGCATTGAACCACCAAACTGGGCACGAATGGTGTCCGCAATCACATGTTGAAATTGGTGGACAGATAGTGAGCCAACAGAGAGTTTAGTAGTATCACGCAAAACGTTTTGAATGACTGTGTGATCATGCATATCTTGTTTCTGTTGGCGTTCTTGGACTTCCAGATCTCTAGCTTTGGAAGATCTTGGATTTTTTTGATCTTCTTTCGCCAGATTTTGCAACTCTAGCTTGTACATGAGTGCAGCAACCTGTGCGTCTTTCTCTTCTAGTGACTTCGTTAATTTTTCAATGGCTAAAGCCATTTGTTGGATTCAATCATCAGCCCGAGGTCACCTCTGTGATCATCACTGGCTCAAGTGATTCTTCAGACGAACTATAGTCTCCCCACCTTTGCGGAGAAGTGGTACGAGGGGATCCAGATAAGGATATGCCACTGGAGACAGAGCCCGAACGAGAATTTTTCACCGAACTCTTAACCTTTTCTGTTGAACGAGAGTTTGAGTTTGTGAAAGCAATTTTCATTCTGCCTTTATTGGAGAACTTCTTTAGTGGTAGAACTAGTTGAGTTCTCCCACTTTTTGTTTGGGCTCTGGTCGCCCGAAACAGCTCAGTAAGTGTCTTTTCGAGATGAGTCATGGTTTGATTCGCTTGTTCGTTTGCCATTGTTGATGTAGTGATTTGAAAATTCTGAGATCAAAAGACGAGAGGACAAGAATGTCCCACTGGGTGTGCCAAGAAATTTGTATGACGAATTTCGCTTATATTAAAATACAGAAATCGTTATAAATTGTATTTTAAAAAAATACAAATAGATAGAAATTTTCTTGTAATTATAAAAACCTCTCATTAATGATTTGAATGTTTGAAGACGAGGAGCCACGTGACTTGAATCTTAGGCTTCGAGATTTGTTGAGAATTTGATTTGATTTGTCGAGAGCTTGACTTGTTCGACACTTGAATTTCGAAGTTTGGATTTATACTTCAAAAGCTTGGACTTGATCTTGATCTTGATTTGATTTGAGGAAGATTTTGATCTTCTTGAATTTGTTTGATTTGAAGAAGATTTTGATCTTCTTCGAGCTTGTCGGACTTGGAGTAGAGAGAATTTCTTCAGCACTTCGTGATTTTCTTTTATACTTTTTCTCCCTCCTTTGTAGTGAACCTTTGACCCTATTTATAGTGGAAATTTGTGGCCAATTTTGGTAATCACTCAATTAATTCAATTAAATTGATTATAATTGAATAATTGTGGATTTTAAGAAAAAAGTGGGTTGAGTTTTTAAAAATCTCATAGGCTTAGTAGGTTTTAATTTAATTGGGTTAATTATTTAAAGGGAACAATACACAACTCCCAATTTTAAAGTTCACATTTCATAAATAACAAACTTATTAAAATATTTCAAAAATCAGGTGATAAATAAATTTATTAAATATTAAAAAATAATATAATATACATTAATTATTTATACAAATGCCACCCCACTACATCACCTTCTTTCCCCCCACTACACCACATTCCCTCCACCTCTCCACCGAGGCAGCCATCTGCTCCAACGACGTCTTCGGCCGGCGACATTTCCGACAACTTTCCGACGAACTTCTGACTACTTCCCGGCGAACTCCCGACCACTTTTCGACGACTCCCGACGAACTTCCGACCACTTCCGACGAACTCCAACGATTTTTTCGGTGAACTTCCGACGACTTTTCCGGCGAACACTCTGGAGCGGCCACTCCGACGAATTAAAGATTTCCAAAAAATTAAAAATTGAATAACACCCACACTCCCATGGATCCACCTACCACCACCCCTGCCTCCACGTCCTAAAAAAATTACCGAAAAAGTTTCAAGTCACTTTATATGATCAAGTTGTTGTCAGGTCTTATCTGTTACTAATTGTGACCAAGTGTGTACTCAATGTGACTAACTGTGACCAAATTCGTGTTAAGTGTGACGTCTGTGACCGAATGTGACTTGAAACATTTGGTCACAACCAGTCACAGTATACATATATTTGGTCACAAATGGTCACCACAAACAAATCTGCATACACCACGGACCAACACCACAATCCACAACCAGAAAGAAGTGACGAAAATTGTTTACAAACTTCTAAATACAATTGATTCATCCAAAAATTACAACAACAGCATAATATCAGAAAGTAACTACTATTATTTTATCAAAAAACTAAAAAAAGAGAAAAAAATCATGTCAGCAGCAATAGGAAATTCAAATTTCTGTCCACTCGAAATCTCATTGCACAATTCATTCGTGTTGCCACAAAGTAGGGCTGAACAAAAATTCATACCAAAAATCAACGTACGAATCCATTGCCCATCAAAAATACTAATTTAAAACCAGTAAATTTACATAACCGAAATTATAAATCTATTCAACAACAAAGAGAATTACAATCAATGTTCAGATCATCAGAATACTTGTAGCACCACCCTTTTTGGTTTGCATTTTCCAGCTTTAAAGAGATCTATAACTTTCAAAAAAAAATTCAGAATTTCAAGTCACAATCGGTCACAATTAACCAGTCACAAAAGGGCACAATCGGTCACAAGCAGCCACAACGAACTATCCGGTTGTCAAATCGCGATATGGTCATAGATTAGAAAAGGTTTGCCACACCACAACCATATGCACAAAACACCACCATCGCCATCACCATCTGCACCTGCACCACCACCCCCTAAAACTCTGGCTAAACAGTAGATCTGATCAGAAAACCAACCACCAGCAAACCACCCACAGTGTACCTCATTTTTCACCACCACCACTGCCCAAAAACCATCGCAAACGACACCACCAACCACCAGCAAACCACCCACAGCGATGATAACGCGCAGCTGCAGCAACGAGTTAAAAAGAACATCGATGCTTAGATCGCATCGGCGACAACATTCACTTCGTGGCTGTAGACGACTCTTGCGATTGCCGGTGGGTAGTGGAGCGCATCGACGACTGCATCGTCGTTGTTGCAAATCCACCACCACCTGTAGCACCAACCACCACCACCGTTTCATAGTGCCGCCATCTCCGAACAGTGCCAACGCCAACTACAGGGCAACAGTGGAGGAACCACATCACCACCACTGCTTCCAAACCATAGCTGCATCCTCAATAACAACCACCATCACCAACTACAATCCAACTACAAGCAGGATCCTTCCTCAGTCCTATTATTGTCATTCTCATCCTCACTTCTTCCACATCTTCCCATCTATCTTCCGCAACATACATGTTAGAAACAAGCATATAATTTCCTGGATTCGCTGGTTCACATCGAGGTCACCCACGTATAGTGACGTCACAAACTAGGCGCCTTCGGCAACCGCCGCGTTCACTGCCTGCATCTGAGGATGTATCTGTACCTACGCTGCCATCTCAATCAGAAGGCGATGGTGTCAGCGGGCCAGTAGTTCTGGTGGACGACTCCGCGCGAGGGATGGTGCCGGCATTGTTAGAAGGCGATGGTGCCGGCGGGTCAGTGGGCGACGCGAATATGCGGGTATGGTGGCTGTGCCTCCGACAGTGGATATGGTGGGGCGCGGAAAGAAGCCCTTCCATGCCGCCGAGAGAGAGAGAGAGAGAGAGAGAGAGATGGGGAAAGAGAAAGAGAGAGATAGCAATGAGAGACGGAGAGAATCAGAGAAAGAGGAATGAATTAGCCAATTAGGGTTGAAAATTATGTTTTAATTAGGATTTTAATTATTAATTTAATTAAAACCTGATTTTTTATTAAATAAACATTACACCTGATTTTTGAATTTGGAAACTAAAATACTAGGTTTTAGGTAATTTTCTCTCATTTAAATCGACACAACCCATTATTTATTTATTTTATTTTTTTATGTCTACAGTCCAAATTTTGAAGTTCACCTCAGGCTCCGTGAAACGCAAGTACGGCCTAGTAAATAATAATACCTAGTTGATTAATCAATTATTCACAATTTTACAATTCATGCAGAATTTGCAGGCCTAATAGAATTTTCTACACAGTTCTGACTGAAGTGACTCGACATATTTGTGTTTTGCAAAAAAATAATCTATTGCAAATTTAAGTAAAGAAGAACACAAATATGACGTGAAAAACTAATCCATTAATTAAGATGCAAAAATACAATAGTCTCAATTTATCAATTTCCAAAATCGACTAGAACAACCAAAAGAAAATAAAGAACAACTCCCTCGTTTTCTTATTCCTTTTGACTTGTTGGATAAGTGGAATCAAACCCTCAATCTTGACCTTATCGCTATTTCACTATTGTACGGTCACAACCACCAATTGGATTAAGATTCACCAATCTTACACCAAGTAGCCTAATCTTTGAACATAATTATATCACTCATGCTAGCATGTGTTCTATTCGAATATGATTGAAAAACACGAGTTTTGCTTTGAGATGTTGAGCTAAATTTTTTGTCTTAGAACTTGCTAAAGTAGGTCGGAATGCTTTTGAACATCAAGCTGCCGTTTCATGTATGAAGATTTTCTCACAAAACTTGTTTGATCCTTAATGTCCCTCTTCACTTAAGTACAGATTTCCACAAGTCCCGAACATCTCATACCTGAAATAATAACGTTATATACAGTAAGAATCACATAAGATATGGTTGATGTGGTCTATAGTGAGATTAAGGAAAGAATTTATAAACTAATATAATTTTTTTTTAATTATTTGACCAATTAACCTTGTTCAAGATGGCAAGTAAATATTTGTGCGTGTGTTTGCTTTAAAGCAAGTAAGAGTTGCACCTTATTATAGCCAGAATTTTACAAACATGTAGCACCCAGTCATTCCTGACCAATTAGCTTACATATTTTTGGACTTCACTTTTGCACATGTTTTTGGGCCATGTTAGGACATTAAAAAATTCTAATGTAAGCAAGCTAATAAGTAAAAATATACCATATATTTTACTTACAAACAGAACTTAAATCTTGAAGATAAGATCGTCAAATTACAAAATATACATTTTGAGTCATGTGAAAGTCGCATGAGATTTGATGGTTTCTTCTGCACAGGCACAGCTATCCATATTTACAGTAAAAATCAAGATGAAAGGTTGGGGACTCAAGTCCTAACTATTCCTAAAAATAATGGTATAATTGTCATTGCAGTAAAAATTTAAGTTTTTCACTGTAAATTCTACGTGTTTGTTGAAACTCTCCATTCGCAAACCAATAGAATTAGTACTGTATGAAACGAACACTCTATGACCCGGCAACCAAACACGTGACCAGGAAGTTCGAATAGGTTGTAAATAAGACAAAGTTAAGTGCTAGTAGTCGACGGAAAGCAACTGCATCTATGGAATTTTTTTAATGAAATCTAATTTTGTAGCGGAAGTCCTGTTCGGTGGCCTTTTTTTTTTTTTTGAAAAAATATTGTTTTGAATAGTGATTTTTTTTAAGAATGTATGATTAAAAAGTGAGAAAAATCTTAAATTTACATGTATAACATTTTATTGTGTGAATATGTAATTGAAAATAAATATGTAAAAACAATTTAAAATGATGATTGTCAAACAGGGCTAAATATCATTTGGACCCTACTCCCATGTTCCTCCTTTTTTTTTTTCCCTGAAAAACGTGCTATAAAACAAAGAGTAAGACATGTTTTATGTAGATTTTTTTTTTTTGAAATTTTTTTTTGAAAAGAGAATTTCGAAGAACAAAAGGTTAAAAAATAGAAAGTAGTTATGAATCCACGTGGTTGAAAATGAGTTTAAAAAAATGAATTTTTGTTTATATATAGATGTTACAAGCATTTTGAAACTAAAATACTTATTTAAAAATGTTAGGCAATTTGTTGTCAAACGACCTCCCTGGGCAATGATGAAAGTCTCGTTTGTTTTTATCCAATCGGCATTGGCCAATTGACTGAATATATATCGACCCACAATTTATGGAACTATCCACGTAACCCACTTGAGCCATTCGAAGCAACCTAATTTAATTAGGGTTGCTCATGGCCCAACCCGAATTAGGATGGCTCTTACCAGTTGATAGCCCACCATTCTTTGTGTTATTGGGCCTATGACCTAAAAGCTCATCCCACTCTCTATATACCTACCCATTCTATTGTCCAACAATAGAGAGAAAACAATAGTCGTTCTTTGTGCCTTGAGAGAAGTCGACTTCCACAGTTGCTTTGTGCCTTCTTTGCCTTGCTTTGTATTCTTGGTAGTGGATTGTTCTCTTCTTCTTAAGTTAATCTGTGTGGTTAACATTCTGGCTATTTATCCTTCTCCTCCCATAGCTCTTTGTGGGTTATAAATTTGGTTTGGAGCAACCAAACATTGGAAGTGAAGGTTTGTGGTGGTTTTGTGGATTGTGGTGTTCGATTTGGAGACTGAGTCCGGTTATTCTTGGTTCAAAGTGGTGTTCTACAACTTACATACAGTATCAGAGCTTTAGGAGTGATTTACAGGTCCAAAATCGACCAAGAACAGGTCTGGAATCGCGTGAACAGTGCAGCCAAATTTCTGGACAGGTTTCTTCAATAAGTCCGAGAACGTTTTTTACTTTTCCGGTGAAACGAGCGACCATTTCAAGAAACCAACACCACAGGATGCCTCTGCAGGTGGAGGCGAACCTCCCTGGCCGGCGCGTGAAGCCCACGCGCAGAGGAGAGAAGCGGCGCGTGGGACGTTTTCAGACCTCGACTTCTTCAGACAGTTTGTTTATCTTGATTTCCTGAACGTACTGATATTTTTGTTTAAGTGTTTCAGGTTACGCAGGAAAAATTGGACGATTTTGCCCCCGGTTGTTCGACGGTCGAGGCTGCAAAACAATTACTGAATTACTTTAGACCATAAATTGTGGCTCTAAAGCAGTAATCTTGCAACTCTCGATAATTACGGACTCAGACAAGTCCGCTCTAGTAAATTGGCTGATCCTCTCGTTAATTTTCAGCACTAGCGTTTCATCGTGTGGGGTGACATTAGGATTGGAGTTACCGTGAAGGGGTAACTATTGCTTGTGCTAGAAATTAGAAAGTAATTGCTCTTTTTGTTCGTTACGTGATTGAAATTTGTTCTTTTGATTAATTACAGCATATTATCGGTTTTCTGATATACTGTGAGTGAAACTGTTTTGTTATTATCTCTCTGGTTGTTTTTGTTAAGTCTCTAGAATACCTAGACCTTACCCGTTTGAAAATTTCCTTGATCTAAGATCGTGAATCTTACGAAACCCTGGGAATCTAAAACGGTGTATATTTGTGAACCTATGTCTGCTTTGTGTGGCTTAATTGTGACTTTGTGTTTCTTGTTTGAAAATGACAACGCGCAATTTTGATTTGGGGACTTTTACTGGAAAATATGATTTTTCTATTTGACAACAGAAAATGAGGGGTATTTTGGTTCAACAAAAAGTTTCAAAAGCCATTGATGGCAGTTTTCCCGCTGATTTTTCAAAAGAACAAAAAGAAGAGGTTGATGAGCTCGCTTACACCTCTATTATTTTACACTTGGCTGACGCTGTTTTAAGAAATGTGGGTAAACTGAAAACCACTGAAGAACTTTGGAAAAAGTTGGAAGATCTGTATTTGCTAAAATCTACTCCCAATAAGCTTTACTTACTTGAGCATTTTTTCAGTTTCAAAATGGATTCTTCAAAAGAATTGGATGACAATTTGGATGTGTTTAACAAACTTGTTCAAGATATTGTTAACTGTGGTGAGTCAGTGTCTGAAACATACAAGGCTATCATTTTGCTAAATGCTATACCTGATACTTATCGTGAAGTCAAAAATGCTATTAAATATGGTAGAGACACGTTGACACCCGAAATTGTCGTTGACTCCCTTAGAAGTAAGGAGATGGAGATGAGAGCTGAAAAACATGATAAGAAAAGCGGTGAGATTCACATGATGAGAGGTAGAACTCAGTTTAGGCAAAACAGTCATGATGGTTACCAAAGTAGTGGCGAGTCGAGTAGTAATGGACATAGGAAGAAGGGCAAGGGTAAACCTAGGTCCAAATCTAGGACTAAGGAAAGAAAATGCTATGGCTGTGGGAACACGGGGCATTATATAAAGGATTGCTATAAAGAGAAAAACAAGAAAAAGGGGGGAGATCGAGATGAGGTGAATGTGTTATCTTCTATTTCTGATGATTGTGATGGTGAAGTCTATTTGATTACAAGTCCTGATGTTTCTCATGCTGAATTGAACTTAACTGCCAATTCTCGTTTTCATGAGTAGATTCTTGATTCTGGTGCATCTTTTCATGTGACATCGCATAAAGATTGGTTTGAAAATTTGCATGAATCGAATGATGGGCATGTTGTGTTGTGTGACAATTCTGCTTACAGTGTCGTTGGCATGGGTGATATTACTTTAAAGTTTGATACTGGCTTTGTGTATACTTTAAAAGATGTTAGATATATCCCTGAATTGTCTAGAAACTTAATTTCAGTAGGACGACTTGAGAAATCTGATTTCATTGGTAAAATTGGAAATGAAATTTTAAAATTGATTAAGGGTGCACTTGTCTCTATTAAGGGTGTTAGAAAAAATGATATTTACATAACTATTGGGGAAGTGATGAGAGGCTTAAACTCCTCTATCTCTTCTGCTAAGTTTACCTTTTTGTGACCATTGTGTGCTTGGTAAACATCACAAAACTACTTTCTCCTCGAGTGTTCATAAAGCTAAAGGCATGCTTGAATATGTGCATTCGGACTTGTGGGGTCCATCCAGTATGCCTACTCCAGGTGGGAATAGGTATTTCTTGTCTATTATTGATGACTACACTAGAAAAGTGTGGGTTTATCTTTTGAAGGATAAATCCGACACTTTCGATAGATTTAATAATTGGAAAAGACAAGTTGAAAATCAAACTGGTAAAAAGATCAAGTTTTTGAGAACTGATAATGGCTTAGAGTTTTGTAACACTGATTTTGATAATATGTGCAAGGAAAGTGGAATAACAAGGCATAAAACGGTTCCTTACACTCCCCAACAGAATGGGGTAGCGGAAAGGATGAATAGAACTATACTTGATAAAGTGTGTTGCATGATGTTAAGTTTTGGAGTCCCAAAGTCCTTTTGGGGCGATGTTGTTATGACTGCTTGTTATTTGATTAATTTGACTCCATCTGCTGCATTGAATGGTGACACTCCACATGAAAAATGGTTTGGTAAACTAAGTGATTACTCCATGCTTAGAACTTTTGGCTGCACTGCATTTTCTCATCAGAATGAGGGAAAGCTTGAACCGAGAGCTAGGAAATGTGTTTTTCTAGGTTACCCAGAAGGTGTCAAGGGGTATAGGTTGTGGGATAGGAGCCATAAGGGAGTTAAAATCATTGTGAGTAGAGATGTCACATTCAATGAGAGTGAAATGCCATGTTTGAAAGTTGAATCTGAACCTGTGAGTGAGGAGATTCAAGGTGAAGAGAGTGGTTAGCTGGAGGTGGAGTTAGAAAAACCTAGCACATCTGTCACTGTTACACAGAGTGAGGTGGAGACTCAGGAACAACAACCTGATGTTGAGAACAGAGAGGAAGTAGTAGTAGAAGAACACCTTGAAGAAGAAAACCCTCTAGTAGACTATAACTTAGCTAGGGATAGAGAGAGGAGACAGACTAGAGCACCTGTGAGATTCGGTTATGAATCCGAGTTAGCTTTTGCTCATGCGAGTTATGAGGAGCTGGCTGATAGGGAACCAAAGACCTTTGAAGAGGCGATGAAGAGTGACCAATCTGAAGAGTGGTTCAAGGCAATGAAAGATGAGACGAGTTCTCTAGAGAAGAATCAAACTTGGGAGTTAGTACCAAAACCTAAGAATAAATCTACTGTTGACTGTAAGTGGGTTTTTAAGGTTAAGGAGGGTATTAGCGCATCTGAACCCTTAAGGTTTAAGGCTAGATTAGTGGTCAAGGGATACACTCAGAAGGAGGGAGTTGATTACAATGAGATTTTTTCACCAGTTGTTAAGTACACTACTATTAGGGTCATACTTGCATTGATTGCACATTTTGACTGGGAACTTGAACAACTTGATGTAAAAACTGCTTTTTTACATGGTGAACTTGATGAGCAAATCTTTATGAATCAACCAAGAGGTTTTAAAGATAAATTAAAACCTACCTATGTGTGTTTTCTGAAAAAATCTTTATATGGCTTAAAACAATCGCTTAGATAGTGGTATAAACGTTTTGACTCTTTTGTACTATCTATAAGGTTTCATCGTAGTAAGTTTGATCATTGCCTTTATTTCCAACATAATGATGCAAGTAATGACTATGTGTTCTTATTGCTTTATGTGGATGATATGCTCTTAGTTGGTTCATCATCTAAATGGATAAGTGATATAAAAACAAGTTTGAATGGTGAATTTGACATGAAAGACCTAGGAAAAGCTAAAAGAATTCTAGGTATGGAAATTGAAAGAGATAGGTCAAATTCTATCTTGTTTTTGCATCAATTATCATATATTTCTAAAGTGCTAAAGAAATTTGGCATGCATGAGTGCAAATCTGTTACTTTACCTTTAGCTAGTCATTTCATTCTATCTAAAGATCAAGCTCCTTGTAATGAAAAGGAGGTAGAATACATGAGTAGAATTACATATTCGAATGTGATTGGTTCTGTTATGTATTTGATGGTTTGCACTAGACCTGATTTAGCTTTTGCTGTGAGCACTCTTAGTACGTATATGTCTAATCCTGGTCCCCGAGCACTGGGAAGCCTTAAAATGGTTGTTAAGGTATTTAAAGGATACTTGTAATGTAGGTCTAAAGTTTGGTGTTAATAACGATGGTGTTAAACTAAAGGGATATGTTGATGCTGATTATGCTGGGGATAGGGATAATAGGAAATCAACTTCTGCTTATGTGTTTACTTTGTCTAACTCTTGTGTTAGTTGGAAATCACAGTTACAACACATAGTTGCTCTATCCACTACAGAATCTGAATACATTGCTACTACTGAAGCTATTAAAGAAGTTTTATGGCTTAGAGGCCTTTTACATGAACTGTGCGTTCTAAATGATTATGTGGTAGTATATTCAGATAGTCAGTCTTCCATACATCTATGTAAGAACCCTGTTTTTCACGAACGCACCAAACACATTGATGTTAGACTACATTTCATTAGAGATATTATGTCTCAAGAAGTTGTAAGACTTGAGAAAATACACACACAATATAACCCTTCAGACATGAGTACTAAGGTGTTACCGTTGGTGAAGTTTAGAAGTTGCAAAGATCTTCTAAATATCGGTGGATGTAAATGATTTCCAATTTTATTGGTCTTACCTTCTTGGATTATTACTAATACTTAGTAATTTCTTTCTTTGCAGGTCCTTTGACACCAAGGTGTAGGTTTGTTAGGCAATTTGTTGTCAAACGACCTCCTTGGGCAATGATGAAAGTCTCGTTTGTTTTTATCCAGTCGGCATTGGCCAATTGACTGAATATATATCGACACCACAATTACTGGAGCTATCCACGTAACCCACTTGGGCCATTCGAAGCAACCTAATTTAATTAGGGTTGCTCACGGCCCAACCCGAATTAGGATGGCTCTTACCGGTTGATAACCCACTATTCTATGTGTTATTGGGCCTAACATAGACCATGACCTAAAAGCTCATCCCATTCTATATATACTTACCCATTCTATTGTCTAGAAAAAGAGAGAAAACAAAAGCCGTTCTTTGTGCCTTGGAGAAGCCGACTTCCACCTTTGCCTTGCTTTGTGTTCTTGGTAGTGGATTGTTCTCTTCTTCTTTAGTTAATCTGTGTGGTTAACTCTCTTGGCTTTGTCCTTCTCCTCCCTTGGTAGGTTGTCGCTTTGGTTGGAGCAACCAAAAGAATTGGGTAGTGAAGGTTTGTGGTGGTTTTGTGGATTGTGGTGTTCGATTTGGAGATTGAGCCCCGTTATTCTTGGTGCAAATTGGTGTTCTACAATTTACAAAAACAAAAGTGAATACATAGAAAAAAAACTCCCATAACTTGGATAAAATGGCGACTACCGTTGTCTTTTCGTAACAAACATCTAAAAATAACTTAACAGAACCTACTTGTCGGACTAACTTATATAAAAAATGAATAATAATTAGTGTTGATAGAACCAATTTATGCTATTCAGTTTCCGACTAAGCTGAAAAAAAGGCTCTTACAGCCTATCTTCGAATTCAGAAAGAGACGCCACTGCTCATTCGAACCCTTCCTCTTATGGATATCAGCAACCAGTTGTTCAGCTTGAGTTCCCGATTCCAGTGGATCAGATGACACCATGTCCCAATGATCTAACACGCATTGAGGGAAAGCGAGACCTGAGGTAGCAGCTCTCAAGGTGCTCGAGAACCCAAATGGCTCAACGACAGGAAGGTATGCCTTTATGTCGTAAAGAGGGGTACCTCAAGAACTGTCTCACATAATGACACAATTGGATCGAATTTAACAATTTGAACACCGCCCATGAAATCCTCCTACAAGTCCTTCAAGCAGATCTCAAGGTGAGGTTCTCCAGCACCACCGATAACATGCTCACCGGACTCCACAATTGAACAGACAACCATAGGATCGGACTTCGCCAAACGTTTTAAATCCTCGATAAGATTAGGGAGGTCAGAAGCAACCTTGCACTGAACAGCAACAAGCACAATGGGTGATGCAGAGAATTTCATTGCTCTAAATGGATGAGCATACTTCCTTCTCATTGTTGTTGTTGCATTCTTCGTATTATATTGATCAAGACCAACCATGGCTACTGTATTCCCAGGCGGCACATCCTCCACAGTTTCATGTTTCTTGCCCATCCAAATGACAGCCCTCTGAACACACTTGACGTACAACGGTACAAGTCCTTTTTCTCACTAGGGACGTAGTTGGGTCCCATTATTCTAACCTTCAAACCAGTTGAGACCTTCCCGTAGAACACACGACCAAAAGCAAAGAACCTATACATTGAGCATAAGAGGACGTAAGGATTGCATTTCCTAATTGCACTAGCATATGCATCATCAAGTGGACCATCATACAAGTTCTCTACATGATATTTTTGAGCCATGGCAGGAGATGGCACATGGAATACCATCATTTCAAGAAGAGCACAGCTAGCAGGAAACCATGTTTGCATAACACGTTTCATTAATGCTTTACCCATCAAATCTTTTTCTTCAGACTTCATGGAGACACCAAGCTTCTGCAACAATGGCCTGAGCTTATCTTTCTGATCATTCATACAAATATTAAGCCCTTTTAAGTACACATTAAAATTTTCATTCTCATTCTTCTACTCATTTTCAACCATTCATTCTTCAATAAAATAATATGTTTCATCAAATCAATATTTTTTTCTTCTTTTTCAACCCACGTTTCCATCAATCTACTATTCCATAATACATTCTTCCAAAATAATGTGGCTCAAACATACCTTAATAATCTCTGTCGCTCGCCTTTCGCCGAGGTTTAGCTCAAGTGACAGGTTTATACAGAAAACCCTAATTTGCGTTTTTAAACATATTTTTTCGGCTCATTCAACTTAATTACCCTCTCCTATAAATATCCAAGCCATTGGATGAAATTCTAATATGGTTTTCATTATTTTCATTGAGTCATTGTATTCTCTTAAGATCCAAGAATATATTCTTTCATTGTGATTCATCTTTTTTCTTAAGATCATATAACCACCTGTTTGGGAAAAACATCAAACACATCGATTCTGAAATACAACCAACTTCTTATTGGTCATAGGAAGATACTTTCTCAATTGGACTTCAAAAGTTTATAGAGATTGAGAGAAGTTGGACTACAAAAGCAGGAAGAGCACAAGACCTTGTAGTAGGTTTTTGAAATTCCACCGAGAAGAGACAATTGCAGAAGATCTTGGAGTAGATCTTGGAGTTAGCAGGAAATAGATCGTGGAGTCTAGTGGAGTTGGCTAGATAGCATCCGACTGTAACTCACTTCGTATTGTCTATAATGGAGGTAACTGACTTAGTCCAGAGTTTTTACTGAGATGATGTTTCTCCATCATCATTTTGGTGTTCCCTATTTATTTCATTTTTTTATTATTATTGCGGTATTCAAATTTAGGGAAATTGACTTGTTTGATTAATCATCTAAAAACAATTAAAAATAACTTAATGCTTTTGATTGATTAATTCCACACGTAGGGTCAAAATTAAAAACGGATAATTAATAACCCTTCGATAATTTAGTAGTCGTTAATTTGGTAATCTGTAACTTTCAAGTGGTATTCAGAGTGACACTCGATTTTTCAATGGTCAATAATGGTAGTCAATGATAGGATGTTAGGCAATATAGTGTTGATATACAGGCAACAGTGTCAATAGGTTCCTTAATGGCGTTGAGATCATGGATCGACAGCGAGCACCGTATATATATATATATATATATATATGTGTGTGTGTGTGTTGTGTGTGTGTGTGTGTGTGTGTTATATTTCTCAATACAGTATCTTGAGTCTTCGATGGATAACGAAAGATATAACTGTTGGGGAAAAATTAGAGAATCAATGTAGATCAAATCAAAACCGAAGGCCCGTGTTTACATGGTTTCCTTAAATCGAATTCGCCGCCTCATCGGAGTGCAAGAGGTTTTGATCGGTGTTCGATTTCCAGGATACAATCGGTTGTCGGTTCACGCTGCACTACGTTGACCTCCTACGAACTAGCTGTGTCTATCTCTCAAATAATTTTAGCAAAGAAAAAAAATAAAATCAGGCTGCCGGAAAATGGAAAAAGAGGAAACTGTTGGTTTTTTTTCTTTGGTTGTGTTTGTTCCAACCAAGAGATCCTCTATTTATACACATAGATAAGAAGTGTGGTTATTAAGATATTGAAGACTGATTCTGAAACTGAAGAAGAAATGTTAGGAACAGCTGAAACGTTCAAAACTTATTTCCATTCAATTTCTGAAACTGATTTTCATTCATTTTCTCATTCATTTTCCAACAATCCCCCACATGAATGAAAATTTGAAAACAAAGACTAGAAATAGAAAGAGAGAGTAAAACGAATCAATCCTGCATAGGATAGGTAGCATTTAGCTTTGAACCTTCTCTTGTAAAAATCTATCGAGTATTACTAGCAAATCAGTGGATCTGATGCCTTGAACTGTTTCGCCATTTGTGTAAACCAAGACAATAGACCTCACACAGGACCATTATAGACACAACTTAGTTCTCAATGTTGTGTTCGTTTTAGCCATGAACATGTCGCCTGGTTCTGCAAGTGTTTGTTCAAAGATGTAGCCTTCTCAATCTTTATAGAAGCGGCCCCACTTCACACTCACATAGGTGACCTCTTAATTCAGCATTTCACAACAACGCTTAAGGGTCATTAAAAGAATAGCTTAACATGCATCTTCTAATCACTGTGAGCACCATAGGAATGAGTAGAATGAGAACCTTCTCAATGATTTACACAGATATATATGGTTTAATCGTCCCTTTGAACTTAGATCATGGGATCTCCATTCAGTTAGGTTGAGTTTCCACCATGATACCTTTCAACGTCATAGGCTGCAAGCCCATTCCCCTTGATGCTTTTTCAACTAGCTTTCGAGTTAACCCTTTTGTTAACGGATCCGCAATATTATCCTTTGACTTCACGTAGTCCAAAGTGATAATACCTTGTGAGAGTAGTTGTCAAATGGTATTATGTCGCCTTCGAATATGTCGAGACTTACCATTATACATATTGCTCTGAGCCTGCCTATTGCTGATTGATTATCGCAATAAACACAAATTGCAGGCACAAGTTTTGACCATCTTGGAATATCCTCAACAAATTGGTGAAGCCACTCTGCTTCTTCAGTTGCTTTGTCCAAAGCGATGAACTCTGATTCCATTGTAGGTCTTGCGATACAAGTTTGTTTGGACGATTTCCAAGAGACAGCTGCACCACCAAGAGTGAAGACATATCCACTAGTAGATTTTGAATCTGACATATCTGATATCCAATTTGCATCAGCATACCCTTCGATTACTGCAGGGTATCTAGAATAATGCAGTCCAAAATCACGAGTGTACCTTAAATAATGTAACACCCTAAAAATGGCTCTCCAGTGGATAGCACCTGGGTTACTCGTGTAGTGACTCAATCTGCTAACTGAGTATGCTATATCCGGTCTCGTACAAGTCATTAAATACATTAAACTCCCAATTATCTGAGAATATTCTAACTGTGATACACCATCACCAGTGTTCTTGGATAAGTGAAGACTCAAATCCACTGGAGTCCTGGCCATAATGGTATCTGATTTGTTGAACTTGTCTAGTATCTTATCAATATAATAGATTGAGATAACACAAGTCCATTCAGTGTTCGAGTAATTTTTACTCCCAAAATGACATCCGCGAGATCCGCGAGACCTATGTCTTTCATGTCAAACTTTGAGTTTTTAACATATTCTTAGTGGCTTTGATAATCTTATCAGAGCTGCCGACAATGAGCATGTCATCAACGTACAAACACAATATGACATATCCATCATTAGCGTCCTTGACATATACACACTTGTCGCACTCGTTGATTCGAAAACCACTAGAAAGCATAGCATTATCAAATTTCTCATGCCATTACTTCGGTGCTTGCTTTAAACCATAAAGCGATTTAACCAGCTTATAGAATTTCCTTTCTTGACTTGGAACCGAAAATCCCTCTGGTTGCTCCATGTAGATTTCTTCATTCAAATCTTCATTTAAGAAAGTTGTTTTTACATCCATCTGATGTATTTCCAAATTTCACAAAGCCGCAATAGCAATTATCATCCGGATAGAAGTTATTCTCGACACGGGAGAATAAGTGTCAAAGTAATCTAAGCCTTCTTTTTGCTTATAACCTTTGATTACTAGCCGAGCTTTATATTTATCAATAGAGCAATCTGCTTTCATCTTCTTCATGAAGATCCACTTGTAGCCCAGAGGCTTACAGCCCGATGGAAGATCTACTAATTCCCAGGTATGATTCTGTAGGATAGAATTGATTTAACTCTTGATCGCTTCTTTCCACAGATGACCATCTGGAGAAGATATATCTTCTTTATAGTTTTGAGGATCATTCTCCATCAAATATGTGAGAAAATCAGGGTCAAACGTCTTAGAAGTTTTGGTCATTTTACTCCATCTATGCTCATCTTCACCTTCTTCAACTAGATCTTTACTGCTGCCAGAAGCAGAAGATTCCATAGTCCGTTTAATAGAAGTTAACTAATTAGGAGTTTTACAAGGAAATATATTCTCAAAGAATTGTGCATTCCTAGACTCCATAATCGTGTTCGGATGAATATCAGGTACATTCGAATAATGCACAAGAAACCTATATGCACTACTATTTTGTGCATAACCAATGAACACACAGTCAACTGTCTTAGGTCCAATCTTGACCTTCTTAGGAGGAGGTACTGCGACCTTCGCAAGACACCCTCACATTCGTAAGTATTTATACGAAGGTGTACGACCTGTCCAAAGTTTATACGGAGTCTTATCCATATTCTTTCTTAACACTTTATTCAAACGCAATTCGCAGAAAGAATAGCTTATCCCCACATGTTCTGTGGTAATCCAGAACTAATCAACATAGCATTCATCATTTCTTTTAATGTTCAATTCTTACGCTCAGCAATTCCATTCTGTTGAGGTGAATAAGGTGCAGTAGTTTGGTGAATTATTCCATGTTTAGCACAAAATTCACTAAATGGTGATTCATATTCACCACCACGATCACTTGTGTTTGTTCCAACCAAGCTGCCGGAAAATGGAAAAAGAGGAAACTGTTGGTTTTTTTTCTTTGGTTGTGTTTGTTGTTTGAATCACTTGTGTTTGTTCCAACCAAGAGATCTTCTATTTATACACATAGATGAGGAGTGTGGTCATTAAGACATTGAAGACTGATTCTGAAACTGGTCACTAAGATTCTGAAACTGAAGAGGAAATGCTAGGAACAGCTGAAACGTTGAAAACTTATTTCCATTCAATTTCTGAAACTGATTTTCATTCATTTTCCAACAATAACTTCGATGTTCCAAGTCTCGGAGGACGACGATCCCACAAACGTTGGAAGACATGTATGTTACTAATCATATTTACTCGTGAACTCATCGATACACAATAGTGAGATATGAGACAAAAGAATTAAAAATAATAATAAGCTGAGATAGCAATAAAATGTGTGAACACATATACTGGAGGTCGATCCCAAGTCTCAAATGACGGAATGATTTTGTATTGGATATTTGGGCAAGGTTCAATGGGCATGTCACCAGAGAATCCCAAAAAGGATACGATCAATTCTAAAAAAAAATTTATTTAACTTTTGGAAATGATTTATGGCTTGTTTTGACATGACTTTTGATTCATTTAGAAGAGTTTTTGGATGAAGTTATCTTAAATTTTGTTTGTAAACTAATTTTTAAATACATTTTCTATTCCAGAACTAGGAAGTCCTTTTAGAGAAAGTTACAATAAACCAACTTTCTCTAAAAATCCATCTAACTACTAGAAACACTTTCTTAAAATTAATCAAACGAGTCTAAAAGTAACTTTTGAGTCCCAAAAACTCATTTTGACTTTTTGAAAGTCATGTCAAACAGACATTTATTATATTTCATAATGTTAAGTTCAAAGTATTGTTTGCTCTCCATTTCGAGTAAAATACTGTATATCAAGTTCTAAAAAATTATATTTTGTATTCTTATTTTAACTATAGTAAGTTGGGGTGGACAAAATGTCCAGACCAAACCAAACCAGAGCCGAAGCAAACCAAGTGGTTCGATTCGGTTCTACAAAAAAAATTAATAGTTTTGGTTCTTCGAACAAAAAATCATTTGGTTATAGTTTTGGTTCAATTCTGATTCTAGAACCAAGAACCAAACCGAGAACCAAACTTAATTTATAATTTTATTTTTTATATGAATTTGATTTTATATTAATTGCAGTCAGCCAAGTAGTCATTATTTTGGTATAACCCATAAAACATATTTAGCCCATTAATTTAAATTGTATTTAATATTTGTGTTTAACTTCAATGCATTATTTCAAATTCGAACCCTCAAAGTTCCTGGACGCCTTCCTAAATTCCTAATCCCTTGAGCCACAACAACACAGCTTTTCCGTGCGAAAACTCGAACTTTGTCGCCACCAATTTACTGTTCCTCCAAGCCATCAAGAATAATGTTAGTAAAAAAATATCATAATATATTGGACATCTTTTTTTTTTTTTTTTTTTTTATAGTTTTTTGTGCAACTCAAGACAGAATTTGCATTGAGGAGACGAAGTTCTATGAAAAAATTGAATCTGGTAAAATTTATTTTATAAAATATTATTACCTTACCTCTTATTAATTGTAAATGATTATAATTTATTTTTGTTTGTTTTAATTGTGTATTTTGAATTATGTTTGTAGAGTTTCTCAAAGTTACAACATAAGTAATGAAGTATTAAACGGTTAGTGATTATCCGATGGTAAGGGTTAAGTTGCTTGGCTTGGTCATTTTGTCACCACCACTACCTATTAGTTTCGAGTTTTAACTTTATATTTCAGTTTCATTTTTCATTTTTCTCATGTAGGTCTAATGGTTTCATGTAAATGAATTGATTGGACGTAGGAGGAAAATGGAACTCGATATTATTAACTTCTCACAAGGACTCATTCGTTTATATTTTGTTTGTTAGTTTGGACTTTTATGATCTTGATTATTGATAATTTGAACTTGCTAAACGTTTGATGCTTATATTTTTATTTAAGTATATATTAGTAACTTATGAATATGATGCAAGTCTGAAAATTTAAGTAATGGTACTAGAACCAGACCAAATTGAATCAGAACCAAATGGTTCGGTTCGGTTTGGTTCGATTCCGCAACTTAAAAAAAAAAAAAAAAAAAACCTTTTTGGTTCCAATATAAAAAAAATCATTGGTTCGTGGTTCGGTTCGATTCTCTTGAAACTTGAACCAAATGGAACCACATTCACCCCTAATAGTAAGATAAAGGTTTCTAAATTCAAATACATACTCTTGATCTATATTCATATAATATTGTTAACTGATTTGAAAATCATTTTTAGAACCACGTCAGAGTGGTTCGATATAACATTATTTTATTGTTTTAAAAAATTGATAGTATAATTAATCTAACCAATAGAAATTAGAGCAAAACTTGAGGATTACTACATACCTTACAATATTATTATAAAATTACGTGCAAGATGCGTGTATTCGAACTATCCCATGTAGACCTTTTTTATTTTTATTTTTATTTTTTAAACACACTGATTAAGAGAGTGCAATCAATATAGTTGAAAATATAAATTTTAATTACATTTTTTCTAATATATTTTTACATTAAATAATGATTTAAATAAGAATAGACATATTTATTGATAATTAAATATGACATAATAGAAAATTAAGAAATCAATTATACTCCCAATAAAGAAAGTTGCCTATAACTTGGCTAAAAAATGAGGAAAGCAAGTTTATATTCATCGGATGGAGGTAGTAGTAAATTTAATGACTTGATATTAAAGTCACAAAAAAGGGTAGATAAAACTAAAGTCTACCTTGATTTTGAAAATTTATTTATTTATTTTGTTTTACCTTAAGAATAAAACATTTAGTTAGTAAATTTTTTTTTTTTTTTTTTAAGTGTTTGAATTTACACTTTAGTGGAGCCAAAGTATAAGAACCTATGCAATTATAGGATAAATTCTATTCACAGTAACTATATTTATACTTTGTATCAACTAAGTAATTATACTTCAGTTTGTTCGATTAGATAAATATACTTTAATTTGATTTCAATCAATAATTCCATTCAATTTCTCAATTGGACTGAAGAGAATTGATAACATCATAGTCAAAAAATTATGGCCACAATTTATTTCACTTAAGTTATACTTAGAACCCGTTTGAGCAACATTATAATGAGAATGAGAATGAAAAATATAGTCGTTATGGGCCCCACACAAGAGATAGAAAGTTTGAATTTTAATGTTGATGTAATGGATAACGGTCATATTTTTCATTATAATGAAAAAAAATGTGGCTCAAACGAGCTCTTATTGACATTAGTAACTAATAATTATGTGTGACGCCAATTGTTTATTGACTATCATGTCATTAATTTTTATCCTTGAAATTGAACAAAATTTCCTTTAATTGAAATCAAATCAAAGTTTAATTACCTAACTGAAGTCAAAATAAAGTGAAATAATTCAATTGAAAATAAGTAACAGTGAAATTACCAAATTAAATAGAATTAAGACTGCGTTTGATTATCAATATTTTCCATAGTAAATGTCATTTTCCATTCAAATTATTATTTTCGTGCTGTTTGATTGATATTTTTTTCCATGAAAAATATTTTCATACTTTTGATCACATGACCATATTTTTCTTTAAAATAGGGAAAATATTTTCTGTAGGGGAGTATGTTTTTATTTTTCAAATAATTCTCTATTATCTCCCTCCCCCCCCCCCCCTCCCCCAAATAAAACATGGACAAGAATTACATTTTATAGATTGAAAATCCAATCAATCAAATACATTTAATTGAAATTTTCCGTTCAAATAAGTTCTAGGAAATTTAATTGTTTAGAATTTATTTTTCTTTCCTTGAAAATTCTACGTTTGCAATCACACATACCATAAAATGCAGTTGCCTGAATGACACTAAGGGTCCGTTTGATTGTAAAGGTGGAAAATTGGTGGAAATAAAATGTTTTACTGGGAATTGAATTGTCTAGAATTTGTTTTACTGAGAATTGTAATTAATTGTGTTTGATTGGTATAATTTTCCACCTGGAAAATGTGGAAAGTTTGGTGTCCATTTGTCTTTGTTTTTTTATGAAAATTATCCATTAAAATGATATTTTTTTCTACTATTGGGTTTAGAATTTGTTTCAATTACCAAAAAGTCAAATTTTTTTTTAAAAAAATTTAGAAAAAAAATATCATACCGAATATCATTCGTTTGACTTTATTTTGTATAGAAATTGTCAACAAAAGTGAAAATTCTTTTTATAATAGTTGATAGAATTTGTTGCCATTGTTAAAAAAAAAAAAAAAAAAAGAGGTGGAAATTGCTTTCCCACCTAATAGGTTGGAAAACAAAATCAAGCAAATGTGCATCAAATGGTTGTACCTAGAAAAATGTGGGAAAAACAAAAGTTAGACAAATTTGTGCTATCAAACACCCTTAATTGTCTAAAGTTGGAAAACATTTTCTTTTTCCACTAATTTTCTAGGCTATCAAACAGGGTCTAATTGAAAATATACTTAGCCCCTATTTGGGCTTCATTAAAATGATATTTTGGATGAAATAGTGATTTTTTAGATAGCATGATTAAAAAATAAGGAAATTTTTTTACCTTAGTATAACATTATTTTATGGGAGAATGTGCGGTTGAAAATAATTTTTGAAAAAATAGAGCCAAATAAGAACTTAATGTGCAATTATGTGGTTCTTTGATTCTTTTTTTTTTTTTTCCATAAAATGTATTTTATAACAATTTTATGATGGAGAATGTATAAAAAATAAGAAAAAACTTTGTGTTTCTAAGTAATATTATTTTATTGAAAAACGGGTGATTGAATGTGATCAAATCACTGTTTAATAATACATTTTGATTTAAAAAAAAAACGAGATTCAAACAAGGGCTATATTATTTAGCATAAGATTCCTTTAAACATAAATATTTATAATATTACCATATCTCAAAATAACTTGTTATCTATCTCTCTCATTATAAAATGTTTATGCAATTCTCAATATTGGGTCCCTTAACTCAAGGGCGGATGCATAACATTAAAATTAGGGGGCACAATCGAACTTGATAGAAATTGGAAGAAATTTTACAATCGAAAATTTACGTTCAAAAAATTTATATGAGATATGACTTTTTTGTATGTAAATCTCGAATTTTTTTTGATATCATATTCCATATAAAACTTCCTAATAAAATGATAAAAATTATATTTGAGAAATTTGTATAGCAAAAATAATAAATGTTAATGAAATAATTGACTTTTTTTAAAATGCGAGTTAGACATCTTTCTTTAATACTCACATTTAACGCATTTTTAACTATTTTCGATATCTGTTTGGACTATTCGATATGCCCATAATGTAGTTCTCGAAATAAGTTTTGAGATGACATAAGCAATTTGTAAATTTGATTAGTGTACGATCGTAAGAGATTTTTTAAAATTAGCATATTATTGATATTCAAATTTATTGTGATTTTACTCTTGTTTTGTGGAAATTAAAATCAAATATTTAGTAAATTTTGATAAAAGTTAAAACAGTTATGAATTTCATGAGTATGTTATTAAAATTAATTTTTAACTTTAATTTAGATTAAAATTTAAATTTTAATTGATATCAAACTTGACTTTAAAAAAAAAAAAAAAAAAAAAAAAAGTTTGGGGGCTCGTGACCCCGGGACCTCGGGGGTCACCTCCGTGTCCGCCCCTACCTTAACTCCCATCCACGCGTAAGTATTTTCTGATGTCACGCGAAAATGACGATGACTCGAGGATTCTCGATACCTATTACACCACGAAAAAGAAACTATAAAATCAGTTTTTGGTGAAGTTTCCTAGAAATTGGTAATCTCTATTCCTACGTTGTACCGCGTAATGTAGTGTCGTGTCAAAGCAATAGACCCATCCCAGAAATAGGGAAAAAATTGAACAATAATCTCTAAAGAGTCCTCCTCCCAGGTTTACCGTTGAAGGAGAGAAACGGGTTCTGGGCTATCTTGGAACCCACTAATATTTTAATCAGATTTAGATTCAGGATATTGAATTCGGTATTCTTGATTTGGCTGTTTTGTGTAGCTGAGTTCATTCAATTTGCAAGATCTAATTCTGGTTCTTGCTCTCATATCTTGAGAAAATCGGGTTGAAGAAATTTCTTGTAGATCCATGGAATTATGGTTTGAAAATTTGAAAGTTTATTGACTTTTTTTTTTGGGTTCAGACAATTGATGTATCTTGTTTTTACTGAAGTAGAGGATTGGTTTGTGAACATAGGGTTTGTTCTCAGGCCATTGGTTTTGCCTATTGAGCAAAGAGTATTTCCATTTTGCATTCCAAGAGATAGATGGGATAAGGAGTTTTATCAATTACAGGGGGGATAATTAGTTTATAAAAAAAAGGTTCTTTTCTTAGTAATTTGAGAATTTTGGATATGGGTTCTTCGCAAGGATCTGCTTTTACGGCAAACGTGAGAGATTTTGTTGATAAATCATCTGCCTGTCAAGAGGTTAAGTATTTGGATAGTGTGCCTGTATATGTGAAAGAGTTGATTGCAGGAGGCACTGCTGGTGCATTCGCTAAAACTGCAGTTGCGCCTTTGGAACGGATAAAAATCCTTTTGCAGGTGATTTTTTTCTACCTTTTAAGATTTTTGTTCGTTTTATGGTGTTGATTGGTAAAAGCTGATTATAATAATTTGTTCCAGATGTTGAGTTGTTATTTGTTTAACTAATTGTTAAATTGCACTTGATATGTTAAAACTTAAGCAATGTATTCACTTGGATGTTAAGGTTAACTTGTATGTGCAAATAATAATCTAAAAATAAGTAATTTTTGATGGATTTTCGACACCGATAAGTTGTAAGGATGCATAAAAAACAGGGACCTTAAGATTGTTTGTTTGTTTGTTTCTTTTTAATGGCAGTTACAACAAGATATTTGTGGATTTGAATTTGTCTGCTTCTTCCTTCGCACATTAGGTTTAAATTTTGATATAGTTGATTCTTGGCTTCATATTAATGATATAATCTCTCTACATGGTCCCATAGCTTTGTACTGCCGAAGCTGAATTTTAATGTTTAGCCCCTGTTTGTTTGGTGAGAATTAAAATCAGATTTTAATATATTTTGATAAAAATTGATGAAATGGTTGGTTGAAAAGTTGCGGATCTCATGAAATGTCTGGATTTTAATTTCCACCAAATAGGGGCTTAATATTTTCTTGGCTTTATGAAGTATATTTATGTCTCTAGCTTTTAAGAATGGAGTCATAATTGTCATATTTTTATAACTGTAGTTTTTGTATATTTATTCATTAATCTCGACTCTTTCGTTGGCTTTCGCTGTTATGCACAAGAATTGTTGTTCAAGTTGTTCCGTTTAGACATTCATAGTATTTTTTACTCTTTTCTTTCTTTTTCTAGACAAGAACCGAAGGTTTTCGTTCCCTTGGAATCTATCCATCTCTAAAGAAGCTACTGAAGCATGATGGCATTTTAGGATTTTATAAGTAAGTTTCTGAGTCAACCGTTTTCTATTCTTGTTTATTAAATTTTACGATTATTGATTTAAATTATTCATTACAATGTTTTCAGAGGAAATGGAGCTAGTGTCCTTCGAATTGTTCCATATGCGGCACTTCATTTTATGACTTATGAACAATATCGGTCTTGGATTTTGAATAACTACTCAATTTTAGGAACTGGACCTGTAGTAGATCTTTTGGCTGGTTCGGCAGCTGGAGGAACTGCAGTTTTATGTACTTATCCGTTAGATTTGGCTCGTACCAAACTTGCTTACCAGGTAGTTATTCTCTACATCATTTAAATTTCTCATTGACAAGGCGAGAAGCATTACTACTTCATTTAAGCTGAAACTTATTTTCATTATCTCATATTTTCATTAAAATATTCTTTTGCATCCAAATATTTTAATGTAATTTCTACTTCCCAGAACTTTATCATTTCAAATAGATATTTTATAATATTTTAGTGCCTTCTGAGTTTACTTTTTCTCACTTTATAGTTTACAGACACTGAAGGGAACTTGCAAAGGGGGTCAAGAAGCTTTCATGCTCGACCTGAATATAGTGGCATAAAAAATGTGATACAGACCGTCTACAAAGAAGGGGGAGTACGTGGTCTTTATCGAGGCATAGGTACACATGCATGCCGCGTTACTATTTTTTATTTGATTTGTACACAATATTTTGCATCTAACAATTAGGTAAACGCCAAACTTATCAATTGACTAATAATTTTGAAAAACCCTTGATTGTTTGTAGAAAGGATTGACGGTGTCCATGGTGGTTGATCTCAATATTAGCTCTGGATTAGATTAAAACTAAGTGCTTCTTTGATAAAACTTTGCTAAAATTTTATTAACTTGTCAACTGGTCAAGCTTCTATTTTAACCACACATTACAACTTTTATTAACTTCTAGATTTTGAGAAAGCTATTTACTCTCTTTTTCATTGATATATTAAATATGATTTACAATGATCTAATTATAGATTACATAGGAGAAATAGATAAAGATAAAATAACTAATTGATAACTATGAGGAAAAATCATTTCTAAAATATCTCATAGGATATTCACCCATTTACAACTAACTTCCCTAAAATATATCAATCTAACCTCAATCTCAATATGTTGTTGTAGAAACCAAATAAAATTGAAAATTAAGCCCATGTTTGGTACACGTTAAAATTTTCATTTTCATTCTTCTACTCATTTTCAACCATACATTCTTCAATAAAATAATATTGTACATCACATCAATAATTTTCCTTCTTTTTCAACCACACATTCTCCATCAATCTAATATTCCAGAATACATTTTTCCAAAATAATATGGCCCAAACACACCCTAAATTGATTTGAGCAATTATCCTTTTTAAGAGTTAGAGAAAATCATCATTTCGAGGACTTAAATGGTACTTCAGAATTGTATTTACAATCCATGCTGACTAAGCCAACTAAGAGCTAGAAGCTGGCGCCAAAGAAACCGTTATCTACCATGACCATCACCAAGACTTGAGGGGCACATCCCACAAGTAAAAAAAAACTAGCACTCGAAAAATTTAAGGGATTACCTGCAATCTACTTAAAGATGGAGCAAAAAAGTGGCTTAACAACAAGAACTTAGGCCAGCCTGGAGGCTGAGAAAATGTGATGGAAATAAGTTTGGTGGACAACTAATAGGACTTTCTTCCAAATAATAGGTGCCAACATCATAATCACCAATAATCTCTCCCTCAACGTGAGGATCTTGTGACTCAAATAACTCGACATTAGCAATGTCAATAGAAGCGGCCACAATAAACCTTAAGAGGGTACTAAAAGGGGGCTAACTTGCTCAAACTGAGGGTACTAAAAGGGGGCTAACTTGCTCAAACTGAAAATTCATGGCTTAGTATTCAATTGGGACTTTAAAAGACTTTTTTACTTTGTAGACTTTTAAGTGACTTCTATGGATGTGTTAAGAATTAATAAGTCTTCCATGGACTTTTGTAGACTTTGATTAAAGATTTCTAAGGACTTTTCATCTTACAAATTCATTGTATAACTAGAAAATTACAATACTTTGTACTACCTAATTAACATTGTCGAGAACCATGATGTCTACAAAATTTTCTTGGGTAAAGTCACTCGGCCCAATCATCCAATTTTGGCGTAAATAAAATAATAAAATTTTACATGGAATAGATTGTTTACATGGAATTCTTTGAAACAATTGTATAAAACAATCTTAAATTGATTACGAAGAATGAATTGAAGAGGTATTATAAAATCCTTTACCAAAAAGTCTCAAGAGGTCCAGTAACTAGAGAATTCTTCAAAGTCATTGTCTATTTGAATAGCTCAAGACTTGTAGAGAATTCTAAAAGGTTTCAATTGAGTACCTCATGACTTTTAGAGACTTTTTAAAAGTCTAGAAGTCCCAATTGAATATATATAAACTTTTAGAGTCAAGTCTCAATTGAATACACCCGACTTTTTAATCCTCAAAAGTCTTTAAAAGTCTCAAATAAATACAGGTTGGGTCCTATATCAGATTTAGGGTCGCAATTAGGAAGAGGAGAAGCCATGGCTGTATATTTTGCTCTTTCTTCATGTCGGACACGCAATAAGCTTCTAGAAAACTAATTGTAATAGATCGCTAGAAAACTTATTAGCTAACAAGCAGTCAAATTGCCTCCGATTATGACTTCACCAAAATTTGATGTGGTTTGTGATTGAATTTTTTCCTCTCTTTGCAGAAAAATGTTCAAGGTTTGTAATTTGATGTGGGTTCTAAGGTTTCTTGATTTGGGTTCTATGGTTTGCAATTTGAAATCCTAATTTTTAGATTCTCAATTTCAAGTAAAACCCTAATTTTAGAGTGAGTTAGGGGGTAGAAGTTGCTGGAGCGATTTAGAGGTTAGAGTTGATATTGGCTGAACGAGTAACATGATGTCATCGAAAATTGGAAACAATTGCAAGATTAATCCAAGATCAAACTTGCTCTGGTAACATGTAAATTTGAGAAATTAATGTAATCTCTTTTTCGTTGATATATTAAATATGATTTACAATGATATATTTATGAATTACATAGGAGAAATAGATAAAAATAAAATAACTAATTGACAACTGTGAAGAAAAATCATCTCCTAAGAAATTCACCTATTTATTACTAACTTCCCTAAAATATAGCAATGTTTATCCAGATTGATTTGACAGACTTTCCAGCACAACTTTTTAACAACTCATTTCATCAACTTGTATCAAAATCTACCCAAACTTTTATCAAAAGCTTTGTTAAAAGTAAAACTTACAAGCAACTTTTTAGTTCCAAACATGTTTGAATAAGTTACCTTTAAGAAAAAAAGTACTCATTCAAAGTAATACTTTGCAGTTAAAATAAGCTAGTTATTTTGATTTTTGGTCTTTAAACAACCATTTTATCTTATAAATAAAGTGATATATAACCTTTTCAGCTAGTGAAACGTGCACTTAATTGTTGTAACATTGGTTAGAAGACCATGAAGTTTGAAATTAGATCTTGCTTTACACAATCACTTAAATCTATTAAGTGTTTTTTTTTTTCAAATGTGCCAGTGTTCAGAATGAGTGGAAGTCTCTTTTGCAGGTCCAACATTGATCGGTATTCTTCCCTATGCTGGCCTGAAGTTCTACATCTATGAGAAACTAAAGAGGCATGTTCCTGAAGAGCACCAAAAGTCAATTTTGATGCGTCTCTCATGCGGAGCTCTAGCCGGTTTATTTGGGCAGACTTTCACATATCCATTAGATGTTGTTCGAAGGCAGATGCAGGTATTGCTTTACTTGCACCTGGTTAAGTAATATTTCATTTGATTTTTAAGCTGCGATTGGCATATTCTTATTTTACTAATGCTAAAGTAGAAATTGGTTTTTTATTAATCACTTTTAAGTTTCATCAGGTCGAGAATTTGCAGCCTTCATTACGAGATGGTGCCAGATACAGAAGCACCTTGGAGGGGCTTATGACCATTGTCCGTAATCAAGGTTGGAGACAATTGTTTGCTGGCCTCAGCATTAATTATATCAAGGTATTATCTATGCTCTTTGTTATGCATTAATCCCTAATCCCTTCTCATGAAATTAATAATATATCGAATAAACTCAGAAACAAGCAAAGCAAGCATACAAATTTGCAGCAGTCAGTTACATCCACTTGCAGCTGCAAGTTTTCGCTATAATGGAGAGGAACTGGCATGCTAAAAAATCCTTTATGTAATAGGAATATTAGCATTTGTACTTGTGGATAAGAATATTAGCATTTGTACTTGTGGATAAATGTACATTATGATCTTGCTCCAGAGTCCAGCCCACTTCCACCACGAAATGACTCCCACGTGGAATAAGATTAAAGTATGATTAGGATCTACGTAATCCGACACTCTTTAAAGTATTTAGTGATTTTTTTTAAAGGGACTATTGAGCATCCGGTGCTTAATATGGTTTTGCGTCTTTCATAGTGGTTCATTGACTAGTTACTAGGCGAGCTACTTCAATATCTCCATTGTCCTGATGTAATGTTAATATTTAGGAGAATTACAATATTAATTCTACGAGCTACATCATGTCAAAGCTTTACTTGGAATCCTTTTTGACTGGGAAGACATAGATTTGTAGTGTTCAGCCCTCAACATGAGAACTATGTGTACATCTCTTCCTTTCATTTATGTGTAGTTTCTAATATTAGCTTATACAAATCTGTTTACTTTTGTTTCCAGATTGTTCCTTCAGTTGCAATTGGTTTTACTGCATATGATATGATGAAGGCTTGGCTTCGTGTACCTCCTCGACAAAAATCAAAAGCAATATCTGCTGCTGCATAAAGACTCGGAGTGGAGATATGGTGAAGATACGCACTGGGATGTCATGGTCATACTTCGTTCCCCTGTCGTCCAATTCATAAACCAGCAATGATATTCAGATTTTTGGGCAGTAGGCAAAGATTGGTTATATTTGTATCTGATATCAACAAATATATTTTAGCCTCGACTCTTTTTGCTCGACTCATACTTTTAGAGGTCATTCGTATATTCTCTCCTGTTGGAGATCAGCTCATATTTCAAAAGTTACTTGTAAGCCCTTGCAGTCAGCTTATAAGTCCTTCACCTAGCTGGAGATAACGTATATCTTAAACTGTTCGTTATGTATCACAATTACATAATAATTATTATCTGATTATTGAAAAAAAAAAATTAATTTTATCTGATTTTTGAATTTGAAACTTAAAGGCGTAGGGTGTAGAGTAATTTTCTCAAAATAATTTTTTATTTATAAAAATGACATTTTAAATGCAAAGTTTGGCATTCACAGTTCTTGGTTTTTTTTTTTTTTTCCTTTTTTTTTGGACTGGAACCTCCAATACCAATTTCAAAATGAAGTGACTCAAGGAAAATTGCTGTAAGTGGATACGATGAATCGTCTCTCTCTCTACACCAAGAAAATGAGCAATTAAAAACTCGAAAGTAGCTGAATTAGATAGTGTATTCATTTTTTTATTTTCATTTTCACTTAATCTTTTAGTTTTATAAAAAGGAATTTGAGTATAATTCAATTTTTCTAAGATACAGAAAGGCATTTGGGTATACTGTATACATCATGCCTGTAAGAACAAGGTCATTATAAAATTTCATCTATATTTCATTAGCAACAATTTTAATATACTATTGTGATATAAAAAGGACATTTTGGTATGTTACGTTGAACTAGATCAAGAAAAAGAACTGAAAACTCGATCAAATTCAACATTTAAAAAAAAAAAAAAAAAAAAAAGAAGTCAAACAGGACTCAAGCATCCATCAAATAGGAGCACCAAGATTTGGTTAAAACAAGACCCACACAAATTTACAATGGAGGTCACCTTTTGTTAAGGGCCTTTTAATTGTTAGAAAATTAGTACCGTTGACCTAAAAAAATGGCCAAACAGAATTCCAATCATCTCTCATCTACGTAAACGTTACCTACACACTTGAACATCCTGTTGGAAACAAAGGCCGTCGGTTAAGAAAAATGTTCGACGACCGTTTACACTCTGACGGTTAAGTCAACGACCGGACAAAAGAAAAATGAGTACAAGAGATGGGAAAGGAAATTTAGTTAAGGGTTAGAACACATACCTTTTAATGAAGCAAACTTATATAATATATAGAAAATGTAAATGAGCCTGTGGTTAATGGGTTAAGCCCAAGATACAATTATTTAATTAAAATAGGTCAAATTAATAGGATAGTCAATGTCACGTCGGCATATATGGGACCCCCTCCGTCTGAGCATGCCACGTAATTTATAGGTATAACAATAATTCCCAAGTCTAAGTCGTACATTCATGCGTGGTTGATTTTGAAATATAAGTCACGGTGATGAAGTTTATGCAAAGACGACATTGAATGTGTAAGCAGCTGTGATAAGTTAATGCAGAGGCGATGCTATGAATGTGAGTAGCAGGGGCGTTGCTTTGAATGTAAGTAGCTATGATAAGCTGAAATAGAGGTGATACTCTAGACATAAGTTGCAGAGGCGATTGTCACCGGACTAGTTTTCTTCCACTAGAACAACTAGACACCGTGCAGCTTAACGTTCATAATTCCTATCCCTCACGAGAAACGTTAAGTCAACCTTTCAACACCCACAAATGATCAAACCAACTAGGCTAAATTAAGTAAGAAAAATATGGAAAACAGGTAAGATTAGAGAAACTCTCTTTGTATAGAAATAACTTTGATCTCATGAATCTCATGAATTAATTTACAAATGAGACTTCATCTCTATTTAAAGGTAAAACCTTGCAAGTGACCTTGGAATCTATGGCGAGGATCAATCTCCATCCAAGGGTTCTCATTGGATGCAAGTTGCCTTAAACCTCCTAAGATCATAAGGAAATAAAATTGAAATTTGCTTCATTGCAAGTAACATGTCTCTACAATTCCCACATGCAAGTAGACATATCCCTTTCATAGTGACCAAATTGGTCTTTGCTTCCTCCTTGGCATTTATCTCTTCGAAGACGCATAAGTGGCCAACTTGAATAAGATGTCCCTAAAATATCCAGTTGTAGCCCATGGTATTTCTTTCTAGAAAACCACTTTGATGTGCTGGAAAAACTGCCCATGTCATGCAGTCGTAGCCTGTGTGCTTGATGTGCTGCCTGTGTCCTGTCATGTCCTGATTGCATCTTGGGTGCTGCCTGTAATTTACCTACGATGTCTGCCCGTGTTGCGCCGTGTCGTCATGCCTGCCTGCATACCCGAATTTTCTAGACACGATCTGGACATGGAGTTGCCACCATGGACATCTATCATTTTCCCACCAATTTAGGCGACTCCCTAATGGCCATGTACCTATGAAGCTTAGACCGAATTGACCATAGTTCTACTTCATTTTCCCACTTAGTGTCATGACAATCCCGTGCCATGCTAGATCTCAAGTCATTACCTTGCGATCCGTTACACGATGCTCTAGATGTATAAGTAACAGAGGCAATGCTAAGGACATAAGTAGTTGACATCCTTACATCGGGGTTAGGGATGACAACGGGGTGGGGTCGGGGCAACCTCCCCCGCCCCCACCAAACAATTCCCCGTTCAACCCCGCCCCGTTACCCGTTTAAGGCAAGGCAGGGCGGGGCGGGGTGACTCCCTTGCCCCATTTACCACCCTATTTAGTTTTTTATTAAGTTTTTGATAATTTATTTTTATTGCTCCTATTCATTATACTTAGATAAATAATTTTAGTTACCATTTTCTATTAGAATTAATGAAAATTTTCATTTAAAGTATTGAATTCTAAAAAATAAAAAATAAATTAATTCCCCGCCATGCATACTTGATTAAGCGAGTTATCCCCGCCTCGTGGGTATCGGGTTTTTCGAGTTTTTTACCATCCCTAATGGGGGTGGTGCAACCATGTCAAGGGCTTCCTCCAAGTTGTTTGATTCAGCCATAAAAGGCTTCGTCTTCATAAGTATTGAGGTGGGCCTACCTCTTCCCTCAAAGCAGTAAATAATATAAACTCTCTGAAAATAAGTAGATATGATATAGTTGAAGCAAAAGCAACGATAAAAAAGATAGGCAGTTGTAATGCGGTCAATGCAGGGTAAGATGAGCTCTCTGAAAATAGATATAGCTATGTTATAACTAATACAGAGACGTGGCTCTTAGTACATAAACAGCTTATGATAAGCTAATGCAGAGGCATGATGAGCTCTATAAATGCATCTGTAATGCAACAATTCATATGGTGAGATATTTCGTGAATCGAGGAATGAATATCAAGCTAATGAATCATCTCAAACTATCGAAGTCTTATAAACTAGCCTCAGGTAGACGAGGTCTTATAGATGTGCTCGATGATAGTGAGGGACAAAGATAAGCATCTCATGAAGTCAAAAATAAGTATATGGTAAAGCGGGGAATAAATATCATGCGAATAGCTCTCGAACTATCAGAGTCTTAGAAGTTGCCCTCGAATAGATAAGGTCGTATAGCTAGACTCGATGATAGTGAGAGACGAGAAATAAACTTCACGCAAAGTCAGGAATAAGCATCTGATGAAGTGGGGAATAAATATCCAACTAATACCTCTCGAACTATCGAAATATTATTGGCCTTAATTAGATGAGATCTTATAGTTAAGCTCGATGATAGTAAGAGGTGGAGAATAAACATTTCGCGAAGTTAAGCATCTAGCAAGGCAGGGAATAAAAATCCTGTAAAAAGCTCTCAAACTATCGGAGTCTTATAAAATGGTCTTGGATAGATGAGGTCTTATAGCTAGGCTCGACGGTAGTGAAAGACGAGATATAAACATCTCGTGAAACCAGAAATAAGTATATAGCGAGACGGGGAATAAACATTTCGTGAATTGCTCTCAAACTATCGAAGTCTTATAAGCCGACGTCAAATAGACAAGATCTTACAGTTAGGCTCGACGATAGTGAAAGACGAGGAATAATCATGCGAGGTGAGGAATAAACATCCTACGAATACCTCTCGAACTACCAGAGTCTTATAAGTTAGCCTCAGAATGACGATGTTTTAATAACTAGGTTGATGATGGTAAGGATGGCAGTAGGGCGGATACGGGATGAGTCGACCATTCTCACCCCGTCTCGTCGGGTATTTTTATTGCCATACTCCATTCACATATTCAGTTTAAGTGGGACGGGACGAGGCGGGTTCAAGGGGGATCGAGGTGGAGCGAGGCAAGTCCCCTGCCCCATTTATCGCCCCGTTATTTTCTCTTTTATTCATTTTTATATTTTTAGTTAGTAAATATTATTAATTTTTTTTTTATCAATTTATTAAAAACAACTTATGTCTATTTAAAAATGATGATAAGTCTATTATTTTTGTTTGATAAAAAACTTAAATTTGAAATTAACTTTAAAAGGGGCAGGGACTATGTTTCTCGTACTCGGTTTGGGGCAATGACCCTCGTCCCGTCCTCACCCAGTTTACCGATCAGGCAGGTAATCCCTGCCCCATTAGGGGAGGGGTCCCACGTGTATCAAATTGAACAAGTTTTTCTGCAATCCCTAGCGATAGTGAGAAGCGATGAATAAGCATCTTGTGAAGCCAAAAATAAACATCTAGCGAGATAGAGAATAAAATCTCACGAATGAGGCCAGTGAAAGGCTCTTTTTGCAAGGTTAAACACATTGACGACTTGCCTTTTCCTTTTTTCAAAGAATGAATACTCCAAGATCTCGCATCTTCCTTTATTCAAGGAACGAAAACTTCAAAATACCGTTTCTTCCTTTATTCAAGAAATGAGAACTTAAAAATGTCGCATTTGATAATAAGAAACCTACGAACTAATGCTCACCTTCAACAATAAGAAAACCACTTGTCAGGTCTTGCTTTCAAAGTTGCGAGGTCTTACAAGCTAGCCTCGGACATATGAGGTATTAGAGCTTGCCTCGAATAATAGTAATGATTATCAAAATGGCCTCTGAATAAGAGAGATCCGAGCTAAGCGTATTGTTATACATTTGGTGTGCATAGTTGTGATTTTTTGCCCAGGTTGTAATATGTGTCCTTGATAATTTAATAATTGAAGCACAATTTGCATATCCTCCTTTAAAGGCCATGCCAGACGAATCATTGGTAGGTCTTCAGATGCAAAGACGAAAATAAGTAATTTTGGTTATTAATCCAAGCCTCGCTTAACATTAAAATTTCGACCACTCATTCCATTACCCCGTGTCAAGCTAAGAATCATTAAATATATAGCAGAAAGAAGGGTTCTTCAAAAATATAGTCCAATTTAATCGACAATTAGTGGTCTCGATTGTTATATTTCAATATGACCAATTCTTTCTTTTCCTTTCGGGTTTCCATTTATTTCAACTTCATAGCAGAGCCTACAAGTCAGCTAAGGAGAAATAATTGCACGAAAAGCAAAGTCATGTTGGCAACCAAATGTATTTATATTCACCATTTAATATCAATTTGACATTCTAAGTCAAATTTCATTTCTTTCAAGCTGTGGCAAATTTATTTTTACTCAAACGATAGCCTCATTAAACTCAAGCCAATGATCATAAAAGTCAAACAAATTTACTGTCGAAATTCTCAAAATAAAGGCTAGCCAGCATACAAATTTTCAATTTAGGAATAGCAGCCCACTTAAACCTTGTAAATGAGGATTGAGTATAAAATGGTGGTAGCCCAAAAACAAGTCTAATGACAAGTAATTTTACCATGGAAAACAAATCCTGGGCCACCTACTTTACCTCAAGCAAAATAAAAGGAGGGAATTATACATAAATCAGGTTTTTAAGTATCATCATTTCAAAATTAAGGATATATGTTTTAAATTTCAAAAATTAGGTTTTTATTAAAATTTATTTATGAATTAATTAATTAATTATATGTTTTATTAATAAATATATAAAGGTCACAGATCTATGCAATTTGGTCACAATTTTAAGGTCACGATTCAAAAATTCTATAGGTCAAAGTTCGTTCATCGACCACAAATCACAAAATTTATAAGTCACGCAACTTATTTTATGTCACAAAACATCAAAGTATACGTCACAGATTACTTTTATTAATCACAAATTAATAAATTCGTAGGTCACACAATATTTATCGGTTACAATTTATTATTTATTGGTACACACTAACCAATTTATTGGTCACAATCAACCAAATCACTTGTGACCACAACCACATTGTTGCAACAGTCCAAACCACCATCAGAACCACCACCTCATCACCTCTACATCATAGCCACCAAATCAGAACGCAAAGAACCATCGTCATGACCAAATCCATTACCACCAACACTAGATCCACCATCAGTAGCCCGATCCACCGCTACTAAAACCACCCAAACATCACCACGCCATGGAAACCACCACCAACAACAAACAAAATTTACCCAAATCAGGCATTCTACAGCACCACCGTGCACATCTACAGCACCACACATCTACAGCACCACACCATGGAAACCACCAGATCTACAACAAACAAAAAATCACCCATGTTTAAGGGCTGCAGTTGGAGCCTATATTTTTTGCCCAAGCAACAGTTCAAACACCATTTCAAATTCAAATATTTTTGCAGAAGGGCCTGAAAAATTCTTCGTTCAAGAATGAATAATGCTTGCAACATTTTTATATTTTTTGATATCCACGTTAGTGATGCGTTCCAGTCTTTCTTTGAGACAGCAATCAAAGAATGTTTATTCTCCAAGCTTGACTATTCTCCAAATCATTTGAACGAAGTCAGAAGAATGATTTTGTAAATATGTCTTGTTCTAGTTAACTCCTCCATTTTGTGGAGTCAACATAATCTTCAAAAATGCATCTCATAGCTAAAAACCTCTTTCTTTCCGATGACCTCTTTTGCAGTGTTTTCCATGGCAGAAAATAACCACTTTCCACCGTGGGTATGATACAAAACTCAATATTAGTAATCGAATGAAAATCGAAACCCTATTACAGAAGTTTGTCTCCAAAACCAATAAACACCAAAGGATCACATATTAAAGGCTCAGAACAGTGTACCCTTTCGATTCAACACCTTGAAGCCTAGAATCACCTAAGAACCCTCACGATACACAGTAAACATGAAACTTTTTCTATGAACCAGAAGAGCTCAACGCTACCATCAACAACATTTGATCTTTTCTCCTTATTTCACATAGAAATCACACTCAGGAAACAAATTCAAGAGATCCTCACAACAGAAGATGAAGATGAAAAAAAGAATACATAAGTCTCCAGAAAACCCTAGAGAACCAGAGACAGAAAAAAGAATGAATAATAAAAACCATCGAATACCATAAAAATATCTAGGCATCGAGATTGGGCAAATCATCTAACGACCCAGAGAAACTAAAACTTTCATAAATGGAAGAACCACTAAAGTTGCATAAGCCAAACACGTCTTTTTTCCTTACTGGACCCAGTATTAAGCTTGGGCTTCATTGGGCTCACTTCACCTGATTAGTTGGGCATTAGTATTTGGTTGAAGGCTATATCATCATTGCCTAAAGTGGGCTGGACTGGCACCACAGCCGGACAATCTCCACTTTGATGCCAATGGTTTATTAGGCAGCTTAATTCTCTCTACAAGTAGATGCCACAATTTCCACTAATCACTCCTCATAGCATCAAGCTTAGGATTAGTACATACACCAATCAAATTACCTAGTGTCAATGTTCAACATTTTCAAATAAGACTTAAACTTGGTTAGAGCCAATACCTTTGTACCCATATCAGCACGATTAAATTGGATAGCAATTTTCTCAAGAAATAAAACATCTTTAGAAACAATGTCTTTTATAATATGCAACTTAACATCAATATGTTTAGTTCTTTCATGATAAACTTGATTTTTACACAAATGTATAGCACTTTGACCGTTAGAATATAATGCAACGTGATTAGACAACTTATTAATTTCAGACAATAAATCCACAAAACTTCTTTTATTACCTCAGTTGCAGTAACATATTCAGACTCTATAGTAGATAAAGCTACAACAAGTTGCAGTTGGGATTCCCAACTGATACAAGTTCTACACAAAGTAAACATATAAGCCGTAGTAGACTTCCTATTATCAATATTTCCAGCAAAATCAGAATATGCAAATTTTTAAGCACTACACCCCAATTACTTGCATTAAAACAAAGTCCTAAGTGTGAAGAACCATTCAAATATCTCAGAAGCCATTTTAAAGCAGCCCAATGTTCTAAACCAGGATTAACCATGAATCTGCTAAGGGTACTAATAGAATGAGCCACATCAAGCCTAGTACAAACCATGGTATACATCATAGATCCTACATCATTAGCATAAGGTATTTTTTCCATTTGTTTAATGTCAAATTCATTAACATGAGACTGATCCTTACTCAATTAAAAATGATTGTCCAAAGGTACAGAAACAGATTTTGAATTACGCATAGCAAATCTAGTTACCAATTTTTCAACATAAGCACTTTGCTTCAAAGTCAATAACATGTTATGCCATTTCCTAGTTATTTCTATGCCTAAAATCTTCTTAACATGTCCAATGTTTTTCATTTTAAATTCAGCACTCAAAGATCTTTTAATCTCATTTATGACATATATGTTATGTCTAATTAGAAGCATATCATCCACATATAAGAGTATAAAAGCAACAATAGCATTTGCATCATCTCTTTTGAAATACAAACAATGATCAAACTCTCTTTTTACAAAACCAATAGAAGAAACAAAAATATCAAATCTTTTGTACCATTGTGTTGGAGATTGCTTCAAATCATACAAAGATCTTTTCAACAAACAAACATGTTCAGTTTTAGATTTATCAATAAAACCAAGAGTTTGTTTCATATAAATCACTTCATCAAAATCAACATGTAAAAAAGCATTTTTTACATTTATTTGTTCAAGTTCAAGATTATAATAAATAGCAAGAGCTAACATAAATATAATAATAGCATACTTAATCACAATGGAAAAGATTTCATTATAGTTTATGTCTTCCTTTTGTGTAAAACTTTTAGCAACTAGTATAGCCTTGAATCTTATAAGCATCTTCTCAGTATTACGCTCCTTAATACTAAAAATCCACTTGCAATCAACAAGGGATTTACCTGCAGGTTTAGGAACTAATGTCTAAGTACCGTTTTAATCAAGGAGTCCATTTCATCATTCATAGCAACCTACCAGTCTTTAGATTGCTAGTTGGAAATAGCCTCTTCATAAGAATTTAGCTCTCTAAAGACTAGGTTTTGATAAGAAAGCAAATCAAATGATAGGTAATCTCTATACCTAACATGTTATCTTATATCTCTCCTAACTCTATCTCTTACCAATTGATAATCACTTACATCTCTTACTTGTTCTTTTAAATTTTCTTGAACCTCGCCATCTTCTCCAATATCTAAAAAACAGCATTTTCAGGTTCAACATCAACCTGTTCAAAATCAACATATTCAGATGGCATACCAATCTCCACCAACAACTTGGTTTTATCTTCTTCTTTTTCTTCAGGTTGTCTATTAAGCTCATTATCTTTCAAACATGGCTTGTTAAACTCATCAAAAGTAACATCCCTACTTGTGATAATCTTAAAACTTCTAGACTCTCTACTCCAAAGCTTATAACCTTTGACCTCATCAGGATAACCCAAGAAAACACATTTATGGGCACTAGGCTCTAATTTTCCTATATTATGATGAGAATAGGTTGCACATCAAAAAAAATTTTAGATGTGAATAGTTAGGAACTGTTCCAGTCCATTGCTCTTCAGATGTTTTATCACCTAGAACACTTGAAGGAGTTCTATTAACTATGTAAGTGACTGTCATTAAGGCTTCTCCCATAAGGTTTTAGGTACACCGAACCAACTAGCATGCACCTCACCTTATCTAACAAAGTTCTATTCATCCTCTCAGCCACTCCATTTTACTGAGGGGTATAAGAAACTATTTTATGTCTCATAATCCCATTTTCAGTACAAAACTGATCAAACTCAGCATTACAAGACTCAAAACCATTGTCAGTTATAAGAGTCTTAATTTTCTTTCCAGTTTAGTTCTCTATTAACACTTTCCAAATTTTAAACTTCCCAAATGTTTCAGATTTATGTTTTAACATGTAAACCCAAACCTTCATTGAATAATCATCAATCAAGGAAAGAAAGTATTTATTTCCTCCTTGAGAGATTGTGGATAAAGGCCCCCATAAATTAGAATGTATATATTCAAGAATAGAGGTAGATTTATGCTTTCCAGTGTTAAAATATAATCTGTATTATTTCCCTAAAGTGCAGTTTTCACAAAAAGGAACTTTAGATATAGAATCCTTCCCAAAAACTCATTTCTTATAAAGGATATGTAGGCCTTTTTCACCTACATGAGATAATCTCTTGTGCCACTTTAGAATGGCATCAAGTTCAACATTGGAAGACTCAGCCATGTAATCAACTACAACATTAGCATTAACTACATAAATCTCATTTCTTTTAACACATTTAAACATCACAAGTGATCCTCTCATCACCTTCAACAAGCCATCACCAACCTTACCTTGTAAACCTAAATCATCACATTTCCCATTGAAATCAGGTTCATGTTCAATTCATGAACATATCTTACCATTTCAAAGGTAAAGATATACCAATTTCCAAATTTCAATGTCACATTTCCAATGCCTTCAACTCTACAGGCAATGTAGTTTCCCATGCCTACCCATCATCCATTAATCTTTTTAAAGGAGTCAAACCAACTTCTTTTAGGAGTCATGTGGAAGGTGCAACCATAATCCAAGATCCATTCTAAAATCTGATTTCATTCATTAACAACATTAGCAGAATCACAATCAAATGAATGTTCAGTCACCACATAAACAACAACAGTATTAGAATCAACAAGTTCAACTACATTCCCTTCATTAATCCCTTTTTCCTTTCTGTTCATTTTTTTTTATAACAGTCTTTTATAAAGTGTCTAGTTTTCCTACACCCATAGAATTTCTTGTTTCTAGTCTTTGACTTAGACCTGCCCTTACTCTTAAATTTCTTTTTATTATTGTTTCCTTGATTATTAAGACCTTCTTGGTTTCCACTAAACATGTTATGGGTCCTTCCCTAACAAAAATAGTCTCAGGCCTAACATTCCCTCTCTTTGCCCTGAGTTCAAGCTATCTACTTCTCAAAGAGTTTATAAGTATCTCAGGTGTAAGAGTATCTCTACCATATTTTATGGCAGCCTTAACCTCTCTATAGGTATCAATAATGACATTCAATAACACTACAACCTTATACTCATCAGAGACTTTATCACCATCATTGGTGATACCTTGAACCAACTTATTGAAGGTATCAAGATTGTCTTCTATATCCTTAGAGGTTTCTAACATAAAGCTAAAGAACCTCTTCAAAAATAACTTATTGAGTAAGGTCTTAACTAGGTAGAGCTTCTCTAATTCATCCCATGAGGCATTAGCATTCTCTTGTTTTCCTACTTTCTCCAAAACTTGATTAGATAAATGCAGAATAATAGAGGTATAAGCAAATTCATCAGCTTCATTTCTCTGATAAGTTGTTATAGTTTCAGGAAATTCTCATGTTATTGTCTTAGAAATCTTTTGTTGAACTAAAACACCTTTCATCTTTTGTTGCTAAATGAAAAAAATCCCCTTTTCCATCAAAAAAACCAAATTCAAAAGTATTTTTCATACTTTATTATTCAGAAATAACAAAAAGTATTACAAAACTTTAAAACTATGACAGCTGATACACTTAAGAAAAACAGTAGATTGATCTTCACAAAAGGGAAAGGGAAATAGGTAACTAAGAATAAGCAATGATCAAATATCATAGTTATTCTCAATTTACAAAAGAATTCAAACAAATAACACAATTCAGAATCAAGAAAGTAAAAAAAAAAAACAATCAGGTTGAACAATATGTCAAAACCAGAATGAAGTGAACCAACTGTAGTCACCCCAAGAATGATCAAATTGATCAGGATTCTGTGAGATCTTGTTCTCAAGTCAAGGCACAATTTGATCACTAAGGGTGATTACATAAAAAATGCACAACAGGAATGAATATGCAAACACGTGGGTGGGGAATTTCAGTATTTTCTAACATAAACCAGAGGGGTGGTCCAAGATTAACCACTAACAGACAAACCATAGTGCAATAGGACTGATCGAAGGTCACAACAGAGGGGTGGTGTTCCACAGATAACCACAAAAGAGATCAAGAACCAAAGAATTCCCTATATATAGGGTATCTTGTTCAAACCGAACCAAGAAATCACGAACACTGACCATCTTTCTCAACGAAAACTCCATATCAGTACTCACAAACCCTAAATCGAAGGAAAACCAAAACTAGGGTTACCATATTTTCAGGCGATCGAAGACTGAAAATTATTTTTCCAGCTTCCAAAACTCGATTGAAGACTCAAAAATAGCCAAGAGAGGCTCTGATACCACTGTTATACAAAATGAAAACTCAATATTACAGATCGAATGAAAATCGAAACCATATTACAAAAGTTTATCTCCAAAACCACTGAACACCAAAGGATCGCAATTTGAAGGCTCAGAATAGTGTACAATTTCGATTTAACACCGTGAATCCCAAATTCACCCAAGAACCCTCACGATACACAGTAAACGTGAAACTTCTTCTATGGACCAGAAGAGCTCAACGCTACCAACAACAACACATGATCTTTTCACCTTATTTCATAGAGAAATCACACTCAAGAAACAGATTCAAGAGATCCTTACAACAGAAGATGAAGATGAAAAAAAAGAACACAGAAGTCTCCAAAAAACCCTCAAGAACCAGATATAGAAAAAATGAATGAATCATAAAAATCATTCGAATACCACAAAAACATCAAGGCATCGAGATTGGCAGCAATGGCTCAGAGAAACTAACACTTTTATAAATAGAAGAACAACTAAAGTTGCATCAGCCAAACACGTTTTTTCCTTGCTGGATCAGGTATTGGGCTTGGGCTTCACTGGGCTCACTTCAGTTGATTAGTTGGGCATTAGTATTGGGTCAAAGGCCATATCATCATTGCCTAAAAGCGGGCTGACTGGCATCACAGCCTCATAGTGAGTTTCTTCAACCATTTGCCGGAAAGTTGCTTCTTTTTTTTTCCTAGGAAATTTTCACACCTCTATTAGTCTTTCCAGTAGCCATTTTTCTTCGTTGTTGGTGGCTGATTTCCTCAAATTTTTTGGTAGAGGAACTGCCCGAAAAAATTATCTTTTTCTGATTGTTGTCTTTGCTCTCTTTTAGTAGAAAATTGTCTGAGAAACCATATTTTTCAGTGGTCTTTTAGATGTAGTGATAACATAGTTAATGTACCATTTTGCACCGACAACGTCAATCCGTTGACCTTGAAAAATGCACTAATAGAATTTCAATCATTTCCACGCAGACTTACCCGCATACTTGAACACCTCGTTAGAAGCAAAGGTCGTTAGTCAAGAAAAATGTTCAGCGACAGTTTGTACTCCAACTGTCAAATCAATGACCGAACGAAAGAAAAATGAGCGCAAGAGACGGGAAAATCGATTTGGTTAGGATTAGAATACATACCGTATAGGGAAAGGGGATTTGGCTAGGAAAATGTAAATGGTCAAGTGGTTAATGGGTCGAATTCAAGATGTAATTGTTTAATTAAAATAGGTCCAATTAATTGGATAGTCAATGCCACGTCGGCATATATGAGACTCTTTCCGTCTGAGCATTTCACGTAATTTATACCACATAATTTATTGGCGTAACAATGACAAATTGATGTTTCTTTAGCCCTTCCTTTAAACTTCATTGAAGGTTTCAACAGATCCCCATTTTCCAAATTTTCCACACTGTTTTGGTTGGATTTTCTTTTCCACATTTGTCTTTTGGCACATCTTTTACCACCAAGACTTTGAATTTTCATAATATTCAAAGGGGGACAACTCTATATAAATGGGAGTGTTCCAGTGGTCCCAGCTATGCGTTTAGTTTGTGTTAAAAGTTGTTGGTTGTATTCGACTGACCCAACCTTATATCTATACGCCTAATCATTCTATGCACTTATCCCTCGACCCAACCTAATATTCCTAAATAGCAAGAATTCTTAGGGTGCCTTAATCGGTGCATAAGAGAGGTGTGAGGAAAGAACTTGTATCGATCTTTCTGTGTAGGCCAAGTAGACATAAATCTCACACATCGAAGGTGAACCAGCTTATAATAAAAGAACTTCTTTTCTTGAAATCACTATTGAAACAATCATAATGTGTTATGAATTCTGTTTTGCAGGGGTTTGTTCATCTGGGATCTAGAACTTGAAGTTCTTGCTGGTGATAACAAATGGGGCTTTCTCTTTCATTACTTTCATCATCATGGAATGAAATTTTGGGCCATCTGTTTTATGATTTAACAGACAATGTAGAAACATTTATTGCCAGATCAATAAGTTTTGGAAGCAAAGATGGAGAACTAATCATGATGAAAACACTCAGCTTCAAGACAATTGATGTGGATAAACCCCCAAAATCTGAAAAAGAAAGGATAAAATCGCATGTTCCTTTGAGAAAATTGGTTGTAGACGATGAGAATGAAACCTCAGATTATTCAAAAGTAGAAAAGTTGAAACCCGAGATTTCGGTTCCTGTTCAAGAACCCTTCGTGTTTTCTTCTCCAAGACCGGTTAACGAACTGAATTCTGCTGCTACAACGCTTCAGAAAGTTTACAAGAGTTACCGGACGAGAAGGAACCTTGCAGATTGTGCAGTTATTGTTGAAGAGCTCTGGTCTGTACCATAACAACTTTTCAATGCTGTTACAAATATTATCCATCCTTGGAATTTCTCAATTCATTCTATGTTGTAGGTGGAAAACCTTGGATTCTGCAGCTTTGAAACAGAGCTCGATATCGTTCTTCAACAAAGTTGAACCCGAAACTGCTGTGTCCCGGTGGGCTCGTGCTAAGACAAGGGCTGCTAAGGTAATTTATGGTCACAAATTAATGTACAAATACCGTGATAGGGAGAAATTATAGGCTCAATCTTAATCCAAGTGATGTTTGTATTCTCATAGGTCGGCAAAGGCTTATCCAAGGATGAGAAAGCTCGGAAACTAGCCCTACAACATTGGCTTGAAGCTGTAAGCCTCAACACTCATCCATAAATTTGTTTGATACTATATTTCTAGGTTCATACCATTCTAACATCCAAAAAGGTTCCACTTACACATAAGACCTGTTGGGGTGGGTGGCTGGGCTAGCAACCCTCGTTGCCTGTGTACCCATACCGGTTTGCTGTGCTACCCACCACATAACCATAACAATCATCTGACAGTTCCTCTTCTCTTTCCCGCAGATTGACCCTCGTCATCGCTATGGACACAACTTACACTTCTACTACGACGTATGGTCGGAGAGCAGAAGTCCCCAACCATTCTTCTATTGGTAGGACTTTTTCTTAGAGAAACTCCACATCCACATGAAACTGCTTTCTATTTTTGACCTTGAGTTAACTGCCTTACCTTTTACCTTGAAGGTTGGATGTTGGTGATGGTAAGGAAGTAAATCTTGAACTTTGCCCCAGAGTCAATCTGCAACGTCAATGCATTGAATATCTAGGCCCTGTAAGCTTTATTACATGTATCTCACTAAATTTTTCCTAAATAATTCTGTCTCAACAGTTACTATTGTCTATTACTGTAGTTTGCTTATTTTTATTGGACGGGGTGGAGTTTAATCATACTATGTACACATTTTCTATATTGTGGATAAGTGTGTTTTGATAAATGTTGTGAAGAGTTTGACCCGAAAAACTGAGATTCGGGCGAAAACTGGTCTCGTCGTTCTTTAAAAAACTATACTACCTGGTATAAAATACGGCAAATCAGGCGGTTAACCTGACAGTTTCACCAAGTCGATGCCTGGACCGGTTCGACCCTTGACCCTCTCCCATGGTCTTAAAACATAGAATATATGTCAATGCATGAATTTATTCTAATTTCAGGTCTATTTGATTAATAATACACATTAGTGAAGCATTTGCCTGCATGACAATGTTCTTTTCCAACCTTTTATCTCACAGAATGAGAGAGAAGTATATGAAGTGATTGTAGATGAAGGGAAATTAGCATACAAACAAAGTGGAATTCTCTTGAATACAGCTGAAGGCTCAAAATGGATTTTTGTCCTCAGTACAACAAGAACTCTATATGTAGCGCAGAAGAGAAAAGGTGTTTTTCAGCACTCTAGTTTTCTTTCTGGTGCAGCTACAACAGCTGCTGGTAGATTAGTTGCTCATCATGGTACTCTAGAGGTACAACTTATGGACATCTACGTAAAATTATTCGATTATTTTACTTTGTTCGTCTATATTTTGTGCGCGCTTATCGTTCTTGTTTTCCTCAGGCAATATGGCCATACAGCGGTCACTATCTTCCAACTGAAGATAATTTCAAGGAATTCATCATGTTTCTTGAGGAGAATAATGTAGATTTAACAAATGTTAAGGTATTCCACTATAACCCATCTGGCCATAGTGCATACTGAAAGTAAGAAAATAGCAACACATAAAAATTTGTTGTAATTGAGGCACGTATTGTAAATATTTGATATTTTTCCACTTTATCCACAGAGGTGTGCAATAGATGATGACAGGACCTCATTTAAGGCAGATGCTATCAAAGTTCAGGAGACTCATGAAGGCAATACATCAATCAAGATAGCTACTACAGAAGCACCCAAACTTGACTTGGCCAAGACTTTATCTTGCAAGTGGACTACTGGAGTTGGGCCCCGCATCGGATGTGTTCGTGACTACCCAATGGAGCTTCAGTCTGAGGCACTAGAAAGAGTAAATTTATCACCTACAATGACATCAGACAACCCAAAGAGTTGTTTGCCTATCCCATCTCCGCGACCAAGCCCAAAAATAAGAATGTCACCTCGACTTGCATATATGGGACTTCCTAGCCCAAGGGCGTGTCTCCATAGTCCATTCCAAGTCAAATTTTAGCTTCTAGTCAAGTGGTGGCACACACATGCCAGTTCTCTTCCAATCAAATGCCGACAGTAGAATAACATGACAGCTCATTATCACTTTCGCTATTTTTCATATGGTAACTAGATCTACATTCTTGTTCCTTGATTCTTGTTGAACACATCTTAACCACGGGGCTAAATGGCTCCTCTTTATGCAAGTTCAATTTTTTTGCTACGATAAATTGGAAGGAATAAATGGTCAAAATATTGTTTCCATTTCATCCCACTCGTGTTACCTTCTTTTTCGTTCAATAAACAAGAAAGAGGAATCATTCTATTTTCCGTTCTACTTTTCTGTTCAAGGGTACGGAATTTTGGTCATTTTTATTCCATAGGTAGCTATCAAGCACTGAATACTAATAACTTTAACAGGCACAAGATTTCATTAATTTATTCGTAGTACAAAAATATAACATGCCCGCTCAAATGCTTCATGGCATAGAAGAAATGCTTTTTATATACAGTACACATTACATGGCCAAAAACAAATTACTTCGTACTTCTTATCTTATACACAAGTATACATCATTGCCAAAACATGAGAGCCACGGCGCACCTGATACTTCAACCAAATTGAAGGATTTCGACTTCCTTGCTACTTCAACCAAATTCTACACTCTGCAGACGACGTACCAAAAACTAAAAACGTAGAAATGAATATCCAGACTCCATCTTCGGAGGGATGTACAAGATTGACCTCAGAGCATTAAGGGATTCGTCTATAGATATACAAGATCAGGTAAATCCTCACCCCAATACTGTGTTTTCGCTACAATATCGTCCACCTCCGCATCAACTTCAGGCCAATCACCTACAAAAGCTTCTTCCATTTAATTACCACTCGAAAGATCTTCACTAAGCAAGACTTCCAACGTATCCTCGGTAACAGGATTCGAGCTGCTACCACTGCTCGATTCACATTCCACAACAGTGGAAACCAAAGTTTCCATCTCCAATTCGGTGTTAGTAAGCTCATCGCCGTCATGGCCTATGTAGTTTATGTAGTTTAAAGACGGGCTCATGGCAAGCCTCCTCTTCCGTCCTGTTTCAATGCGCTGTTTCTCATTCTTCTGCATGTATTTGTCAATATACTGCTGGGTAAAAGTATGATTCCCGAAGGCTCTAGCAAGAAATCTCATCATATGTTGTTGCTTCTTCTCAGTGTTCTGCATTTTTTCCTCCAATACCATAATGCGATCCCTTGAATTTTGCTGCTGCTGATTAAGCTTTATAATTTCTGTCGTCAACACATTCCGGTCGGTTCTCAGTCTTTCAAGCTCTTCTTCCACGCCAAAGTGCCCTAACTTGGCACACGGATCTCCACCTCGTCGTCTCAAGTTCTCAACATTTCTCCTCTTGATAGTCTTGAGGAGATGCTTCTGTCCGCCCAAAAAGCTCTCATTTGCAAATTCCCATCGATCCGGATCCACTTTTTTAAAACCCTACAGAATGTAATAATTCTGAATTGTCAGAAAAACCTAGAAGCCTAATCAAAAGTACTTCAAATGATAATCCATAAACCTCAGAACAGAGCAAACAACCTAGCTTGTCTCTTCCACATAATAACATGCCAGATCAACATGTGACTGTCAAATTCAAGAACAGAAGGTCATCAAAATCAAAATAAAAAAGAGGGAAAATTGCTTCAACGGTCCCTAATATTTTCAATTTTTGCTGACTTTATCCTAACCTTCTATTTGTGCCAACGAAAATCCCTAACCTTCCATAAATATGCAGCTGAGGTCCAAATTAACGGAAACTCCATTGGTCTGGAAAATACAAAAATAGATATTTTGACCATTTAAGCATAGGCATTTTTGTCAATTCCATGACAACTTTATATTTTGCAATATAAATACAATTATATAATAGGGGATAATTAAATCAAAAAACAAAAAAATCAAAACAAAAGGGTATCTTCTTCACCTCACCCCATCCCCACCCCAAAATCGAACCTAGAAAACTTACCACCTCTGTAGCACGGACACTTCAATTAGGGTAGCGTGTTCGTGTCGGACGCGTGTCGAACACGAGTCGATACCGACACTTCTCGGGCTCTCTATCATAATCATTTTTCTTTTTATATTAGAAATATTATATATTGTTAATTCAAAGTTATTAGCAAGTAACAAATAAGTACTGATGTTTAAAAGATTTCAGCAAAAAAATTATTAACAAGTATTAAAACAAAATTTATACTATATAAATCAAAATTTTTTAAGAATTTAATCAACGTGTCGATAACGTGTCGTGTCTATACTTTTTTTAAAAATTGCATGTCGGCGTATCCGACACGTATTGTGTCTGACACACATGTCCGTGTTGGTGCATCATAGCTTACCATCGCCAGCCGGTCAACCGACCATAGCCACCTATCTCACCGTAAGCCACCGCCGCCAAACTAGCCTTTCCATTGTGGAGACGAAGAACCCAAAACACAGCGAAAAGAAAAACCATCGAACATCAAGACCAGAAAACATTTGAAAATTAAGTTCTAGAAAGGACCGCGAAACATCTACACTCCAAAAACCAGAAAAAGATTTAATAAAAAATAAATAAATAAAAGAAGATCAAAATCAACACAAGCCGATGGCCACCCAATCTAGAAAAACCACTGGCCATCCAATCCGCCGAAATTTCTTCCCTAGCCGGCAGCCTCAATCCATAAGCACATCCCATACAATTAATTGGGCAAAGAATAGCCAAAAGAGTTGCACGACTTAACCTGGTGGAACACTATCAAATCAAAAGATAGAGATGGGTTTGGGTTTTCAGGACTTCGATGGGTTGGGTTTTTAGGGACTTCGATGGATGGTTGGGAGGGGGAAATCGACTAGGTTTTGATGATGGGATGGTGGAGGAAGACGGTGGTAGTCCGGCGATATGGCGATGACGGCAGCGGTTTTGGATTATTGTTTGTGAAATTGGGTTGGGTTGGGTTGGGTTGGCGTGGGGCGGGGCGGGGTGTATAGTTTAATTGTTGTTTTTAAATCAAAGGAAAATTTTCGGTATGGACGAAAATGCCCCTACTTCAAATGGTCAAAATACCTATTTTTGTATTTTCTAGACCAACTGGCGGTTTTATAGACGGTTTCCGTTAATTTGGACCTCAACTATATATTTATGAAATGTTAGAGACATTCGTTAGCACAAATTGTAGGTTAAGATAAAGTCTGCAAAAAAATTGAAAAGGTTAGGGAACATAGCTGCAATTTTCCCTAAAAAGACTAACAAAGAGGTTACCAGGTCAAAACCTGGTAATGAAAACTGATAAATTTTAGAGATATTCCAGCTGGATCCAGGCTTCAGATTCCAAGCTACAAGCATAACTTTACAATTCAAGAATATGGAAAAAAGTTAAAACCATAATCAAAATCGAGCTTCATTCTGTAACATGCAGGAAATAAGATAAAAACCACTTACTGAGGAAATGGTATACAAATTAAGGACAACGCTGTAAAGAGTTTACATAGCCCGTAAGATAGTAGCTCATTTTAGAAATTCAACCCTGGAATCCAGTGGGTCTATTGAGCTTTAGATGAAATCAATGGCTCGTTTGAACATTTTGAGCTCTAATAACATGTTGAACTATATAAAGGGAAGGGAATACATTTTATTCATTTATTTAAATTTAGCATTAACAAATCACTCATAAAATTGATTGTAAGCTAGCCATTTATGTAGAATAGAAAAAGAGATTATTTATGGTTTGGAACGAGCATATCAAATATCCTGATTACGTTTACAGGTAACTAGCCAACCATATAAGATAAAAGACAGAAGTTATTTACAGAGAGAAGAACATCTAGAGTCTAATCGACTATGAATTTTACCAGACACTTAAAAACTAAAAAAAAAAGGATAAAATATTAGTGGGATTTTAGAATTTATCAAGACCCTAACCCTACCGCATATACTGCAAATGCAATAGTCTACTACGATAGCAAAAATCTGAAATTGAAATCAAACCATGTAAAATTACAACAATTCAGGCAGTCAAACGTTATGAAAATTAAAAAAAAATAAAATTTATGGGCTGCTGAAAATACTTACATATGTATTAAGCTGTCGAATGAAGCTAGAAAAATTGCTGTGCTTGAAGTACCTAGGCAGTAGAATAGTGGAAAATTTGTGAAAATCCCAAACAATAAAACTGTTTCTGGCACTACTCCATGAAATCACTGAATTTGTTGAAGGATCCTCCACCATTTCAAAAGTCTTGGTTATAAATGGAGGCGGCCCAACATCATACAATCCCTCCATTGGCGGTGGAGCGCCACCAGTACTACTGCAGCATTCCTGTTCTAGCTTTACTTTCACGCCTTCCATTAGCTTAAGCTTTCTTGAAATAATGTCAAGATTTAGTCACAATGTAGAGATGCGAGTAAATTCAGTGCCGTGAAACAGAAACTTGGCCATCACAATTTACAATGGGTGGGCGGTGGCGTGGAAAGTTCTAGGGATCTTTGGATTTTTGTCTGCTTTTGTAATCTAGGACATTGTAGTTGTTTATGGATTAGTTGAGAAATAGGCTAATTTCCCAAAAACAGTATCGATATTTATCACTGGCGATGTTACAACATTAATTTAAGCAACATCAAATATTATTGAATAGAAAATATAATTAAACAAATCACATAATATATATCACAAAATATCCCATAAATTAGCGTTGTAGCATTATTCTTTTCGAAATGGATTGCCATTCAGAGCATGCTTATTGGAGTTCAAGTCATATTCAAGTTAATTAAGTAATTTTAGTCCTAAAGTTCATAACTTATTATTAACTTGATATCTACACATTTTATAAAATTTACGACTTAATAAAATTAAACCTCAAATTCGAGCTCAGCGATGCCTCGCCCCAACAAAGCTGCGAGACTATTCTGGTTTACGTCCCATTCTGATTGTTAGTTATTTATTTTTTTACATTCATTTTAATCCATCTTTTTATGTCCAAATCCAGACTTAATAGCAAATTCTTAAAATATTCTAGAATTTACAGGAAGAAATAAAATAAAGTATATAAATGGAGTGCCTTAGCCCACTCCACCCCCTCCCCTCGCCATCACGACCTCACCCCATCTTAAATGTGGATCGGGACAATGACGGGGTGGTAAAATTCCTGCCATCCCTAGTCTTTTTTTTTTTTTGGGAAAATGCTTTGGTATGTCCGCGTCCCTCACCCCCCCCCCCCAATCATAGGGGGCGCCCAGTGTCCATTATGGACACATACGTATATCCATAGCAAAATCCTTTTTTTTAGATATCAACTGTGTTGAAATTTTAGGATGATATGAGAAAATGTCTCTAATATGTGCATCAATTGGGCACGATTCTTCAAATGTAAATGGTCTATATCAAATAACTGTTTCAAATGTGTGTGACATTCTGATAATGTGCGATTTAGACCATCAATTTTAAAGTGGTATCATCTAATAGTTGGAATTAATTTGGCCATAAGATATAACTTCTCGAATAGAGACATACAAATCTATAAATAGTACCCTTCTAATTCCATTTTCTACCCTCCAAATCAATTCCACACAATTGATTTCTAATTCTTTCCTTCTCCAAATTAAGTCGAAATATTTTCCATATTATTTTGAGCTTCGTATTCGATATTTATTATTCGATACCTTTCATTATAGAACAATACAGTCAAGCGTTGGTTTGCTCGATAAAATTAATTGTGTGCTATATTAATTTTGGAAGAAGCGTTGTATCTTGAGAAATAGACGTCCATTTGATCCTATTAGTACCAATGCGGGAGCAAAATCCATTTTAAGGAGATTTGCATTCACATACCTCGCTGCATTTTATTTCCTTCGATTTCTACATTTTCTATGTTTAACTAAGTAGTGATTTGCTCATTATTGTATATACTATGATTCAATAAGTCATTACTCTAATATTTGCATTCACATGTTTTTTATTAACGAAATATAATTCATGCACTTATTTATCCAATAATTTTAAGATTGGTTTTGTAGGTAGAATTAATTGACGTACTACTGCCTATCAATTAATCTTATATTCTTGTATTGATGTGATGACACAGAGAATGTGAATTACATATGAATTGTTGATCATAACCCTATATATAATTTTTATATGTATTCGGCTCATAGTCATATACAAATCCTAATGGATTCGATTTCTACACATATAGTTCGACTCACACTTTATTGAGATGCTAAAAACCCAATTAATTTTTTATTCGATACTTTAATTTTGGGCATAAGTCGTTCCACATAAAAAATTAAAAAATTTCACAACAATCTCTCACTTGGGTCACATATGTTACCTTATAAATGTGTATAAACTTATGAGCTCAAAACTTTTACTGTTATAACCAAAAGCATTTTCAAACAATCTCATCTATTGATTATATCAATTTAGGATAAAAGTGATCTTAGTTACAAGTATCATAACTATACTCATCAATGGTCACGTATATCAACACAATCAAATGACATAGATCAAGTGTGAATGTGTAGTATGGAAATTACATGCAATGTGATCCAAACATGCCTATTTTCAACTGGTCCTACTTTATTCTTTAATACTTTATGAGATCAAACTAAAAAAAGAAGAAGCTTTAATCAGAGTGAAAACTAAATCGAACACTTTATTACTGAAATAAATCGAATATCCATGCACAAAAATACGTACTAAAACAACATTTAAATACAAACTCTTACTAAACTAGCATATCATCAAAAGATAAAGCACCCATATGAGTATTATGCTCATGAAAGACATTGGGTGGTAGCCATTTAGTAAATAGATCCATGATTATAGAGTTTGTCCTAATATGTTTTCTAAAAATCTAAACACTTTGAATTTTTTCATTAACAACTAGGAACTTAATGTTTATAAACTTTGACATCATCAAGTTTCTATTGGAATATAAGGCTGTATGTTACGAAATACCTAAAGTGGTCTTTCAAACCCATCCAAAATATGCAGTCTAGTGACAATATTTTACAGTCATATTTCATGATCAGAATCAGATTATCCAATAATCTCCAATTGGTCTGATTTTCTTGGATGTGATCATTTAATCATTAATTCTTTGTAGACACTGAATAACCTCATGGCTGCTTTCCAAATTTTCATCCCAAAGTTAGTTAAATATTTATTTAGCATTTCAACAATGAATGATATATCCAAATGTGTGCAAACTTGAATATACATTAAATTCTCAATTGTAGAAGCATAGGAAATTTCATGTATTTCAGTTTATTTAAATTTATCCATGGAACATTAATTGAAACTAAATTTGTCTAACTTAACAATAAGGGTATTACCTTAATTACATATTTGCATTTAAAATCTTTTAAGTGGCTGAATTACCAAAACTTTAAACCTAAGGGGCTGAAATTTTAAAAACTTAACCTTAATTTGAAATTGCAACCAAGAACTTTAAATCTTCAAATTCTCAGCCCCCGCCCTCAAAATCTCCAACCAACTGTAAACCCTAAAAATTGAAAAATTGGGGAGGGGGTAACCGTAGGGTGGAATTGCAGCGACGTTGGGGGCCGCTGCAACATGTAGTAATACTGCACACCACGCACTGCCGACGATGCAGAGCGACGACGCTCTACATCATCGTCGGTGACCAATTTTTTTTTTCTTAAACTGAAGTATGGAAAACCGACCGAATAGTTTTCAAATTTATCAAAACAAAAAACCGGAATTGCTAAATTTGAAAACCATAAAATTATACAAGAACCAAATTTAAAATTTCAATTCTCAATGATTCAACATGAATTAACTCGAATACCACTTGTTGAATTTTTCATGAAACTTAAACTTTATAAACTTTACATAATTGCCAAGATCTCCATATCAAATCACAAAGAAAATTAATTAATGCGGAACATATCTTGATCAATTGATTTGTATCTTAAATAATGAATCTTGAATTTGAATATTTAAATCTTGATTTCTTGTTCTTCAATTTAATTGCTCCAAACTTTCTTCTTGATTCTTAATTGTGGGTTTATGGATATTTCTCTTTCAATATGTTTTCTCTTGTATTCTTGTATTGATAGGATGATACAAAGAATGAGAATCACATGAATTGGGGACCATAACCCTATATATAGTTTCCGTATGTATTCGACTCATTATCAAATACAAATCATAATGGATCAAGTCTCTACACATACAGTTCAACCCACACTTTATTTAGATGTTCAAAACACAGTTACTTAATTCTTTATTAGATCACTTTAATTTTATGCTTAACTTTAAGATAGCGCTTATACTCAATTAATTACATATGTTGGCCCACATGACAAATTAAATAATTTCTCAACAATATGATCAACTTTAATGTTTACGCACATGTGTGTCTATATCAGGGGCACATTGACTTTGCAGTGTGAATAAATAAAGGGGCATTTACAAAAATGGCTAATTCCATGTTTGTCAATTAAAAAGTGTATAATTTTGATAACTTTTGTAAAAATAACCAAATTTAGTATTAAATTGTTTATTATACCCTTAATGAAAAATGAAACAATTTTTTTTTTAATTTGTCACGAATTTCGAGAAGAATAAATAGCTTCCATGTGAAGTTACATTAAAATGACGTTCTCGATATTTTAAAAGTTTTTATTGATAATTGAACCATATTCATCTTGATACTTCATTTATCTAGAACGAGATTTCATTCCAAAAATGAGAATTCTCTACATTTCATGAAGTTCTTGACATTTGAAATGTAGTTCTCGATATTTTATATCTGTGTCAATGAGAAATATAACATTTATTATGATTTGATATGTGTACTTTTGAAATAAGTAGAGTATATTATGTGTCAAAATTTTATTGACCAACAAAATATTTAATTGTATGCACATTTTTGTCTTTAGTGTGGAATTATAAATTATTAACACGAGTATTTTTGGTCTAAAATATTGCAAACTTGATATTGAACAAATTTTAGACATTTTTACAAATGACCATGTGAAAGTGGACATTTCTTGTAAATAAATGTTGAATAAGTCTAGAAAAGGCAGTACGAAAGATGCATTCAGAGGTTGTATCCAGGGACGTAGCCAGCTTTTAAATTGGGGGGGGGGGGGGCGAAAATACGGGGGGTGGAGGGGGGCGGGCCCCCCTCCCGGGTCCGCCCCCGAATTTTTTTTTTTAACTAAGAGAATTCAAAACGACGATTTTGAGTACCAAAACAGTACTGAAATTCAATATTCGATTCAATCACTGCTGACTATTCTACTACTTAATTCTTAAATTCAAATATTCAATAACTAACATAATTACACAAACTAACAGCAACTACTCTACTTAATTCTTAAATTCAAATATTCAAAAACAAGTAAACATGCATTATGCATAAACCAGGTTGAGAATTGAGTTTTAATTAGTTGGGCTTGGAAATTGTGAACTTAGGGTCCGTTTGATACGGTTTATTTTCCATGGAAAATGGAAAATATTTTCCATTTTCCAACTTTTGTAGTGTTTGATTGACAAAATTTTCCCGGGAAAATATTTTCCAACTTTTCAAATTTTCCACATTTTTGAGGAAAATAAATTCTTGATGTTTTGGTGAGAAAATATTTTCCAACTTTTCAAATTTTTTTTTTTTGTTTTTGCAATTGGAAAAAATTCTAGACACAATGGTAAAAAAAAAATTCACTTTTATTGACAATTTCCATGCAAAACAAAGTCAAACGAATGATATTCGGTATGTTTTTTTTTTCAAATTTTTTTTTTTTTTTTTTTGGTAATTGGAACAAATTCTAAACCCAATGGTAGAAAACATTATCACTTTAATGGACAATTTCTATAAAAAACGAAATCAAACGAATATCAAACTTTCAATATTTTCCATGGAAAACTAGACCAATCAAACACAATTAATTACAATTCCCAGCAAAATAATTTCTAAGAAAATCTTTTCCCTGTAAAATATTTTCTTTCTACCCATTTTCCACCTTTCTATCAAACGGACCCTTAGTTTTTGGATTGGATTTGTGCTATTGATTTATTGAAGTAATTATTTGATCTTTTGTTTAGATCTAAGATTTTTGTATGGTTGAATTTTAAAATGTAAGTTATTTACTCAATATTTATTAACGGAAAAAAAAAATTCAAAATTTTAGAGCGAGTTAAAATCTTGGGGGGGGGGGGGGGGGGGGGAACTGAAAAATACATTACAAATTAACTAGGAATAGTGTACCGCGGACAATGTTGGGGGGGGGGGGGGCGGTCTATTTAATGGATTATCGAATCGACAATTGGCCGCCACTTGTCGATTCGGTAAAAAGTTATGTAGAAAATTATGTACAACAAGAATAATCCTTATGTAATTAGATGTAGTCCACATTACGCAAGATGTTGGATTCATCTCCATTTCATTCGGAGAAGGAAATCAGCAATTACATTGGTTATAGTATTTGTTAACAAAATGAAAGGCATGATGTACTAAAGTGAAAGTGTGTGACGAAGCGGTGCATATGAAATTGTCTTTAGCCCTTACATTTGAATAGTCTATAAGAAATCGATACCACGGTGAGAGCATATTTCGATTAACAGTTGCAATGGTTTATCTTGAGGCACAGACTGAATTGGGGTTTTTGAAATAATAATATATTGTCGGTGTCCACAATGACTAACGTGGTGTTATGACACAATCAGAAGTCTGGTGCTCAGTACACTTTCAACAGTGGCTAGTTTTTGGTCAAATGGCCTATTTGATTTTTTTTTAAATTTTTTTTTTTTTAGAGAAACTGGAGAAACTGGAAATTGGTTGAGAAAACGGTTGTTTTTATTTCCGAGATATAAAACGGTTGGATGTTTTTATCTCACAAATTTGGACTTAGGTGCAAGTTTTGGAATGTAGGAAAAGTGCCATGGGAAAGCGCGTCTCAAGTGCTAACATGGAGAAGGCACATTGAGGATTGTGGGTGTATGCTTTTTTGCATAATATTTTCAATTGAAGTTTGGATACACCCCAAGTTTGTGGGGGTGGCATTGTTTTCTTCAAATTAGAATACTAAATTATTCAAGAAACTTCAATTTAAGATGCGCATATTGTTAGAAACTGAATATCCAGTGCAAGGATTCAAAATTTGCTCCGCTTGTGATTACTGAGAACAGAAACAAGGACGTTGGCGATATCATTTTAATCTATTGAACGTTTGTATGTCTTATAGTTAAATTTTAAGTGAGAATTAACTTGAATCATTCCTTAAAAAATGTGTTTTTCTGGAATATAGCGAGGAAATCGAAGGCTATAAGCTTTGGGTGAAAGAACAAAACGATTTTAAAGTAATAAGAAGCAAAAATGTCATTTTTAATGAAGATTTGATGTCTTGTTTGAATTCATCTGCTTCAGGTTCTTATAAAGAGCTGATGATTAAAGAGACTGTTTTAGAAATTCAAAATTCTAAAAATGTTATACATGATAATCAGTTTGAGTTGGAGACATCTCAAACTGAAATAAATCATGTATAGTCTCATGAAGAAGTTGAAGATTAAACTCAGAATTTACCTTTAACTGATTACCTGTTAACTAGAGAGAAGTAAAAAAAATGGGTTTCCTTCTACTAGAATCAATAGTGGTAACTTTGTAACTTTTTTAGATTCCTTTAATTCTGAACTAAGTATTTATGAAGAAACAATAAATTGTGAAGAATCTGATTTTTGGACAGGCTGCAATGAAAGATGAAATAGAATATTTGATTGTAAAAAAAAAAAACTTGGATTTTTGTTGATCTACTAAGCAGAAAATAGTTGGTTTTAAATGGATTTTAAAGAACGGGAATCTAATATTGAAACTCGAAGATGTAAAGCTAAAAAACCTTGTAGTAAAGGGACTTACTGAAATGAAGGAATAAATTAGGGAATATTTACCAGAATTGGACAAGATTTTTGAATTCCAACTCACATGTAGTGGACCCCATGTATAAACTATTGAATTTTTTTTTTTTTTTTTTTTACAGGAATTTGAATTCCTGTACCTACAACAAAGTCCAAATTATAATGAAATATTCCCACGTTAAAAAAAAAATACATCAATTAATAGATTTTAGCTTGTCTTAATTGCTCAATTTAACTGGAAATTGGATCAACTTGATATTAAAATAGTTTTCTTGAATGGTGGTTTAGATGAAATTATATATATGTATCAGCTTAAAGGTTTTGAATTAAAATAAAAAAAATGAAAGAATTTACTTGTTAAAGAAATATTTATATGGTATGAAACAAGGTCCAAAAATGATATAAGAAATTTAATACTCATATTCGAACTTTGGGCTTTTAAAAAAGTAATTTTAATTCATGTCTATGGCATAAAGATGCATGTGGTTATTTGTTTATCTGCTTTTATATGTTGTTGGTGTTAAACAATTCAAAGAAAAGAAAGGAAAAAAATGGAGACTAGGGTTTCATTAATTCTGCATAATGAAAAGTGAATAAAAAACCTAATATAAAGAGACTATATATAATCTAAAATAAAGGAAACTAAAAAAATTATGCTACCTTTAATAAACAATAAAATAAAATAATATTATATTTCTTAACATCTCCCCTCAAACTCTCGATACTTGATGCGACAGCTACAAGCATCGAGAGTTTGCAAGAAACCAAAAACGATGAATCGAACCGAACCGAATGAACACCCATGTTTGCAAATAGCCAACACAACCACACAATCTCAACAAATCCAGACGGATGCAAATTTCAAATCCAAACATACCGAACAAAAAACAAACCAAATTTTCAATCACATCAACTGGGCCAAACTGCAAACCAAATTTCCAATCCCAAGAACTGGGCCAAACTGCAAACCAAATTTTCAAACCCACCAACTGGGCCAAATTTTCAATCCTATCAATTGGGCCAAATATGCAAAACAGATTCCAGATCACCTACAAACTGCAAACCAAATTTCCAAATGAACTAAACCAAATCCCAGATGAACTGGGCATATACTAAACCAAATTCCAGATGAACTGAGTATATACTAAACCAAATTCCAGATGAACTGGACTAAGTTCCAGATTACCAAAAGCTGAAAAAACTCTAAACAAATTGCAGAAACTGAGTTTTGACCACCGGAATGTGATGTGACTTTGTAGGGATACACCCGAAAAGAAAATAATAAAAAAAAAACAACATTGAGAGCCGGACGAGCGGCTTAAAGCCGCTCGCCGGAAACGAAATTCAAAGATTAATTTATTTAGGATCAAAACCGCTCTGATACTATGTTAAACAATTCAAATAAAAAAAAGGAAAAAATGGAGGCTAGGATTTCATTAATTCTGCATAATGAAAAGTGAATACAAAACCTAATATAAAGAGACTATATATAGTCTAAAATAAAGGAAACTAAAAAAAACTATTCTACCTTTAATAAATAATAAAATAAAATAATACTATATTTCTTAACAGTTGGCATATCATGCTAAGATAGAAATAGATATAATAAAATCATAGAAATTAGAATTTAAAACAAAAGATTTAGGACAAGTGAAAAGAATTGTGTTATTTATTTAAATCAAATTTCATATGTGCCTAAAGTGTCACAACAATTTTCCATGTCTAATGCTAAACCTGTTTCTTTACCTTTAGCGAATCATTTTAAATTTTCAAATGAACAATCGCCTAAAATATATGAAGAGTTTGATAGGATGAATAAAATACTTTGTGCTAATACATTTGGTTTTATAATTTATCTTGTGATTTGTACAAGACCTTACTTGCTTAGATGCTTTAAAAAGTTTCACTTGATCCAGAGTTAAAATTTTAAAAATGTGATGAATGTATTGTGTTGAAAGGCTACACTGACTCTAATTTTGTATACGATCTCTATACGAGGTCTACTTCATCTTATATTTTTACACTTTGTGGCGGGTGTATTAATCGAAAATCTCAACTGCTAAAGATTATAACTTTATCTTCAACTGAGGCACATAGCAGCATGTGATGATGTAAAAGAATGGCTTTGATTAAGGGGGTAAGAAAATTTGTTTTTATTGATTAAATTGGTAGGTTATATTCAGTTAATCAAAGTAAAATTCATTTAAGTAAATATCTTTTATAATAGGATAGAACGAAGTATATTGATATTTAATTTAATTTTGTTAGAGACTATATTGGAGCAAATGAAATAATGGTAAAAAAAGTTTTTGATACTAGAAATGGGTCAATAGTTCATCAATTGTTAATATATGCCTCTCAAGTTGACCACTTGATTGAGTTGTGAGAAAAATGTGTTTCTGTAATGACCTTTTTTGTTTTGTTAAATGATTTAATCTTAAGCCTTACTATAGCTAAGTTGTGTCTGCAGCATGGAGGGCTTTTGGGATGTCTCTTTTATAAGGGATTAACCATATTTTACACGTAAGTGTGAGCGTAGCTTAGCGGCGACAAAAAAATTCGTTCAACTCGATATTCGCCAGCCCCATCATGAATGAACGAGGATTTCCCGTCTAATCAGATAAACAAAATGGGGGATGAGGGTCGTTGCCCCGAAGCGAATATAATGAATACGGGAAACATGGTCCTCGCCTTGTTCAAAGTTGATTTTAAATTTAAATTTTTATCAAATAAAAAAATATATTTATCATTATTTATATAAAGATATAAAAAATAAAATAAATAAAAATGATAAACGGGATGATAAACGAGGCAGAGACCCAACCCCCTCCTCCATATCCTGCTTTGACCGGATATGGTGACAGAACTAGGTAACAAAAATACCCGATGGGGTGGGGGACGGGAAAGGTCGACCCACCCTATTGTCATCTCTAACGCAGCTTTGGCATTCTCTCTCAAATTTCTTGGTTCTTCTATCTATATATTTTGTGAATTTTGTGACGTATACTTAATGTAAACAAAAAGAGACTTATTGAGTTTATCATAAACAATCTTGTGTAAATTTTGGTGAGGCTAGAGACATTGAAGAAACCTATGTTTTTTTTCGATGTTTAAAAGTCGACCCGAGTATCGACCTAGAAAGATAAATGGTCAAGAGTCAAATGGTCAAATCGGAATCCACCCGATAAGTTTTTTTTTAGAAGAAAAATAAATATATTTACAAAAAATTAACAAATGAGCATCAAGAAACTAAATGGGCCAAAAGGCCCAAAAAACTTCTATAACCTGTTATAGATATTTGGCCCCATATGCAAACCCTATTATTTAGAGATGTCAATCGGCTCCTCGGCTCGGCCCACGAGCTCGTGAGCTCACGAGCCGAGCTACGAGCCGCGAGCCCACGAGCTTTTTTGAATTTTTTTTTTCTTTTTCACTTTTTTTTTTTTAAATTTTCACGAGCCCACGAGCGGCTAGTTGCTCGTATTTTCACGAGCCGATGAGCCACTCGACCCGTTTGACATCTCTACTATTATTGGAACACTTTCCTCATTTTTTTTCAAATCAAATCACAGCAATGCATTAAAATCTTGTCTGCGCCTCATCTTCTCTGACTCTACTCTCTCTCACATATACAATATGTGTGTATACATACAAATATATGTCCAAGTATGAACATAAATATTAGTGTGTTTTCTATTTTTCTTTCGTTGAAGTAAGATTTTAGATTTACAATGAGTTTTGGTCGATTAGAGATGGTAGACACAAAAGCTTTCTTATTATTCTTCAATTTACTCTTTTCTTTCAAAAAAATTGACCCGATGAATTGTAAAAACCGTAATCAATTATCCAATTTTCCGATTAAACTAAACGATTGATGAATTTTATATCGATTTTCCTCATCCGATCTTACCTTTGTCATCAGACCGGATTTCAATCCAGTTCCTGAGTTTTTGTTGAACAAGAAAGTTCGATCCAATTTTCACAACATTGATTTTTTCGTACGTTGTATTGAACAATTATTAATTCAATTTTTAGTATAAGAGCTTCTCTACCTTGTAGATGCTCGACTGATGATTAACTTTTAGAAAAGCATGAACATCTCAACTTGTAGTTAGTATATAAAAAAGTTTCTTATATTAAAAATTAAATTTTCTTAATTATTTTTGAATTTATACGACCTAGGATTGACATCTAGCCACTATTTATCTACCATTGTTCAAAAAAAAAAAAAAAAATCGTTTTTAACCATATATTCTCGCAATAAAATATTTTACACTTAAATCTAAATATTTTTTTTTATTACTTTTTAACCACGCAATATTTAAAAAATTACTATTTAAAAAAAAGAAAAAAACTACTTTTAATGAACTTCGAGGACAACACATAAACAATCACTCCATGCGATCGCCCCTTGCCACTTGATGCCAATAAAAAATTATGCCATACCATGTAACCCGCTACCTTTTTGTCCTGTCCCTAGCTTTTTTTTTATTCTTTTCTTTCAGTCAACTCATCTAAAATTTAATATTTTTGTCTTATATTGCGTGTAGCTCACATGTGCGTCATTTTCCTTAATTCTTACAACTAGTTTACTACTCCATACAAGTGTAACCTTACGTAATATGCAAATTTGTGACGTAACTCAACCCCACCCCCAATCCGTAAGGGGTAATTGCATCATTGCTCTTCTACTTTTGAAAATCAACATGTTCATCTTTAATTTCTCATTATTGTCATACAATTAACATTAGATGACAAAAAAATACTCAAATCTTCGTTCAGTGTATGCAATCCACAAAATAAACCCAGATTCAGATTTTGAAAACTATTCCAATTTCAGAAGTGCAACCCGACTTCATTAAAAAAGATTAATGACGATTTTGATCATACTTTACTTGAAAGGCTATTATCAAAGTATTCAGTTGAAAACCAATTTATCATTGAAGCATTAAGTTAGCTATTATAGGTGCAATAACTTTATTTATATAATCACCACCCTTTCGACTTTTTCTTATTGTTACCCGATATCAATCTTTAATATAAAAAATAATCCAACCCTTCATAAAATGTCACATGAACCTCTCAAATACGTTGAACTTTTAGACACCAAGTCAAATTGGAAAGCGAAATCTGGCCTTTGTTTGGTGGAGATTAAAATCATATTTTTAGTAAATTTTGATTAAGTTGATGAAATGTGTAGTTAAAAAGTTGTGAATTTTATGAAATATGTGGTTTGAATTAAGATTATGTTTGAGCCACATTTTTTTTATGAAAATGCATTTTAGAATAGTATCTTGATAGAAAATGCGGGGTTAAAAATAAGAAAAAAATTTAAATTTTCGTGTAATATTATTTTATTGAAGAATATGTAATTGAAAATAAGAGAAAAAAAATGTATTTTGCAAATAATGGAGATCAAACAAGTGCTAATTGTTGACTGTAACTTAATTTAAAATCTCGATTTTAGTCTCCACCAAAAAAAGAGCCTAATTTTTTATAGACGAATAACAAAAATTTAGATGGTCTTCATGATTGTAGATGTGTGCATTCATAAAGAAAAAATGTCCAAAATAATATTTTCTAAATGTTGAGAATCAACTTATTACTAAAGTAATAGTTTGGAGACATATGTTGCAATTTTTATATCTATATATTGACCACCTTTCCACGCCCCATAACAAACCACCACTGCCACTCACACCTCACAACTTCAATTCCAAGAAAATCTTAACACCGTTTATATATCACTTTTCTGGTGCCGGCGATGCAAGGAATCCGCCGTTATGAGCCGCTAAGTGACTGCGGAGTAAGGCTAGAATTGGCTCCAACCACCACCTCCCCACTAGCTATATCCGTCGCAGAGTCAACAGAGATACGTATGCAACGGCTGATATGTGAGAATCCAGTGATCATCTTCAGCCGCTCCTCTTGCTACATGTGCCACGTCATGAAACTGCTGCTGTCCACTGTTGGGGTGCACCCCACCATCATCGAATTAGATGAGGATGAGATCAGTGTGTTCACAGTTCACGGTGTCGCCGGCACCAACCACCACGTTGATGGCGAAGGTGGTGGTGGAGCTGGTGGTGTTCCAGCGTTGTATATAGGAGGCACAAGTATTGGTGGGCTAGAGAGTCTGGTGGCACTCCACTTGAGTGGCCACCTAGTGTCCAAGCTTATGGAAGTCGGTGTTTTGAGAAATACTATGGTATTATAGTTTTAGTTTTCTTTATAGTTATTTGTCCGAGCATGTTATTTCCTAAGTAGTTTTTGACGAGACAGTATGTAAGTGGACACTACTATCCGTCCCGTTCAATACTAAAAGATTTTAATTTCTTTTCCTTATTGGTATGGTTCTATCCTTTTCAATACTGTGTCAAAGTAGTATTTGATGAGACCGAATGTCCCGTCCAATACTAGAAGATTTTAATTTCTTTTCCTTATTAGTATGGTTCGATCCTTTTCCATACTGTGTCAAAGGTGTCTTTCCAATTATCATTTATAATATAGTCAAAATCCATAATAAGGTGAAGAAAATCTTGATTTCTTCTTGTTAACTGGTAATTGTGACACAGGTTTAAGATTATTTATGGGATTTTTTTCTTATTCAACATTAATTAATCTGCGTTACATCATTTTGGTTATTCAAACAAGTCTAATAAATAAATAAAGTACATGTATCACTTAACTTTTCATATGATTAATTACTAATAAATAAATATTTATTATTGTAAATAAAATCATGGTTTAAAATTATTCCTTTTCACTTAATCCAAAAGGGCTAAAGGAGCTTCAATTTATTAGATTTTTGAACATTATTAAATATTAATCCTATGTATATAATTAGTTTATGAATCTCCTAGCAATTATTGAGGAATATTCTTAAACTGGTTGAAAACAATTATCAGGAAACTTTACGAACATAGATGCTTTTTTAGTGCACTTTTTTTTTTTCAAGTGGCTCCAACATACACTATCTTTTTGACCAGAAAATAAGAATTGATCATGAATTTGCCTTAGAATATGGTATTTGATGACGCATTGTGATTGGGTAGGCCAAAATATAGAGAGAGAAAAAAAAAAATTAGTGTGAAGAACAGTATTGTTTACTCTTTTGTAGCATACTCGTTGTTTGGTACACATTAAAATTTTCATTTTCATTCTTCTACTCATTTTTAACCACACATTCTTCAATAAAATAATATTTTTCATTACATTAATAACTTTTCCTTCTTTTTCAACCACACATTCTCCATCAATCTACCATTCCAGAATACATTCTTTCAAAATAATATAGCTCAAACACACCAGTATTAGAGAGAGAACTTCAATGAATACAATTGCATGCATGTGCATCTCGTGGACGAAGTTACGAAACTGGTAATCAGTTTTGTCGTGTATCTCACTTGAACACATTTTTCTAAGTCAATTTAGCCCATGTTTGATGGCCATTATTTTGAGTAGTGATTTTTTGAAGAATATATAGCCCCTGTTTGAGCCACCTTTTTTCTTCACTAAAATGAAAAATATGACCGTTATCCATCACATCAACATTTAAATTCAAATTCTCTATCTCTTGTGTGGGCCCCAATAACGGCTATATTTTTCATTCTCATTTTCAAAAAAGGTGGCTCAAACAGGGGCATAGTTAAAAAGTAAAAAAAAAAAAAAAATTGGATTTACGTACAAAATATTTTATTGTATGAACGTATGATTGAAAATGAGCACGAGAAATAAAGAATGTTGTTTTAAAGGGATACAAACAGGGGCTTAGTCTGTTCATCTTATTTTGCTTTCCGTTCCGTTCATTTTCATCCACTGGGACTACTTGTGCAACAGGAGTACTGAAGGCGATCAAAATGTTCGGTCTAAATATTGAAGACTGATTTGTTACGGAGGTCATAGATCAAGAATCCCTGCCATAATTTTCTGAAATGTGAATGAAATGCTACACACATTCCAAGATCTTTCCTGTAAATTAAAGTAAAAAAAAAATAGAGATAGGATGTAAAACTCCACTATGAGAGGAAAATGTCATGTTAATGGCCTTTTCTTTTTCTTTTTTCATTTGCCTTTGCCTTTTCCTTTCCCACCTACATTCTCTTTTCCTTTGGTATTTGGAAAACAGCTTGGTTTGACGACAGCAAGAACCACTTCTAATCAATGCTGTGAAAATAATTATAGAGCCCAAAAAGTTAAAAAGTCGAATTGATAATTGTTAGGAAAATCAATTTTAAGCTCATGGGTTGGGTTACTTAAATGATGATCAAATCCAGTGAAACGTTCAACATACCCTTATTAGACACCAATTAATTTTTAGGCGAGACGGTTGAAGTTCGATCCTAAAAGTGATGTCAGAGCTAAGATCATGATTTCGAGTCACAAAAACGATTTTAAGCTCGTGGGTTGGGTCACTCAAATGATGGTCAACTGAAGTGAAACCTTCAACATGCCCTTATTAGACACCAATTAATTTTTAGGCGAGACGGTTGAAGTTTGATCCTAAAAGTGATATCAGAGCTAAGATCAAGAATTCGAGTCACAAGAATGTCATGTTGATGACGGAATTGTTAGGGTCACTCTTAAGTTCATAAGTTGGATTACTCAAACTATGGTGATTATTCGCCATAAAAGGTTTAATTGTTAGGTGCAACAAAATCGATTTTAAGCTCATGGGTTGGTTCACTCAAATGATGATCAAATGCAGTGAAACATTCAACATACTCTTATTAGACACCAATTGATTTTTAGGTGAGACGGCTGAAATTCGATTCTAAAAGTGATGTCAGATCTAATATCATGAGTTCGAGTCACATGAACGTCATGTTGAGGACGGAATCGTTAGGGTCACTCTCAAGTTCATGAGTTGGATTTCTCAAATTATGGTAATTATTTGTCATAAAAGGTTTAATATACTCTCATTGGACACAATTAGATAATAAAATATTAAATAAATAAAAACAAGATTTTGAAATCAACTTTCGAGCAAACAACTGGACAGTCTTGAACTTGAATTAACCGACTTAGGATTATATGAAAAGGCTACTAAAAAAGGTTTTTCCAATTGACTTGTCTAAGTTCTAAAACTGCTGCACCCACAGACAAGAATCCAAAAACAGTGTATTATAAGTTTTAACTTTAAATGGAATCAAACATGGAAACCAGTTATATGATAGAAAAGCAAATTTTTGGAACCCCACATAGAATATCTCATACTCCCTATAAAAGAGTGGATCCCAAATTCTACTGTTCATCTCGTGTAGTCCATTTCACACGATTCCAGCTTCAAACCGGTTTTCAACTGTTCATCACGTGGTGAACACTTCGGCTGCAGGTTTTATTGCCGAAAATTATGTTTTGTCAGGCTTGTAATTTTTTTCCCGTCATTTCGTGCACAGTAATTTTACTGTTAATCTGGCGGATTTTGTTGACCAACACGAGTCCATATATTAGTTGTCCTTTTTTTATTTTTTTTTACATACGCCGTTTCGTTCACTGTTCATGTACGTATTGGCGGATTTTGTTGACCAACACGAGTCCATATATTAGTTGTCCTTTTTTTTTACATACGCCGTTTCGTTTACTGTTCATGTACGTATCGCCCACATTACGTGTACTGTTCACACAGAGGATATTGTTGACTATCCGTTCTGTGCCTGCAATTTTATTCTTTTCCTATTTTATTGATGATGAAATTTAACACGAGTCCGCTGCGTTTGATGAAAACATATTAGTTGGCGCTTTATGTTTTTCTTTCATTTGTGCCTCACATTTCGATTACTGTGCACATGCGGATTTTGTTGACTTGCCATTTGATTCTCATTTTATTGTAATGATGAAATTCAACGCGGGTACACTACATTTAATGATAATACATTAGTTGGCCCTTTTTTTCATTTGTCATCATCTGTCATGTAATTGCTTTCTTTTTTTTCATTTGACAACATTTAATATTCATTGCCGACATAGCAAATTCATGTTGTACTCACATTTAGATTACTGTGCACATGGCGGATTTTGTTGACTTGCCATTCTATTTTCATTTTATTGTAATTTAATGATAATACATTAGTTGGCCCTTTTTTTCATTTGTCAACATGTCATCTGTCATGTAATTACTTTCTTTTTTTTCATTTGACAACATTTAATATTCATTGCCGACATAGCAAATGAATGTTGTCTTTATTTTCTATATATATAAGTATGCAGGTAAAGAAAAAATATATGTGACCGATTTTGCAAACGTTTGTCCTTCTTCTGCTGCTTGCTGTACTTGTGTTATAGGTTGGTTTTTTGCATGTATTCTTCTCTTCCTCTTGAATTTAGTATATTTTGTAAGAATTACTTACTCTTTTTTTGTTTTTCTTTTCAGTTTACCATTCAAAAATTTTAACGGAGGTCTTACAAGCATTTATCTGAGGTACAAATTTCATAACTGTGGTAAATAGGATTATTTGTTTATTTATGTTATTTCGTTTTCATTTGTTCAGTTTTTACGATATGCTACCATATTTGTACTATGTTAATTTCATAGTATGTTTAAATTGTATTTATACTATTATAGTACTCTATTTTTTTTACTATATTGATGATTTTAATTCTTTTTGAAGTTGTATTCTCAATATTATGTTGTCCGTATTTTTTTTTCCATTTCAATTTTTTTTTGAGAGCTCGATTCAATATTTCTAAAATTATTTCGGGTTTCTATTATTTCATTTACAAATTATATGTAATCTACGAGCTCGATTCAATATTTCTAAAATTATTTCGGGTTTCTATTATTTCATTTACAAATTATATGTAATCTACATTTTGTACTTATCACATTTATGCGCTTTATGTTTTTCTTTCATTTGTGCCTCACATTTCGATTACTGTGCACATGCGGATTTTGTTGACTTGCCATTTGATTCTCATTTTATTGTAATGATGAAATTCAACGCGGGTACACTACATTTAATGATAATACATTAGTTGGCCCTTTTTTTCATTTGTCATCATCTGTCATGTAATTGCTTTCTTTTTTTTCATTTGACAACATTTAATATTCATTGCCGACATAGCAAATTCATGTTGTACTCACATTTAGATTACTGTGCACATGGCGGATTTTGTTGACTTGCCATTCTATTTTCATTTTATTGTAATTTAATGATAATACATTAGTTGGCCCTTTTTTTCATTTGTCAACATGTCATCTGTCATGTAATTACTTTCTTTTTTTTCATTTGACAACATTTAATATTCATTGCCGACATAGCAAATGAATGTTGTCTTTATTTTCTATATATATAAGTATGCAGGTAAAGAAAAAATATATGTGACCGATTTTGCAAACGTTTTTCCTTCTTCTGCTGCTTGCTGTACTTGTGTTATAGGTTGGTTTTTTGCATGTATTCTTCTCTTCCTCTTGAATTTAGTATATTTTGTAAGAATTACTTACTCTTTTTTTGTTTTTCTTTTCAGTTTACCATTCAAAAATTTTAACGGAGGTCTTACAAGCATTTATCTGAGGTACAAATTTCATAACTGTGGTAAATAGGATTATTTGTTTATTTATGTTATTTCGTTTTCATTTGTTCAGTTTTTATGATATGCTACCATATTTGTACTATGTTAATTTCATAGTATGTTTAAATTGTATTTATACTATTATAGTACTCTATTTTTTTTACTATATTGATGATTTTAATTCTTTTTGAAGTTGTATTCTCAATATTATGTTGTCCGTATTTTTTTTTCCATTTCAATTTTTTTTTGAGAGCTCGATTCAATATTTCTAAAATTATTTCGGGTTTCTATTATTTCATTTACAAATTATATGTAATCTACGAGCTCGATTCAATATTTCTAAAATTATTTCGGGTTTCTATTATTTCATTTACAAATTATATGTAATCTACATTTTGTACTTATCACATTTATATTAGATTATATTAGGTTTGTATCATTCACAGGTTCTTCTAACTATAATAATATAAATTCATTATATTTCTACATTTCAGTTTCTATACATGAATGGTGTAACGTCGTTACTAATATAATATAATATCCTTGAATTTTTATTACTCACAATCCTTACACTGCAGTTGAAATATTGAAGAATTGTTGCTGCTTCTGTTATGGATATTTTGGAAGCTTCTCACGAAGACGGTGTTATTGCTAATATTAATACTATGTTCGAAAGTGACAATGAAATACATAGATCATCAATTCGTCAACAACGAAATGAACGAGAAAAAGATAGGCGAAATAGATTGAAAAATATTTGCAGTAATTATCATAAAAGAAGAAATGACCCTATATTAAATAATCATATGTTATCTGAAAATAATTTATCTTTTCTTGCCCCGACACATGACCCTATAGTCCACCAAAATTTTTATGCTTCTTCATCTTTCAATCAAGACACATCTCATATTCTTAATTCTGAAAATGAATTACAAGATAGTATTCAAGAATTTGACATCCCATCTGCTGCATATGTACTACCATTATCGACTTATTGTATACATTGTAATGCACGTAAATTTTATAGAGAAAGTAAAGGTTTTTGTTGTTCTGATGGGAAAATCAAACTTTTCATATGTGACTCACCATTCGACTTATATAATTTATTTACTTCTACAGAACATCATTGCATGGAATTTAAAAAAATTGTAAGAGGGTATAATAATCATCTTGCTTTTACTTCATTCGATGTAAAATACGATAAAAATTTGTTTAAGACATATAAAGGTATTTACACATTTAGAATTCAAGGTCAAGTACATCATTATATAAGTAATCTTATGCCAAATAATAATACGCCTTGTTATATGCAATTATATTTTTATGATACAGAAAATGAATTACAAAATCGAATGAACATTTCATCAAATTTTGTTGAATCTACTTTACTATTTTTACTTGAAATCTTGAAAAAAAATCCATACAGTAAATTTTTTAGATCTTTAATTGATATGCCTAATTTACATGACCATCAAATACAAATACGGTGCGATCCTGGACTTGATCAAAGAGTTTTTAATATTCCTACAACATCTCAAGTAGCTGCTGTATGGGTCGAAAATGATAAGAATGCTAATATTCGTTCTCGTGATATCATCATATACGGCCATTCTAATGATTCACATAAAGTTCATTACTATTATGGATGTTATGATCCATTACAATATCCATTACTTTTTCCATATGGAGAATCCGGTTGGCATGAAGGTATTGAGAAATATAAAAATCCGCATTTCCAATCTGAACATATATCCACATTTAATGTTTTCCCTAATACAAATACTACTGCAGTCGAATTTATTGAACAAGAGAATCAAGGTTAGTAAATATATTTGCTGCTACATTTGTATATTTTTGTTCATATAATATATTTTTTACTTTATCAATGAATGTTGAATTTGTTTAATATTTTTTATTTTGTAGTACTTGGTCATGCGAAAACACGTACGCAGGTATCTTGTCGAGAATATTATTCATATAAGCTACAAATTAGAGCTTCTGATAAATCTGTATTGCTTCATGCTGGTAGATTATTTCAACAATATGTTGTAGATATGTATGTTAAAATTGAAACTGCAAGATTAGATTATTTTCGTAATAATCAAAAACAAATTCGTGCTGAATTGTATCAAGGTATTGTAGATAGTGTTCAAAATGGAGAAACAAGAGGATGTAAAGTTGGAAGAAAATTTGTTTTGCCACAATCGTTTACTTGTGGACCTCGTGATATGTTACGAAGATATATGGATGGAATGGCTATTGTGCAACGTTATGGAAAACCGGATATATTTTTAACTATAACATGTAATCCAAATTGGCCTGAAATTAAACAAGAATTGAAAATGAATGACGAGGTTCAAAATCGACCAGATTTAGTTGTGCGCATATTCAGATCAAAATTGGAAGAATTAAAACAAGATTTATACAAAAAAAATATTTTAGATCCTGTTATTGCACATATATATGTAATCGAATTTCAAAAAAGAGGACTTCCTCATGCACATATGTTATTAATATTTAACTCTCGAAATAAAATAACATGTGCTAAAGATGTTGATAAAATAGTATCTTCTGAAATTCCTGACAAAAATAAATATCCTCATCTTCATTCTGTTATTGCTAGACATAATATGCATGGTCCTTGCGGGACTTTAAATCCCAAAAATGTATGTATGGAGACAAATAAAGGTTGTAAAAATAAATATCCTAGAGATTTTTGTAATAGTACTATATTTGGTCAAAATTCTTACCCTTTATATAAACGTTGTAATACTAATGTATATGTTAAAGTTCGAGGCCAAATGTTAAACAATCAATGGGTTGTACCATATAATCCATATTTAAGTGCGAAATTTGATTGTCATATTAATGTTGAAGTATGTTCTTCTATTAAAGCTGTAAAATATTTGTATAAATATGTTTATAAAGGACATGACCGTATTAATTTCTCAGTTCTTACACACGAAACTGCGAAAAATATTGATGAAATTAGTGCTTATCAATCTGCTAGATGGATATCTCCACCTGAAGCTATGTGGAGAATTTTTTCCTTTAATCTATCAGAAATCTATCCAACTGTTTATTCTTTACAACTTCATATTGAAAATCATCAACAAGTAACGTATAATAATGAAGATAATTTATCTACTATTGTTGAGAATGAAAATACAAGAAAAACAATGTTGACGGAATTCTTTCGAATGAACGAAGTAAATGATTTTGCACGCACACTTTTGTATCGCGATTTCCCGACTCATTTTGTTTGGAATGCACATAAGAAAATTTGGACTCGTAGAAAAAAACAAATTGTTATTGGACGAATTGTTACAGTAAATCCCTCTGAAGGAGAACGTTATTTTCTTCGTATTCTTATGAATCATATTCGAGGTTCTATATCATTTGAAGATTTACGAACTTTACGTGGAGTTACTGTTAGTACATATCGAGAAGCAGCACTTCTACATGGTTTATTAAGTGGAGATAATCATTGCGAAGAATGTTTATCTGAAACTATCATTTATGAAATGCCTGCTTCTTTAAGACGTCTTTTTGCTACACTTCTTATTCTCTGCAATCCTAATAATCCAAAGTTATTGTGGAACAAATTCAAGTCTTATATGATTGATGATTATGTACATATAAATATTTCTCCACATAGTGCTGAATTACATGCTTTAGAAGATATCAATTGTATTTTAGAATCTGGAGGAAAAAATATCAACGACTACGAAATAGTGCCATTTAATATAAATATAAACGAAAATGATAGATTGAAAAGAATGATTGATGATGAAACAACAAATTTGAATATTAATGAAAATTGTATTTATGAAATAAATTTAAATAACAAACAACATATTGCATATGATATAATTACTGAACGAGTAGCAACAGGATCAGGTGGTGCTTTCTTCATTGATGGACCAGGCGGCACAGGTAAAACATATTTATATAAAGCATTGTTGCGTAGTGTACGATCTCAGAATTTGATTGCTTTAGCAACTGCGTCTTCTGGAGTAGCTGCATCCCTTTGACCGGGAGGTCGAACTGCTCATTCAAGATTTAAAATTCCTTTAGAAATAGTAGGTGAAATAAGTTGTTCTGTTAGCAAACAATCTGCTTTAGGAATTTTGTTGAAAATGTGTAAATTAATCATTTGGGATGAAGCCCCTATGGTCAATCGAGGAGCTATTGAAGCTGTAGATAAAATGTTAAGAGATGTTAACGATTCTAATTTACTTTTCGGTGGTAAAGTAATGGTCCTTGGAGGAGATTTTCGACAAGTTCTACCAGTAGTACCAAAAGGAAAAAAGGAAGATATAATACATGCTAGTTTAGTATTCTCTTATCTATGGCCTTTATTGACACATCTACAATTAGTTGAAAATATGAGAGCAAAATTTGATCCTACTTTTTGTGATTAATTATTAAGAATTGGGAATGGAACCGAGCAACAACATACTTGTAATTGCATTCAACTTCCAAACGAAATAATTATACCATTCCAAGGGGAAATTACATCTTTAAAACTTTTAATACATGACGTCTTTCCAAATATAGAAAAATATGCTGACAATTTACATACGATGACAAATCGAGTTATTCTTACACCTCGAAATGATTGTGTCGATCATATTAATAAAATCTTATTGGAACAAATCCCTGGAAAAAATTTTACGTACTATAGTTTTGATGAAGCAATCGATCAATCAGAACATAATTTGCAAGAAGATTTTTTAAATAGTTTAACTTCAAATGGTATTCCACCACATGAATTGAATCTTAAAGTGAACTGTCCTGTCATGTTGTTACGAAATATTAATCCTTCCGAAGGATTATGCAATGGAACACGACTTACTTGTCGAAAATTTGAGAAAAATGTAATTCTTGCTGAAATTACATGTGGCGAATATTGTGGAAAATATGTATTTTTACCGAGAATTCCTTTCATACCACTTCAAAGTGATCATACTTCAAGTCCTTTTAAAAGAACTCAATTTCCAATTCGACCATGTTTTGCAATGACGATAAATAAAGCACAAGGACAAACACTTGATTTTGTTGGTTTATATCTTCCTGAACCAGTTTTTTGTCATGGACAACTTTATGTAGCCTTATCAAGAGCTAAAACAAGCAAGTGTTTAAAAGTTCTACTTAATCCATCAATTACGGAAAACTTGCACATGACATGCACAAAAAATATAGTATATAAGGAAATTCTTTGACAGTACATTAATAAAAAACATCATTTAACTACTACAGGTTTACCAGGTACATCAAAAATTAAATTTTTATATTTTCATACTGCTATTATTTATTATTTATTTTTACCCATTGCATTATGTTCCACTACCTTCGTATTTTATATATTCTAATTTTTCATATGCAGATGTCCTAGACGGATACATTGAGTTATTACCTTTGCAGCTTCACCACACGGTACATGTTAATATTTTTTCTCCCTTTTTCTTTTGTTCATATTTCTTTTTCTATATATAATATATAACTATTAAAATTTCCTTTCAACAGTATACCTATGAACAATATAGTTTTAATTTCTATTCTAATTACTTTTTCTATAAACCTGATTCTTTTTCTACCAAATTCATTCTTTGGTAAATAAGTTCTTCTTTGTCACAATAAAGCAGGAAAAATATTGAATAGTTTAGTTTTTTTGTTAGCATATTATATATACTTAGGTTTTTGCAATTTCTAATGACAATTTTTTTTTTATTTCATTGGTAGCTGCTTAATGCAAATTGAAGAATCGAATATTTGCTGACAGTGATTTCAATATTTGCACCAGACAAATGCATATTGACGAATCGAATACTTGTTAAACAATAATTTTAATATTTGCACAAGACAATTTTTTTTTCCTTAGCTATAGTCTTGCACCCATTACTATAGTCTTGCACCCATTGCTATAGTCTCATTCCGTTATATTTACAGACCGAATCCACAGAGAGATACATTTAATAGATCTAGACTTCGAATTTTATTTAGTTACAAATATTCATTTTACTATTGTTTCACGTATAATGTTCTTTTTCAGCCACTCCATATTTGTATTTTTATATTGTTCAATTTTCCTTCATTTGTATTTTTATATTGTTCAATTTTCCTTCAAGTTTTCAATTATGAATAATATAATGTCACAAAATAAGATATTGATTAATCAAAGATGTATTCTTTTCATATTAAAAATTTACTATTTCATACAAATGAAAGTGGTTTCTTAGTTTGACTATTGATAATCTTCAACACATAAAAGAATTCGAAATTTCCCCAAACCAAAAAAAAAAAAAAAATTTAAAACTGAATGTCCTTTTTCTTCAAAACCCCATTATCATTTTCCTGAATATTACTTTCGAAAAAACAATGTCTTTTGAATGTACACTGTGAAATAAAATCCTAAATACCTATAGTAAATCCTATAAACACGTTCAAGTATACTTCTTCACGTTCATTTCCTATATTTTACAGATTACAAATAAACAAATTCCAATAAAATAAAATATGTAATCAAATATACAACACTTTATTACCTCGAGCATATATTTTTTATTTTTTACTAAATATAAATATCTAAGGACATGTGTTTTCTACTAAATGGATAACATTTACAACTCATCTTCTTCAAATACGTATTCGTTTCGACGCGTGGCTACATTGGAACTTGAAATTTTAACTTTATCTCAAAAAACTTTTAAACTCATTGTAGACTCAAATAAATAAATTATTTATTTACATCAAAATATCTATTCGATTTTCTATATCTTCTATTCTATAAATACTCACTTTATACTTCAAAGTTCAAACATCAAACAAAAAGCATATACTACACCTCTCTCAGACATGGCCACCCACTGTAAACTTATTCCACAAATTGCAATTTCTGAAACTAATTGGTCGGCCAAAGTAGTCATCACCGGAAAGCAATCACCCAAGACCGCTCGAAATTCCACTACTAAATACCAAACTGTTCTTCTCATGGATTTAGAGGTACATAGGTTATAACGGTTACATGAATTTTTACTTCTATAATATGCATATATACTTTATAAACACTTTCATATTTTTTGTTGTGCAGGGTAACGAGATTACGGCTACGTTGTATGATACAAACATTATTGCGCTTAATGATCAGCTTGGAATAGGGAAAACATATATCATTTCAAATGCAACCGTAAAGGAGAATAGAAGTCAGTTTAAAAGCTCCCCTGATGAAAAAATCTGGACAATAACAGGGAAAACAAAAATTGAAGAATTGGAGGAAAACAACTTGAACTTCATTTTCTCACAATACCAACTTACTCCATTTCATGAGTTAGAACAACATATGGATAAAAACAGTGACATCAGTAAAATTTCTAACAAATGTTTGACTGTTATAAATATATTTTATTACATATAAAATAAACGAAATTATAACATTTTTTTTTTTGCAGGTGTTATGGGTGTAGTTGTGGACGTCAGACAGAAAAGAATCATCCAAACCCATTTTAGTACAGAGGCTACTCTTCAAGATATCACCTTAATAGATAAAGAATTTCAAACTGTGATGTTAACCCTATGGGACACTTTCGTCGACCGAGAATGTGTTATGATTACTGCAAATTTGGCCAACAGACCAGTCATATGGGCTACTAAGCTTAAGGTCTCTTCGTTTAATGGTATTGATACTAATCCGAAGTTTTCCTCGTCCAAATTCATTTACAATATTTACGGAATTACTCACTGAGTTACTGAATATTTTTTTCCTCATTTTTACAGGTATTACTTTATCAACAAAAGCTAATAGCACCTTCTTCATCAATTCTGACATGCTGGCCATTGCAGACTACAAAAATTGGTACTTAAAATAACAAACAAACATAAATAGAAATTACAGTTATGATTCTTATAACTAAATTGATATTTACTTCTTACAGGGTTGAAACTAATAAAGAGGCACTTGACACACTCACACAAAATAAACCTTTTGTTCCTGTCAGCCCACCAAAAGTATTGCCTCCAACCGACGACAAATTCACACCAATTGCTGAGTTACTCAGAGTCCATCCAGAGGTACTTTCTAACCCATTTCATTTGAATACACATCGCTGTTTTTATACCTACTCAAGCATTAATATTTTCTTTTTTTTATAGAAAAAATTCTATTGGGTAAAAGCAGGTTGGAAGATCACTTCAACAAATCAAAAGTTTTGGTACATGTCTTGTGATAACTGCAACAAATTATCCAACGCAAATTTTGAAGAAGTTCACAAATGCCGCTTCTGTAAAAGTGAACATGCAAAAGCTATTCCAAGGTAAGTTACACCATTCAACATATATTCACTACAGTATAATTCAAAACGTACATACTATATACTTTCCAAATAATTCATTCTCAGAGCAAATGCTTTCGTGAACCTACAAGACAAATCTGGATCGTTAAATGCAAGCATCATAGGAAACGCTGCAGAAACATTATTACAGACTACTGGTAATGCAATAATGAACCATTTCGAAGAGGTAAAATTGCAGTTCTAACGTGCATAAATATTATTTTGTTTACACTTAAATATTTGCTACTCAAACATATTTATTCTATTACAGGAGGAACCAGATGCAGACATTAACAATTTTATGAACACTGAAAGTGAAGAAGATTTACTATTTTATATCAAAGTGACACAAAAGCGGCAAAACCCTACTGAATCTCATTTTGAAATTATATTTGCATTTAACTCTTCAGGAACAATCATTGAAAATCATCCCTTAATTCCAGTGACTGAAACAAATCCTTTGGACAATACTGTGAGCATTTCAGCTGACTTAGGCGAAAATATGAACAACAAATCCATAAAAAGCAAAGGAAAGGCACGTACCTCAACCGCTGAAGTGTTCGGAAATACACAGGAAGTAACTACAGCAAATCCAAAAAGGTCTCTCCTTCGATCAGATAATATTGTTCAGACAGATACGAAGCCACAAAAGAAAGCTCACAGAGGTTCTCAAATCAGTGATGCACCAATCTCCCCACGCTCAAAAACAAAAATTGAATGAAGTTTACTTTTAGTTTTGTAGAAAGACAACCTCACCTGATATGTGCTGTGTATAAAACTTCCATGCAGAAGTTTTCCAGTTAAGAATAACTTATCACTTTTGACGTTAATAGGTGAAGAGGTTGTTTTGGGGTTTTGTTTTTTGTGAATGTAAATATTATAAATACCGTTATCATCCGGAGCCTCTTTTGTATACGTACTATTGTATATACACTTTCGAACTTCTATGCCTTCATAATTTATTAATTTCGTATATTTAAATTTAAACTGTATTTCATATATAATTGTTTTTGTTAAAATAGTAATAGTTAACATAAATATAAATACAATTTCTTTTTGTTCTATCTATACTATTTTCTTATATATTACAACAATTTACTAATACATGTATAATTTGTAAATATAAAATTTCATTTAAAATTCATTTTTGTTTACATTTATTATATATAACTCCATATTAGATTAAATTAACGTTTATATAAAGGTTTTATATTTTTAAAATTAAACGCATTAGGAAATCGAAATGATTTTAAAAAACAAAACAGTTAGAAACAAAAATGAATCAAAGCTCCCCGTGCGCGGACGGGAGCATAAAAAATAATATTTTTTTTAACAATTGTAATAAAAAAAAAAATTACGATTCCCCGTTCGCGGACGGGGAAACCGGGTTTCCCCGTACGCGGACGGGGAAACCGGGTTTCCCCGTACGCGGACGGGGAAACCGGGTTTCCCCGTGCGCGTACGGGGACACCAAGTATCCCCGTGCGCGCAAACGAGGGCGAAATCGGTTTCCCGTGCGTATCGCACGGAGGATGAAACGGGTTTCCCGTCTGGGACGGGGAAACCGGGTTTCCCCGTCCGCGGACGGGGAAATCGAGTTTCCCCGTCCGCGGACGGGGAAACGGCATTTCCCCGTCCGCGGACGGGGACACTCCGTTTCCCCGTCCGCGGACGGGGAAACGGAGTCCATTTTTTTTTTTCAATTTTTTTTTTCTTCTTATATTATATACTCCCTCCGTCCCAAAAAATATTCCTATAGTTATTTTCACACGGATTAAGAAATGGTAGTTAGTATAGTTAGAGTATTAAATTTTACTATGTTTTCCATCTATACCACGGATTAAGAAATGGTAGTTAGTATAGTTAGAGTATTAAATTTTACTATGTTTTCCATCTATACCCTTTATCCATTATCTAGGTAGTTGGTGTTTATTATACTAAGATATATTAAATAAGGGTATACGTGGAAATGAAGAATTTAATACATGTTTAAAATGGAAACAAGATTATCTTTTTTTAGGACGGACAAAAATAGTATACAAGAATATCTTTTTCGGACGGTATTTATTACACTTCCCACCGCCTACTCCTCGTCTAATATTAATAACGATAACATTGTTATTTTTTTTCCCACATATAAAATTATATCAACATCATTAATTTTCACCTCTCAACCACCCATCCATTAACCACCACCAAACCCCAACCACCTATTTAATTTTCTTACCACCATTCAGCTTATTAAAACGAAGCATTCTCCCAATTTAGACACAATGATCTCTTGTTTTATGATTTCTTCTCCACACTTTTAATATTTCCTTTCCTTTAACACAAAAAAATTATCCCATTTTAGACGTCCACTCATCTCGTTTTCGATTTCTTCTCCATATTTGATTTCCTTCAACTGTTTTTTTATTCCCACTTCTACTTCGACACGTAAAAAATACTGATGTTATTTACAATTTTTTCCATTTGCCATTTAAGCTGATAACCAAAAGCGTAATTTGGAGGTAAGTTTCTCTTGCGTACTTCTACTGTTACCCTTACGATTTTCTATTCTTGTTTTCAAAGCATTAGCCTGATAAACTTATGTCATTTTATTAGAGCAATTTCATTTTTTCATTTATGGTACTAATATGTTGTCAGTTCTTTATCTATAACTTTTGTTAGACCTTTATACACTTCTCTTATATTGTATGCAATGATGATACTAAAAATAGTGGATATTTTTTTGTGGTTCACTTTTCGGTAAAAATATTATTCTAATATTTTGTATTTGGGTAATTAATTATATTACCACAACAAAATTTATTAATTAAACCACATTATAATCACACCACAACTAAAATACATATTTGATAAATACACTACAAAATTTTTACAAATATACCCTTGATCCAATAAAAAAAAATGAAAAAAAAAATAGAATTGGAAGTTTTCTGCAAATGAACTTTTCAAATTCTGTATTAATCCTCAAACAATGAATTTAGATGAAGTAATTGTATGAGTATCAATAATTGCATCCATTCTCACTTTAAATTTTCGACAGTTGAAAGCCATCAGAATGAGAAAACAAAAAAAAAAAAAAAAAAAAAATCAGTTTGTTAGACTCGCCGGATATATATATATTAAAAAAAAAAACTTCTTGAAGTATATGGGTTGAAGGGTTGCATTATTCATCAAAATAGATAGATACTTTTATGGAGTTTGACTGTCAGCAAAATGGAATAACTCGTCACCGGTTTGAAGGAGACTCAAATAGAAAAGAATGTCATTGTGCTGTATGTATCCTTAAAGAAAAACGTTGTTAAGAATTTATATAAAATTGTGGGTAATTAAGGAATTTTACATAAGTTAATTTAAGTAAATACAAAATGTCATTAAAATTGTGGTGTAACAATTAAATTTTGTTGTGGTAATATAATTACCTTTATATTTTCCATTATCCTTTTGCCAAGTAACCCTTCATATTAGAAAATTTCTCATTCTTCCTTCGCCCTTGCACACAGTCAACAATTTTCTCAGTTTATCATTTAACTATTTTTGCAGTTTAGGTATTCCAAAGAAGAAGAAATTCCTCTGGCAGAATTTCAAAATCAGAATTCACTTACCTTACGAGGTAATTGTCTCTCATTTTATATACCCTTGGACACGATCAACACTTTGCTTTTGCATTAAAAAATAATCATTCTAATTTTCTTTTGCATTCAATTTTTATTGGAGATTTTGACTATAGTAATCATACATTAATGATGCATGAACAAAGCTATTTAATGTCTCATTATTAATGATTTAAAATTAGGAAGTCAGATGATCGGTTCATTCTATGCATCACCGGGATAATACATATTTTTTTGTTTTATAATAGTAATGATTTATGTTCCTCCAATTATATATTAAATTATTTCAAACAACTTACTTATTTTTTTTCTTTGAAAGTTTAACTAATAAAATAATAGTTCTATACTTTCCATACAGATGTCTTTGGAATATATACTTCCTCCAAACCAATGGTATTCTGCTGGCTTATTTCAATATCCTAATCATCAGTACCTCAGAAATTTTTTTGAGCTCATCACTGCAGAACAACAGGCATATTTGATGGGTAGTAACTTTCATGCATTCATATGCAGTGTTTACCATAGATCTGAAGAAGAACAACAATTTAGTGGTAAATTGATTCATGAATTTATAATGCGCCTCGTCAATTGTGGTAAAAATAATGAAA